>OU898280.1:48621170-49028670 GCA_918026665.1 Diabrotica balteata
ATGACCCTGTGTTTGTGATTAATGATCCCAGATATAAGTATGAGCTCACAACCTCGAACCGGTCAATTGTGGTTATTTTTGGATGATTGTTGTGTAGTCTATCCACTATCATGATCTTTGTCTTTGATATGTTTAATTGCAGAACAAATATTTGCCTTTTGTTTTCGATCAGTCGTATAAGTTCCATCAGCTCTGCTTGACTATTTGCAAGTAGGGCTGTGTCATCTGCCAAACGTAGGTAGGTTACCCTACCTGTCATAATCAATTATCCATTTATTCATTATTGGTACACAAATGGGTAACGTTGGTAGGTAGGTAAGTACCCACTTCGATGTAAATTTAATGGGAAAAATAATAAAGCAGGAAGCAAGGTTTAGTATTAAGTATTGACAGATCAAGAAAACGATGGTGCGTTTATTTAAACAATAAAGGATGCTAATATTGGGAAGAAGAATAAGAAGAAAAATACTTGGGCATCATTCTAGACGCGAGGCTGCGCTGGAAACTCCATGTCAAATATAAAAGAGAAAAGTTTGATATTAGTATAAGAAATTGTTTTGGCTGATTGAAAAAAAAGTCAACATTAACCATTCATAATCAATTATCCATTTATTTATTATTGGTATACAAATGACAACTCTGGGGCTATACCAAAGCACATATTATGTAGAAATTTCAAAACAAAGTACTAAGGAACATTGTTGATGCTCCTTGGTGTATCCGTAGCAGCAACCTACATCAGAAGCTGGGTATGGAAACTGTGACCGAAGTAATCAAGAGAACAGCAGAGATGAAGTCAGAAGTAGAGGCTTCATAGTCATGTAAATGTCGGGGCAATCCAGCTTCTTGACAACACTGATCACACAAAGAAGGCCAAAACCTTCTACCAGAGTAGCATTTTAGTGTAAAAAGAGAAGCATAGTGCTGTGATGTTATTGCATGTTAGTTGTAGTGCATTATTTGATAGATAAAATACGAGTAAGTAATAGAGTAAACCCTTAGATTTAAGTATTTGCTGTTTATTACATTAGGTCAGAAAATAACTGATAATTAGTCATTTGTGACCAGATACTATAGCCCAAAAAGACACGGATGGTAAAGAGAGACAAATTAAAAAAGCGGCTCCAATTATGTTAAATGTGACCATCTGTGTCGCAAATTTCTCGGCAGAATGCAGTTGGATCTACTTACTCATATTATATTATATATATATATATATATATATATATATATATATATATATATATATATATATATATAGCGAGTGTTTGCAACTTTAATTTTGTCGCTTCTTGCATCCCAATCGCCATAATTTCTTATCGGCCCAGTCTCCTTCTTGAAGACCTCTATTTTCCATTTCTATATGAATATTGGATATCCATTTCTTTCTTGGCCTTCCCCTTTTATTTCTCTGTGTAGGTCTCCAGTTCCAAACCTTTCGTGGTATCCTTTCTTCGTTCATCCGTCTCAGGTTGTCCATACCATTTTAATTGTTTTTCGGCTATCGTATCCATTATTGTGTTCTTTACTTTCATTCTCTCTCTTATTTTTTCATTTCTTATGTGGTCAAACAAAGTTAACCCGGAACATCTTCTCCAGTACATCATTTCCGTTGAGAGGAGTTTTTCTGACATATTCTTGTTAAAGACCCACACTTCTGACCATACGTCAGCACCGGCTGAATCATAGCCTGATATATATTTTTCTTTGTTTTCTTAGTTAAAGTTTTATTCCACAGGATCGGATGTAGTGTTTTTATCATGTTTTTTCCTTTTCCTATTTTTCTTGTTATATCTTTGTCGTCTCTCCCGTCTTCGCTTAGTGTAACTCCGAGATATTCGTACTGATCAACGTTTTTAATTAATCCGCTTTCTGTTTCCATGTCTGACCGATGCCTCCTATATTCATGTATTGTGTCTTTTCGGTATTAACCTCTAATCCCCATTTTTTGAATTCGTCTATTAGTTTGTTTATCATGTACGTCATATCTTGTAGGTCCTCGGCAAGAACTACCTGGTCGTCTGCGAAGAGGATTGTGTATATAGGAGTGTCATTTACCCATATGCCCATTGGGCTGCATTTTCTCATCCAATATTTTAAAGCATTACCAAGATATATTTTAAATAGGGTTGGGGAGAGGCAAGAGCCCTGTTTGACACCCTTTGTTTGGGTTGAAACCATTGGAAATTTGGTTTCCAACCTTAATATAAGCTTGGTTATCTTGATATAGCTTTTTCACGGCATTTATATATACTGCATTTATACCTGCGTGTTCCAATGTTATCCATAGTCTCTGCAGTGGTACGGAGTCAAACGCTTTACGGAGATCTATAAAAGTGGCATGAAGTTCTAGTCCACTTGCTAATCTCTTTTCTATTAGATGTTTGAGAGTAAATACATTGTCGACACAAGATCTCCCTGGTCGGAATCCACTTTGTTCTTTGATCTTTGTGGCTTCTTTTTCTATTCTGGCTTTCAGAACTCTTTCATACAGTTTGCCAGTGGATGGCGTAATGCTGATACCTCGGTAATTACTGCAGTCATTCCTGTTTCCTTTTTGTAGATGGAGTTTATGTACGAGACTTTCCAATCTCTTGGGATACTTTCTGCTTGTAGGCACTTGTTAAACATTTTACAAAGCAATTCTAATGTTATTGCAGTGGCATGTTTGAATAACTCGATAGGTAAATCACCCGGCCCAGGAGCTTTATTATTTTTCATTTTTTGTAATGCGTTTTTTATTTCTTCTACGGTAATCATCGCCACTTCATTTAACCCCGTTTCAACTATATCTATATGTGTGTCTAGAAAACTGTGTACGTTGTTCATTTAATAGATTTTCGTAATAATTTTTCCATCTTTACCTATATGTCTATGGGGTTTATTTTTTTGTTTCGTTTGTATTTTTTCTAAGACTGTTGATAGTTTTCCAAGCTTGTCTGGACCTAGATCCTCCTACCATTGAGCTTATTTCTGCACACTTGTTGTCCCAGGTTATGTTTTTTGTTTTTTTAATTTCCTTTTTTACTATATATTTGTATCTGTTATAGTTCTTTCGGTCTTCCTCATCTTTTGTCGCTAACCATTTGAGATACAGTTTTTTCTTTTCTTCTACCAGTTCTAATAAACCTTCTGTCCACCAATAATTTCTACGTTTTACTTTTTCTTTCGTACCTACAGCTTCTAATGCTGCTTCATGAATTTTGATTTCCAAAGTCTCATACATTTCTTCCGCTGTTCCGTTTATTTCTTCGTCTTATTTTGTGCCAAACGTAGTTTATAGAGAAAACTTGTGGACTCATTTTTTAAGCTGTCTATGTTATAGAGCCGTATGGATTCTTTGTTTGTCTGTTCTTGGGATATAGGTTGTTTTAATATATCTTATTTCCACGGGTGCCTTTACTAGTAGGTGATCCGATCCACATTCTGCCCCTCTCCAAACTTTTGCATCGTAGGGTCTTAAAGATGTCTCTTGTTTAACTACTATATAGTCTATAATTGACTGCAGTTTTCTTGTCTTTTGAGTCCATGTATATTTATTTACGTCTCTATGTTTGTAAAATCCATTCAGTATTTTTAACGAATGTTGTTCGCATACCTCCAACCATCTTGTTCCGTTCTCATTTACTACATCTTCTCGGTGTTGTGCAAATTTTTGGGTGTCAAGAGCTTTACCTACTCTTCCCTTCAGGTCCCCTAGCAGGACTATTTCTTGTCTTTTTTTTATTTTATTTAACTCTTCTGAGAGTTTGTCGAAGAACATGTCTTTAGTGTTTGTATCTGAGTCGTCCGTGGGTGCATAGATGCCAATTATTTTTATGTCTCTCCCCTTTGTTGTAAGGTCTACTGTTATAATTCTTTCGTCTATCGGGTTCCAGTTGGTAATTCATTTTTCCATGTTTTTCTTATCACGACCGCTACTCCAGTTTTGGCTCTTTTTGATTTTTCTACTCCGCTCCAGAAGTATATATAGTCGTCTTTGTAGTGGTTCCCTGTCCTTTCTTTTTTGTTTCGCTGAGTACTGCGATGTCAATTCGGTATGTACTGAGTTCCTTAAATACTTGATCTTCTTTTGTATTCAGTCCTTGTATGTTCCAACATCCAAATTCGTTAGCCTTTTTCTTTGCCTAAGTCGTTTTCCTTTGAAGCCATCCGAGTTCCGAGGCTGTTCCTTGGGATTTTTAGCAATATTTCTTTTACGCAGGGCGGGGAGCTAACCTACCGCTGTAACCCTCCTAATTCATCCGGGCTTGGGACCGGCACTGGCATTTACTGAGCTACTCAATCCACCCAGTATCTACCAGAGGCGGAGTTTTTACTCATATTAAAAAAGTTAATAAAAGTAAAATACCAGTATGTATTAGTAAGTCGGTAACATATCGAGGATACATCATTTATATTTTTAAATAAAACAACATTTAAAATCAGAATTTGGTGTTACTAAAATGTAAGACCAAATAATTACCATGTCGGGATAGTAATATGAGGTTTTTTTCTGTTTTGTGTTATTTATGATTTACTATGGAATCACTAACATGAGAATTTTTCTCTCATTATGGCATGTGGTAGTCTTTTTAAAGACAAATTACATGCTATGATTTTTCTGACGGATATCTACTTTAAAATGCACAATATATGTCTGAATTGTGACTATATATGAGTCAGATAAAATAAAATTATTAGAAGAATTTTTCACTACGTAACAAAAAAACAAAATTTATTAATATTTGTATTTTGAGACCCATCTCCGAAGTAGAAATTTAAACGTGAACAAACTTACTTTTACCTTGTAAGCTTGCTTTTTGACTCTGTAGCAGTTTTGGCTCTAAATAAATATAACTAGCCACTGTCTACTTTCCAAAAATAAATCTTGGAAGATTAGAGAGTACAGAAAAGGAATACAAAGTTCAACCAAGACATACATGGAATATGATATAAAAAAAATTAGATAATAAGTTTAAGAAACGAAAATATATTCAAATATAATCAATAAACGAAGAAAGAGAAGTAGTGAAAGTTTTAAAATAACTCGAAGAAATAAATCATTACTGGCTTAATGGATTTATTAGTTTTTTGCACAAATTTTTACACAAAGAATAAAACTTCAAAATTAATAGATTCTTGTCTTTTACCAAGTTTATTATTAGCTATAAAATGTTAAATTTTTGCTCCAATTAAAATTCTATAAAATTTATTACATGTTCTAGACAATGCCTATAAATAAATTTTTAAATTGATGTTCACCACTCACCTCTAAATAAAAAAGAGACTATATGGAGTTGTTTAACCGTTTGTTGAAACCTGCCTAAATTAATCTATTTCTAACCAAGCGACTTTTAGTTTTACCATAATAAATAATGTGGTAGAAAAATCAGGGGCGGCTTTTATGTACACTAATAAAACACTTGTTTGAATAACTTATTAAATTCATTTTCGTTCCTCATGCATATAAATAACTTAAAACTACAATAAACAATTGAAACAATAAAATAAGACAATATTAAACATAGCACACTAGTACCTACACAACAAGAAGATTTATTCTTTAATTTATACAAAAAATCATTTAAATACAATTTATATAATTATAATATGGTATAACAAAAGTTAAACAAAAATACGGTTTAAGGTGGATAAAACTTACTATAAAAGCGTCAGTACTGAAATCCTGATTACAATTTAGTGTATTCCCTTGAGCAGTAAATTCACGAAAACTTCAACAATCTAATTCCTCATAAAAAGTGTTCCAGAACAACTCGAATATATGGCCTACCTAAAATTCTTCTTCTTTAAGTGCCGTCTCCCAATCGGAGGTTGGATATCATCATTCCTATTTTTACCCTATCTACTACTGCTTTGAAGAGTTCCACAGAACTTCATTTAAACCAGTCCCCTAAATTCTTCAACCATGACACTCTCATTCTTTCTATACTCCTTCCTCCTCTTATCTTTTCCTGTATTGTCAGCGTTAGCAGTTCATATCGCTGTGTCCTCATTACGTGTCCCAGATATTGTAACTTTCTTATTTTTATTGTGTATATTATTTTGCATTCTTTGGCCATTTCTCGCAATAATTCCGTGTTAGTTTTCTTCTGTGTCCATGCTATTCTAAGCATCCTCCTATGACACCACATTTCAAAGGACTGTAACTTATTTACGTATTCTTGCTTCATTATCCAACTTTCAAGTCAGTATCGAAAACACGTAGCATCTCAGTAGTTTTACTCTCAGTTCTAATTTAAGGTCTTTGGTGCAGAGAATTGTTTTTATTTTTACACACACATCACTTGCTATTTCTATCCTGGCCCTTATTTCGGTTGTTTGATCATTATTTTCTGAAATCCAGGTTCCTAGGTATTTGTACTTATCAATCCTCTCTATCGGTACATTTCCAAAATGTATGTTTGCTGGTATATTTGTTTTCTTTGTTATTATCATGTATTTGGTCTTTTTATATTCATTTTTAGTCCATATTTTTCACAGATACGTTTGTTTTGTTTAGCAGTAATTGGAGTTGTTCAGCAGAGCTTGCCATAATCATGGTGTCATCTGCATATCTTATGTTATATAGATCTTCCGTTAATTATTATTCCTTCTCTTTGAGATAGTGATGATTCTTCAAAAATGGCTTCACTACATACATTAAACAGTAATGGGGACATAATACATCCCTGCCTAACTCCTCTCCTGATTTCAATTTCTGGACTGGGTTCGTTATTTAATACGATTTGTACTCTTTGATTTCAGTAGAGGTGTGTTATTATTCGTAAGTCTCTATGGTCTATGTTTTTTGTTTTTAGAATTTGGACTTATTTTTCATGTCTCTCTTTGTCAAATGCTTTTATAAAATCAACGTAACTAATCTGCATATCAACATTTATATGCATGCATCTTTGAGCTAACACATTAAAAGCAAATAACGCTTCTCTGGTTCCTAGTTCGTTTCTGAAGCCAAACTGACTATCATCTATTCCTACTTCACAAAAATTGAAGAGTAAACATTGTTTTGGTATGTGTCCTATTTTGTATACTGAGTTAAATAAGTCTACTATAATGTCTCAGGTTTCATCATTTATGCATTTTAAGATTTCTATAGGGATTTGGTCTGGACCTACTGCTTTACCATTTTTGCTGTTTTTTAATGCCATTTTAATATCTTTAAGACCATATCCTCCTCTATTTCTATCTCCATCTGCTCTGTTCTATTGTCTTTGAACAGTTTATTGATGTATTCTGTACATCTCTTTAATTTGTCGTTAGTATTCAACACAAGTTTCCCATTTGCATCTTTCAGTATTCCCGGTTTTTTGTTCTATTGTTGTGAGTTAATTCTTTAGTTTTTTTATGTGTGTTATAACTATCATGTCTTTTCTGGTATTCTTCTATTTCTGCGCATTGTTCTTTTAACCATTGTTCTTGTGCTTTCTTAATTCTGTATTTTATTTGTTTATCATTTCTTTTGGACATCTGATTATCTTTGTTTTTATATTGACGTCTTTCTTCCACTAAATCTAAAATTTCTTCCGTCATCCATCGCTTCTTTTTATATCTGGTTGGTATTAGAATTTCTTTTTGACCTTTATCTATTTCTGTCTTTATTAAGAACAATTTTTTATCAGTCTCAGTATTTTGCAGAATTTGTTCTTTAACATTCATTAATCCGTTGTTGATTTTATCTGCCAGGCGTTACCTTATGAGTGGGTTTCTTCATTTACTTGTATTACTTTTTTGCATTTGTTGTTCTTCGTTTTATTATTTTTACTGTGAGCCTAATTTTGGTCATTACTGGGTTGTGATCCGATTCTATGTCGGTACTTGAATATGTTTTTAGAGATATAATTCCGTTCCTGTATCTTTGTCTAACTAATACATAGTCTATTTGGTTTATTACAATTCTCTCTTATTGATCTGCTGTTGACTTTTAGGTAAATAGTCTTCTCTTTGGCATTTTGAACAATATATTAGCTATAACAAAATTATTGTTTTGGCAAAATTCGATTAACCTGTCACCCCTTTCGTTTTTGTTGCCCAGGCCATATCCTCCTGTACATTTTATCTTGCGTTTTAATAGATAATAAAATGTTGTCTAGGTCTTCGTATTATCTAGGACGAGGTTAATAAAACCCTAAATAAAAACCTTCTCGCAGCAGGACTACAGGTCGCAAAGAAAACAAGCACTAAAAGAAGACAAAATAAGCAATGAAACTAAACAGCTAATGACGGAAAGAAGACAACTACTAGCGCAAAACAAACGCCATACTCAAAAATATAGAGAACTTAATAAAACAATTAGAAAAGAACTAAAACGCGATATACAAAAATGGAACGAGAACTTAATAAAGCGGGTCATTGAACACAACAGACGCCAAAATTAAAGACGCCAACAATAAGGTAGAGAAGGATAAATATAAAATAACAAATATTATCGAAGACTTCTACACACCCTTTTCAGCTCGCAAGGCCAGCTCAATGAAACAAGAAAGGAAAACGTCGAAAGAAAAATAAAAAACGTGGGATCAGAAGTACTACCAAATATAAAGAGATACGAAATAGAAAGAGATTGAAAAGAACTAAAAAATAATAAAGCTCCAGGACACGACGGTATAATTGCCGAGCTCTTAAAAACAAGCAAGACATTAACAATCCCTGTACTAACAGAGCTATTTAATAGATGTCTCCATAATAGCCAGATCCCTAAAGACTGAACGAGAGTCTAGTAATACTCTTACACAAAACAGGGGACACATGTGATCTACAGGATTATAGACCTATATCGTTGCTCTGTTAAGTATACAAACTATTAGTGAGAATTATTAATAACCGGTTAACCTACAAAATGGATAATTACCAACCGGTTGAACTGGCTCGCTTCCGCAAAGGATATAGTACATCAGACCATCTGCTGACAATGAGAACATTGATAGAGAAGGCAAATAAATACCAACTACCCGTATTTCTTGCCTTCGTCGACTATTAACAAGCTATTAATAATTGTAGAATAGATTCGAGATATAGGCAACTAATACATATTATATATGAAAATGCAACGATAATAGTACAACTAGACGAAAATACAAATCCCATCTCCATTAAGAGACGAATGAGACAAGGAGACGTAATATCGCCAAAGCTTTTTAATCTAGCCCTAGAAGACGTCTTTAAAACTACAAATTGGTCAACCTATAGCATTAACGTTAATGGCAATAAGTTAAACCACCTCATATTCGCTGACGACATAGTGATTATAGCGAGCACAGAAGACCCCAGACATATAACTATAAACGGCAGTGAGATAGAACAAATCCAGGAATATATCTACCTAGGCCAAATCCTAAGACTTGACAAAGAGAACCAAAATGCGGAAATTACTAAAAGAGCAAGACTAGCATGGGCAGGATTTGGAAAACTTAGTTGGATACTTAGAACCGCAAAATGCCCCAATACTTGAGGAGCAAAGCGTTCAACCAATGCATCCTTGCTATCACGACATATGGATGTCAAACATGGACCCTAAACAAGGCAAATATGAATAAACTAGCCACAACAGAAAGAACAATGGAAAGAGCAATGTTAGGTATACGACTGTCAGACAAAAAGTGGAACGACTGGGTAAGATCCAAAACAAAAGTCGAGAACATAACAACAAAACTTGCCAAACTTAAATGGAGCTTCGCGGGCCACACTGCTAGACAGAAAGACCAACGTTGGAATACTACAATACAACACTGGAGACCTTACGAAAGTAAGCGACCAAGAGGAAGACCACAGATGAGATGGGTTGATGACATTAAAAGAATAGCCGGAATAAATTGGAAATATGTTGCTCAGGATAAAACCGATGAAAGGAGTTGGGAGAGGCTTATGTCCAAATATGGACGACAGAAGGCTAAGAAGAAGAAGAAGAAGGTCTTCGTAGAAAGTTTTAATAGCACTCTCTAGTTTGTCCGCAGTTGGAGAATAAACTTGTAGGATGTTTATTTTGGGTTTGTTTTGGTTTAATTGTAAGAGTATTAATATTTTCTAGTATGGACTAAAATTTATTATAGCTTTATCAATGTTTTTGTTTAATATTATCCCGACACCATATCTGTGTGGACCGTCTTGACTTCCTGAATAATATATTATTTTATTATATTATTAATATATGTTATATATACTGTTGTATATATTATTGTTGATTTAACCTAAGAAACCTAAAATTTACAAACCCGATATTCCTCTTTGTCCCATTGTCAGTGCATACAACTGCCCTACTTAATCATTAGCCAAAACTCTACAACCTCTCGCCGAAAATGCTTTATCCTTAGTCAAAAATTCTTTTCATTTCATCGAATTTATTAAACCATACCCTATCTCACCGTCAGACATTCTAGTAATTTACGATATCGTTTCACTTTTTACAAATATTCCTATAGACGAAACTGTAAACATTGTACAATCTAAATATAATATTCAGCAAGACCACTTATCTCTTATTAAACATATGTATGTCCAACACTTATTTGATTTTCCAAAATTAATTCTACAGAAAAATAAATGGTGCCCTATTGGGCTTCCCACTAGCTCTAAGAATTTCCAATATGTTTATTAAAGACTTCATGACCCCAACACTATTAAAATTAGTGCTTAAACTCACATGTTGGCTACAATATGTTGATGATACATTTTTAATTTGGCCCCATGGCAGGAATACTTTGGTGTCTTTTCAAATCTATCTGAATAATATACATCCACGCATCCAGTTCACCATGAAGGTGAAACTAATTCATCCTTACCGTTTCATGACGTTATCATAAAGAAAAACCCATCCCAAGGTTTTCGTCACTCTATTTATCTTAAGGTTTTAATCACTCTGTTTATCGAAAAATTACCCAGACCAATCGTTACTTGCATGACAGCTCTCATCATCCACCTTCACAAATTAATTCAGTCATTAATAATTGTGTCTCCAGATCAATACGCCTTTGCAATGATACACTTAGACCAGCTGAGCTCTCTAGTTTAAAACAAGTCCTTATTAAAAACGATTGCCGTGAAAATTACGTCAATAGGAGCATCCACAGACATCAATCTCCCACTCACTATCAACACAAAAACTCATTCGAAAGCTTTTTTTGCATACATAAAAGGTATTACTAGAAAACTCGACACAATTCTTAAATTAAGAGGAAAAAAGACAATATTTACCCCCAACAAAAACTTTTATCAATCATAATTCGATAAATCACAGACATTCCAAATGAACAACACGGAGTTTTTAAAATTCCTTGTGCAGATTGCCCCCTATTCTATATAGGCCAAACAAATCGTAGAATCTAAAATAGGATTTATAAACATTCCATTTCTGTTGACAATTCCGATTATATTTTAGTTCTAGGTCAACACTATCTTCATACAGGTCACAAAATTAATTTTGAAAGCTCTAGAGCCAAAACTCTAATTCGCTTCTATAAACCAATAATTATCCGAGAACCTCTAGAAATCGAAAAAACATGGAGACCTCTCATAATGAAAATACTCTCCGCTTCACCCGCTAATTAAAATTCTACTATCAGAAATGATTGCGCAACCCCCACGAATAATCGTGGTAGTTAAGTAGTCAAAGTTCCCAGTAGCAAAATCAAACCTGAATCGATCACAGAATCCTAAACGGGGATTTCATGTTCAATCTTATTCGTAATACAGAATCCTATCCCAATCCATAAATGAACATTGAAGTTTAAGGTTCCTAGTGGCATTAAAGCATTTATTAGTGATTAGTATAGTAGCGTCTGGGGGATTGGGAGACTGAGGCCTCGGAAGCCCTGAAGCTGTCATTAAAGAGGATGTCGAAGCTTGGCGCAATAATAATCGATGCGGTTCAACCCAGAAAACTCTGGAGTTTATTAGTTCTTGTAATAGTAATAATCTTAGCTCTTAGTGGAAATCTTTCCAAAGATATATATGTATATTATAAACAGTTAACATTGTTTTGATGTCATACCGGTCCTGTCGTTCCGGACCAGCGCAAAAAATTCCAGGCTCAGCGAGATAGTTAATCTTAACCCGTTTTCTTATCAAAATTCCAAATTAAATCACAATTTGAATAAAAAATAATTAAAAAAATATTTAGAACGACTAACCGGTCCGCCAAAAATCCGCGATACTGGACTTTTATAAGGAACGAAAATTTGACTAGCATCGTCAGTAGTGAATTCTGCTTAACAAAATGAAGTTCCTTTTGGTAAGTGTTCTTACATTTATTATACAAAAAATTTTTATAATTTTTTCTATTAATTTTTTTGTCATTTTTATATACACTGTGTTGTTTTTTTTTTAATTAAATTAGCAAAACAAAAATGCACAATATAAATTTTTTTAAAATGATGAAATAAAGATGTGTCTTGTATCGATATTTATTTTCTGTAAAAATTAATTAAATAGAGGTAGATATTGTTTATAATTACTATACATACACTTTGTCGCATACGTATTTCGACAAATTTAAACTTTTTATTTATTTCTGTGTCTAGCATGCTACAATTCTCAAATTTTAATTTATGTATATATTTTTTTATTTTTGCATTTTTACGTTTTTCTATGACTTTGCAGAATAGTGGGCCTATCCTATCTTGCTCTTCTTCTTTATGAAAAGAAATAAAATTATCGTGTTGATATTGTAGTTATTATATTTTTCCTCGTTGTTCTCGTGTACTTTAACATTTTCCAAGATTCGTTGTTGTTTTTTGTATGATTTGTTTTTTTTTTTAGTTTATACATATACTGTTTTCATTAAAGTTAAAATATTTCTGATATCTTTTACTTTCATCTTTAATTATATTTTGAATTTCATTATTTTTCGTAAGATTTTGGTGCAATCATTTCTTCTTTACACCAGAGGTTAGCGATCATCGTTGCAAAGGCTTTTTGATCTTCTGCCATATAAAATAATTGTTTTGCATTTGATATCTGAGTCCATTCACGAACGTTTTTAAACCAAAAAAGCCTTCTATTTTGCAATTAAGGATCAGCTGTAGTAATCTATATCGATTTTCCCTCACTATATGTGTCAGATAAGACATTTTCCGGTGCTTAACAGTCTCTAACAATTCTCTGTTTTTGTCGACACTTATTACTTCCTAATTAGTTTTCCTTGCTGTTCAAGGTATCTTCGGCAGCCGTCTATGAATCCATATTTTCAGTGCTTAAATTATATTCATGCTTGATACTTTTATTGTCCACAGTTATTAGTACTTTGTCTCTTTTTTTTTATTCCTTATTATTACCTTTTAAGTACCTTTTTAAAAAACTAGTCCGAAAATATCATTAAGCAATGTTGGGGACAAAATGTGCTATAGGTTGACTCCTCGTTGTATGTAAATTTCATCGGTGTAGTTATCTTCAATTTTTACGATAGCAATTTAATTTCAGAATAGATTTTTAATCGCACGAATATTTTTGTCATCTATTCCTATGTTTTTAGCATCTGCATTAATTTTAAATGCTATACTTTACGGAAAGTCTTTTTAAAGTGCACAAAACATGCTAATACGATAAATATGGATGACCAGTCTGTGGGATTTACTGCAGTGTCATAGATTGCATTAAAAGATTTTATTCTACTTTTATGCTGTCTTTATCTATTAGTTTCAGCAACTCAGTTTTTGTATCATCTGGACCACAAGCTTCCCTAACTTTAGCATTTTTCTAACTTGTTCTACCTCTGGTTTCATAATGTCTGGACTGTCATGAGTTCGGTAATATTATTTCTATCATCTTCAAACAACTACTCTGATATATACAGTTGCTATTCTGTTTTTGTTTTGTTCTTATTTTCAATAATTTTGTTGTTATTGTCAAATAGAACAGAGGAAAATTGTTTTTTAATATTTTGTTTATTTTTTTTACTCTTTTGTGCATAATAAATATGTTGTGCCTAGACATCATATTCTCCATTTCGTCGATCTTTTCTTTGATCCATTTTTCTTTGTTTAACTTTATCTCCCTTTTATTTCTTCTCTATAGATGTCTTTATTTTGTTTAATTTGATTTTATAAATAGATGTTGTTTTATCAGTTTTAAGATGTCTTCTGTCATCCATTTATTTTTCTTTATTAAGTTGCTTCTATAATCATTGTTTGTGGAGATTCCGTTAATTTGGTTTTTAAATTTATTTCATAGTTACCTCTGTATCTACTGGTTGTTCTTCGATGTTCTTTATTTTATTAATAATTTATTTTGAATGTTACTTTATGTTTATATCGTCAAAGTTAGGTATATTGGTTTTTTTTTTGTCGCTGGATTCGTTTTAACCGTAGTTTAATATCTGCTACAAGGGTTTCGTGGTCAGATCCAATATCTGCTTCTAGATATGTAGTAATTTTCTTGGTGACATTTTGGAAACGCTCATTTACATGAAAATAATCTATTTGATTTTTTAAAAGCCCAAGATTGCCTTCATCATCACTTGGGCTTCATGTCGTAGTCTTTACTAAATTCATACAATCTCTGTCGTCGATCGTTACATTCTACAATACCATAAGGAACCTACAGTTTGACCTCGTCAACTTTTTCCAATTTTTGCATTGAAGTCACCTATAATATATAAAAATTTATGTTTATTAAGCTTCTGTAAGATGTCTAGGATTTAATCATGGAGCTTATCAACTTATTCGTCATAATTCATATCTGTAGTGGGTGCATAGATTTAAAGTATATTAGCTTTTAATAGATGAGTACTTATTTGAAGTAACCTTATTCTATTCGAGACTGGTACGAAGTTGGTCACATATTTACTTAGTTTAAATGTTATTAATATACCTACACCATTTTTCTGATGCGAGTTTTCTGTGCTATTACCGGACTAGTATCAACCGTTATTTTTACTTACTCTGGCCATCTTAATTCGCTAATTCTCAGTAGATCTGTGTTTACTCTTTATATTTTTTGAATAAAATTATCAAGATTTTCAGCAGCAAGTACTCTTCTGACATTCCATGTGCATATCATAAAATTAGATTTTCTGTTTTCTATGATTTCTTTTCGAGGTTTTAGCATATTTACTACTTGAGAAGCTTCGTATTATAAATATGTGTTCCCTCTCCTACCAAATTAAAGCCTCCTCTTTCCACGATTAGTAACAATTCAAATTGAAGTGTCAATTCTATGGTGATTTTTCTTAGTGTACACTAAAAGTCTTTAATGCAGTGGTTTCTCTTGCTGATTTCTTAACCCCAGGACAAAAGAGCACTACCAGTTCCCAACGCAATCTGTCCTACCTTTTGCCTATCACATCATCCAAATGGTCAATGGGAGAAAGGTCTGGTGACCTTGATAGTCATGGGAAGTCTATGGTGTAAGCTTTACGGACAAACAACAAAGTGGCAGCAGCGATTTGTGGCCTGGTATTATATTATTTGGAAATACGATTTTCTCGTTCAGCATATAAAGCACCGTAACGGATTGCAAGACATTATGAATATAACAACTGTGCGTTCATGTTTCATTCGGAACATGCTTACTAGTGGGGACCTCCACAGTTTATGGAAATCCTATTTTGTCGAATAGTACCGGTTAATATATATCCAAAACTTTTTATATGTGTTAACAAATCAAAACTAGTAAAGACATTATCTAGGAAAAATTCTTACTGTAAATTTTTTTGGGGCAAAGCTTTCATCATTTGTATAAACGGTACTGTTGATACACTAAATTTAGATTTTATAATTTATTAACTGTTGGACCTTATCCCAGGTGTTTTTCAAATTTAGGTTAATATTAAGGTTAATAATATTAGGTTAATAATATTTCAATTCGCCATTTAAACAACAAAATTCATACCCAAAGCATATCTGTTTTTCTTTAATAAATCGTTTACAACTATGACTGCTATAGTATTTTGTCATGGACGTATTGATCGACGATTTCTGTAATCTGTACAATGCAGCAAATTTATTATTTGTAGAAATCGGTTTTGTCTCATACTAAAGTAATTTGCGTGTCTGTACCAGAATCCCAAAAATATCGTTTTCCAGGTAAAGACAGAGGCAGAAAAAGACAGAATGCTTAAAGTGAACACATTTCGTCACTGCCTGAGATAGATCGGAACAATTGAGAACAGTGGCATTTTTTTTAGGTTCTTTAATAAATAGAGTTATATCGTTATCAATGGACAGCTTAAAATATGAAGTGGCGAATATTCTTCAAATTCTGCATGTCTCTCTTAGTATATTGTGAATCTCGCGAAATCCCATTCCGATTTCAAATTTTATAAGGTGCCATTTTTTTATATTTTTGACAGTTGATATTTGTTTTTCGCTTCTAATATTGCTGTAGATGAAGATGAAGAGTTTGGTGAAAGCTGTCGACAAGGTAAATTATCTATCGCACTCTTTCTTATCCACAGAATCCTCGTTAATTAAACCAGAAGGGTCTTGTGAAGCCTTCACTGTACACAGCCTTTACATGTGTTACACTATATTGTGCACCTAACCTTATACTACAATAAGTATAAGCAGAGGTATAAACTGCCCCATTCATATTTAAAAAATTACAATACTTTTTTTCAAATTTTAATATCATAGTGCGGAATAATAGGTAGGGTAAATGTAGGAATATAACTGTGGACATTTGGTGACAGTAGGTGTTAAAACGTTAACTTAGCATTAATGAAACAAAAAAATTCTTTTAAAATTCACAAAAAGTGTATTTTTTAAATAACATAACTACTTTTACTATAAATGTATCTTGAAGAATCAATACTTGAAATAAATAAATACTATATGTAAGAATGAAGTAAGATTTGGTTACTCTATTTTAGTGCCTCGCTTTTGTAGCTGTTTCCTATGCTGCCAACGATGCAAAACCAAAACGTAGTATTTTGTATGATACGTCTTACTTAGCTCCTGGTCGTAAGTATATCTATTTTTTTTTAATTATGCATTTATTTAAATACGAAAATCAACCTACTAATATAATCAAGACAAAGATCAAAATCTACCTTATGGCAATATGTGCTCTTCCTCTGAGGGTGACTCCCACCCAAACTCGGAGGTGGAAAAAATTTATAAGAAAAACCATGGTAATCGCCAGAATAGTAAAACTTAAGCCAAAAATGTTTTTTAGAGCTGTTTAGAAAATCCCCAGATAAAAATCACATATTGCTAGTGGATATATTTTGATCTTTGAGCTATTTTTTAACTACTGTTAAAATTTTAAGCAAATCGGCATATCAAAAAATTCAGAGTGTTTCTACTATTTGTATCTTCATACCCTGGGGTATTGTTTATTATAGTTTTAAACTTACTTTACTGTATCGTGTCCGGACATGGCATTCATAAAATTTCGGCCCAGTATCGGGCTACGCCGATTCCATCTTTGTTGGCAAGCCACAAATCTTCAAGGGTACATAGATGAGGACAGTTTCTGCATGTAAGAAGATGTTCCATATTCTGTGTTTCTCCACAGTCACAGTTTACATCATCTTGGTCTATTTTTTCCCATTTTGCCATGTTTTATTTTACTGTAGCAACCCCCGTTCTTATCCTATTTAAGGTTTTCCACGTTTTAAAGTCTAGGGTCTGGCTGGTCCATTAAACCTGGGAAAGTAGAAAATACTCATTCTGCACTGTTCCAAGGAAGCTTTTCCTAGATTTTAGTCGCTTTCGTGGTGTTCAAAGTTGTATAGAGCATGCCGATCGTCTGCGATCTGTTTAATTTTCTCTATGTGTTCTGCAGCGCCTCTGCGTGTTGAGGGTTCTGCAAAACCCGCTGCTCTATATATATTTGAAAGTGGCGTTGGTTTTATGCAACCCGTTACTATCCTGCATGTCTCATTTAGCGCAGTATCAACTTGTTTGGTGTAAACAGATCTGCTCCAAACGGGGCACGCATATTCAGCAGTTGAGAAACACAGTGCCTGTGCCGTTGTTCTTTAAACGCCAGGACGTGCGCCCCATTTACTTTCCGTTAGGTTTCTGAGTATGCTGTTCCTAGTTGTTACTTTCCCTCTTGTTTTTATGCAATGTTGTCTGTAGGTGAGGGACCGGTCCAGAGTTACTTTAAGATATATAGGTTGGTTTGTGTGTTCTAATGTTTTGTTTTACCATTCCACACAATTTGGAGTTTTCGCTTGGCTTCTTTTGTGCGAAGGTGGATAACGCAGAATTGAGTTTTAGAGGGATTGGGTCTCAGAGAATTCTGCAGGTAGTACGATGTCATTGTTTTTACGACAGTTTCGAGTTTCTCCTTCACTTCTTTAAAACTATTTCCTTGAGCACATATTGCAAAATCGTCACCGTAGAGGAAGTGCTTGGTTTCGGTCGGAGTAGGTTGGTCGTTTGTGTATATATTGAAGAGCATAGGTGCTAAAACACTTCCCTGTGGGAGGCCGTTTTTTTAACTCTCCACCTACTTATTTTACCCTCCAGCTACAATGAAAAAACGTCTATTTAGCAGTAAGGAATATACGACCTTTCCCAGATGGTGGTCATTGAGAGTGTCGTATAATTTGCGGAGCAACGTTTTGTGCCTAACTGTGTCATAGGCTGCTGTCAGATCTACAAAAGCAGCCCCTGTTATAAGTTTTTCTTCAAAGCCCTCTTCAATGTATTCTATTAATGCGAGGACTTGACCGATGCAAGATTTGCCAGGTCTGAATTCTCCTTTTTGTAGGATGAGGTGCTTGTCGACATTTGTTTATATTCTGGCGAGTATGAGTCTCTCGTATAGTTTAAAAAAGTGACACAATAGCGAAATAGGTCTGTAGCTACTGGGATTTTTTGGATCCTTTCCTGGTTTTAACAAGGCTATTACTTTAGATTTCGTCCATGATTTTGAATTTTGCAGGTTTTGCAGCACGTGTTATAAAATTGTTAGATCCAGTTTTTTGCTCCTTGGCCTAAATACTTTATTTGTTCACTGCATATATCATCCACACCTGCAGCTTTCCCGTTTTTTACATTTTCAAACCATCGTGGAGTTCTTTTAGTGTAAAAGGAGTTCCTAGGTGGTTTGTCTCCGAATCCAATCTTCTCCTAGTGTTTGGGTCCTTATATCGTTTAGTAGTTCTTCCATTCGTAAGAAGTTGAGCAGCGACTTGGTTTGCTGTAACCTTGCAAGGCGGTTTATGTTCTTTTGAAAAACCGCTGAGTTTTTTTACAAGGTTCCATGCTATTTTGCTACTATGTGTCATGTCCATTTTTTCCAGAGTCCCAATCCACTTTTCCTGTCTGGCTTGACTTAGCTGTTGGAGTAGTACTGCTCCTCAGTCAACCGTTTCTTGGCTAAAAGGGTCAATGGAATAGAGGGTTTCGTATGTTCTCATTAGTTCTTTGGTAGTTTTAAACTGGATTCATAATTCTGCGTGTGTCCGCTTTGATAATAATTTTGAGCGCTTTCTTGATTACTTTTAACTTTTAATTTTTAGTAATTAAATTGAGGTTATTGTTATTGTTATTGTAGTTCTATATGCTATTTGTTTCTTTTTGCTACTTTTTTGTCATTCTTTATTGATGTATTTTGTCTCTATTTTTTCAATTTTGTTAATATGCTCATCACATATTTATCTGATCTTACCAAATTGTTCTATTAATTCCCTCCATTTTAAGTATATACCAATTATTATTATTAGAAGAAAATGATCTGGGTTTATTTCATTGACTTCCAAATAGCTTTATCTGTTTTATCTGTCCGCTTTTGTTATATATATATATATATATATATATATATATATATATATATATATATATATATATATATATATATATATATTATTTACTGCCAAAATTAAATTATATTAAACCTTATAAAAACGGAGTTTATTCCACTTGAAGTTAAAAAAAATATTTTGCATAATTTTAATCCAATAATCTTTAAGTTACCAGTTACCTAAGCCCAGCTCAGGCTGAGACTCATGAATACCGCACCATCAACCAACATGTACCAGTACTAGTACCTCAACCTTACCCAGTAACCATCGAGAAGAAAGTCGCACAACCAGTTCCATACGCAGTTGAAGTACCAAAACCATACGCCGTACCCGTTCGAGTTAATGTTCCCGTTGAAGTGCCTAGGGCAGTACCAGTTAAAGTACCCCAACCGGTACCTGTGCACGTAAAAGAACATGTACCTGTAGAAGTACGAAAACCTTACGCTGTTGAAATTACAAAGGCTGTACCTGTGGAAGTAGTTAAGCCTATTTTAGTTAAGGTAAAGGATCATGTCAACAATGTCTAAAATTTATTATCATTTTTATAAATACTAATCGTTGGTCTATCAGCCTATCCAAACAATTATCCATTTTATCATATATCATATATAAGTCAACCGATTGTTATTAACTCTCATAAACAGTTAATATACTTGACTGAGCAACGACATAGGTCTATAATTCTTTAGGTCACATTTGTCCCCTTTTTTGTGTAAAAGTATTACTAGATTCTCAATCAAATTTTAAGTGATTTTTCTCTTATGGAGATATCTATTAAATAGCTCTGTTCTTCTTCTTATTCGTCTTCTTCTCTTCTTCTGTTGATAGACATGACTCTATCTGTTTTTCAATGTGTCTCAGTTACCACAGCCAGTCCCAAGCCCGTATAAAATGTGGAGGATAATTGGCAAAATTAGCAACCTACCAATAGTCAAAACAAATACTTCATAAAGAAACGATAGCTCTGTTACTATAGCAATTATACTGTCTTGCTTGTTTTCAAGAGCTTGGCAATTATACCATCTTGTCCTGGAGCTTTAATATTTTTTAGCTCTTTTAAAGCTCTGTTCATTTTAAATTCCGCCATAATTAATAGTACCTCTGATCCTACGTTTTTTATTTTTTTTTTAACATTCTCGTTTGTTCATTCATTAGGCTGGTTTTGCAAGCTGTACAAGGTTTTGTAAAGTTCTTTGACTATCTTTATAATTTTATGTTTATCTTTTTCTTCCTGGTTATTAATGTCTTAAATTTTGATAATTTTTTGTTAGGCCTCTATTGTTACATTGTTTATAAGTGTTATAGTGTTGTTATGTCAACTTTCTGTTAACCTTCGAAGTACGGAGATTATTTTACTTACTTAGATTACGATGATTGGGTGACTCATTCTCATTTTATTCTGATCTTTTTCTCTGTTTGAGAGCTACAAACAAATCTTTTACACATGTCACACCCAGGGCCACCTATTCCGAAGTACAAATTCGCGTTAACCTTGCGCAGCTACGTCACTTGCAGCTTAGTATTCACATTGCTCTTAATTGTATACATAAGCACTCGTAATGTAGTCATCCTAAATATGGATATTTTGCATATTATTTTACTGTCTTCATACATTTTAAATAAAAACGAATGTTTATCATGTTTTCTTAGTCAAATATATTTAATTTTTATGCGAATTAGAACAAATAAGGTATTAGTACAAAAAGATAGCTACTTATTTAGGTACCTACATACTTCCACTTTTTATAAACTTTTAAGAAGGAACAAAATTTTTATATTATGCATACTTGATAAATATATAGTTATGTTTAAATAATTAAAACAACCGTCACTTACAGAAGTTAGATGCCAATTTTCAAAATAAATATTACGATCGACTTAATATTCTTGCTAAATAACTATATATAAAGCAGTTTTAAAACAATTTGCGTTTAAAAATATAAAACTATATATCTTATGTAATAGCTTTTTCTATTTTTTTTAGTACGTGCTAAAATAATTTTTTTATTAAAATCTTTTATACGGAAGTACATACGCGATCGAAAAAATATTTTCTTAGCATCTTGAGGACAATCAATATTAACACTTGCGGATAACAGACTTGAAATATATTGTTTGCCAGTAAATATGGTATCTCCATTAAAGTTTTGAAAAATTTGCTCTAGTTTTTCCAAATGAGCCATAAATTCGTTTGAAGGTTTACATAGTCCACCTTCTGTCAAATGATTGGTCCAGGTGTAAGACGTCGAACTTGGGTTAGCTAAATTTGGTAACTTGCTTTTAAGCTTGCTACAAATAAATCCTTCTAAATGTTCTAGTCCATCATATCTTAAATCATCGAGTTCTTCACAGAGGACTATGTCATCTCCATCCGTGGGATTGGTGTTAATGATTGTTTTTTTAAGCAAGCTTTTCTATCATACTACCGCTCATAGTTAATGTAGGAGTACCATCGTCTTCTACATTACAGTAATCTGAAAAAGCACCTTCATCTTTTGCCATTAAATAAGAACGCAGTCGGTATTTAAAATCTAAAGAAGTTGGATGATCGTTCAAACCACCTTTTGCTCTTATGACTCCAAAAAAAATCTCCAAGGGATCTTGGTTTAAGCGCCTCGTCAAGAGATAGTTCATATTATATCGTTTGCCTACATCTTCAAGCAGCAACTGCAGAGCTTTATTTGATATAAGAATACCTACAATGTTTTGTAAAATGTTATAAATGTGTTTTTACTTTGATATACTGTTTAACCTTTTTGGAATGGAAGCAATGATTTCTTGCCTTTAACGCGCATTGTTGAAATCATGTCAGACATTCTATTTAAAACATCATTTTGGGCTTCTAACTCCAAACCATAAACCCAGTTTCTGGTTCGAGTGTCGCTCACAGGAACGCTCACATTAAATACGTCAAACCAATCGTTCACCTATAACAAGTTAAAACAAATTAGTAATTGATGTTTACCTTACAAATTGAAACACTTACTAATTTAAAAAGATCTGCCAATTGTGTCAAATTTGTGTCTTGATTAATGAGACCAAGCATGCCGCACCTACTAATCGCCTTCGATACCGTATGGGAGAATAATTTTGCAGCATGTTTTACTCTCTGCCTTTGAGCTCCTCTCACATTAAGCTTTTTTTGTCTGTTTTGTGGGTAATTTTTAAATCAGAACCTGTCGTTGCATTGAGAACAGATTGAACACAGTCCTTATTCAGTTCTAGTCCATTAAAAATAAATCCTTCATCCACAAAATGATTTATGACAAGCTTTATTAGGTGTGGCACGTCAGCAAAAACATAAACATTTTGACCATTGTGTGGGTTTTTAAAATAAGGTTTGGATTCTGTAATTTCCAATTCTGTGTGCAGTCCCCTATTTCTACCCCCTAAATCACAAACCATGGCTACTACTTGGAAACCTAGTGAAAATTTGTAAGTAAATATGAGTGCCTAAATATGGTATGCTGGTATTCACCTGCTTCTTCTAGAAATGTAATAATCTCAGATAGGATAGAAAAAGTCATTTTTGTGTCATAATTGTAATGTTTTAACTGTGGCTGTTTCCACTATTTAAATAAACCTGTCAGCATAATTTTTAAATAAACCTGTCAGCAGTTGATGTTTAAGATTGACATAAAAATTATTATCTGTAAAATGCTTTGAACAAATATAAGCCGTCTTTGGGTTAAATTTATCTTTCCTACCGGTAGCGTGCACCCACTGTTTAATTAGATTTTCCTCTTTAGGGAAACGAAAAAACCTCGTGCCAGGGCAAGGATTTCGCTTGCTCTGGTTATCAGAGGAACAGCCAAGTACCGCACAACGCATATCGTAAAAATTAAAAATATAATTGTGAAAAAACTCTGAAACTGATAACTGCATTCTTCGGTTGCTAGTTTCTGACTAATGCCGCTACGCTGCCACTGACGTCACTCCCTGGCCGAAGGTCGAGCAACCGTGCGCAATATGTTACCTCTGTAGTTTATTATACCATGTGTCACACCTTTTTAAATATTTATTTTTAATACCCCTACAAGAATAACAAAGACATCGTTTTGTTACAGATTGTGGCACTTCTATTTGCTTTTTTACACTAACACCGGTGGTCTCAATTGCAGAGATTACGGATTTATAGTACCCGTTGGGTTCCTATTGTATTGCTTTAGCTCTTCGTTTTATAGTGGTTAAGGTTGATTATTTAACAAGCTCCTCCAGAAATAGTTTTCTGTGATGTTTTATATTTACTTGGGTGTTCCATTCCGGATTTTTCACATTCCATAGAACGAAAGCATTGTAGCATGCATTATTCAAAAAGTTAAACAATATACGTTAGGACCATCTTCTTGTTGCTCTTTTACATGTATACTCTCTTATCAATTAATCTAAAATATCAACTCCACTTTTGGTTTTGTTGTAATCCAAAATAATCTTTGATTTAAACTTTTGGTCTTCACCAGAAATTTCACGTTCATTTTGTAAAGTCGATAATAATACAACAAACTTGTTAGTCTTGGTTACATATAAAACTAAAGTAATGTTTCTAGTAAATAAAAATTTTGAAAAATACAGTGAGCGATCTGTCATTTAAAGCAATGATTTGGGTAAACTCTTCCTATTTTTTCCGATTGTACCCAGAAGAGTTAAATTTTTGGAATTTTTGGTTTAATTTTGGATTTTGGGTACCCAGAAGAGTTCTTCAGATAAAGCAATGTCGGTTAAAAAATTATCAGTTGTAATATTTCGACCAGACCTATAACAATGTTCTGCAAGGGTTTTGACAATTTTTGAGCCTTGGTTACGTTCAGATTGATAACCAATATTTCCAGTATATATCCCAAAGCTAGCAATAAAAATTTTCAGCGTCACATAGGATCCAAGCCTTTATACCGTATTTTTTCGGTTTATTAGGTATATAAATCAAAAATGGACAACATACCCTATAATCTTTAAGCTGCTTGTCGATAGTACCAAAAGCAGATGGTTCATATGATTTTCTACAATTTTTGGCAAATAGATCAGCGATTTCTAGAATAGGAGCTAGTTTATCCCGTTCTCTTATTTCTGCTCTTGTATCCGAATTAACAAAGCGAATATACTTCAAAATATATCTAGGATTCGGGATACTTTATAAATAGGACGCGCTAATGCAATATTTGTATTGAACCATAAATTATGCACATTCTCATGAGACTTCCTGAACCTTCCACATAATATTAGTATACCAAAGAAAGCACGCAATTTGACTATATCAACATCAATCCAATCCTTCATTTAGAAAAAAATAAATTGAGGGCATCCATCAATGTCTCAATATTTTGATTTTTTGTGAGACCAGTTTTTCTAAAAGAAATTACATGACAATGTCTTACCCTTTTTTGAAGCTAAATAACGCCATGTTGGTCCTTCGCAGATAACATCAGACACGTTAGATCGTTCACTTTCTGTATTTTCAGAAGTTGTCGCTAAAACTTCCTCGTTCTCGAATTCAGTAATTAGTAAATTACCTTCATGTGCTTCTGGCTCACAACCGTCATTATCACCCTCTTAACTATTGCTTTTATCTAGCTCTGCTACGTCATCTTCTTCACTATCTGATATTAGTAAGGCATACAACTCAGCTTCACCCAAAGGTTTATTCTTTTTCCGCATTTTGATATAATACTGCACACTTAAACACCGATGCTTGAATTAATTTTATAAACAAAGACTTTACCGCTTACACCAAAATTAAACCTCTCGTCTCGGCCGTTCTTATAGAATATGCCTATTAAATACGACATTTACTCCCAAGGTTAATTTCTATCTACTCTACAAACATAATCATTTGGCCTTGAATACGTTCACTGAATACGTTCACTTGAACTTACGATCAATTGGATTTGTAAAAAATAATTTCATGCAATATTAAGAAATAAGTGAATTTCGGGTCACGCTTGATCCAGTCATCGTACTTCGAAGGTTAAAAGAAAGGTAACAGCAAGAACTTTCTTACACTATCGTACATTTATTTAAATAAAGAATAGTTGAAAAACAGATATTGTGATGATAACACTTTTCCAAGATTTTCACATGATTTTTAACACTTAACGGGCATTGATGCATACAAACACAAATCTGTACAAATAATTTACATCTATACGTACATACTTTTTTAAATTTATTTTCTTTTTACAGGAAAAACAACACGTCGCTGTATCTGTTCCAGTCCCATACGCAGTTGAAGTAAATACACCAGTTAAAGTAAAAGTACCGACACCAGTATACGTAAAAGAACCTCAGTACGTTCACACATATCATACTTACTCTTCTCTTCCTTATCAGTGGAATTATCTTGCTCCTAACTTCTAAATTATGGATAAATGTGTATCAAAAAAGATAAATGTGTATAAATGTGTTACAGAAGAAGTGTTCACAACAAAAAATGGTTGGATGAAATTAATTTATTTGTATTGGGTTTGTGTAAAATTCTCTGTAATACAGTTATGTTGAATGTAAATTTGAATAAAGCAAAAAGTAATAAGAATCTTCTTGTTTTAATTATTGGTATCATATTGGTTTACAACTTTATCATATCTGGTAACAACTTATATTTAAATACAAGTCATTATATTAGTACGATACGATTTCAAGAGCATGTCACCCTTTTAGTAACAAAGAGCTATTTAGTTATGCGTCAACTGTATAGAAGTAAAGGCATTTTAAACTTTAAATTGCGTAAGGGACTTTGTGAAACAATGGTAATGTAAATTCTTAATTATGGGCTTTTGGTATTTTATATTTGCTTAGATCAAGTTACGAAATTAAGGTTGCAAAAAATTAAAAATAATTGTTGCAGATTTGTCTTTGGCATAAGAAAATATGATCGTGTATCATGCAAAATAAAAGAACTTCAATGGTTAAGCATAGATAATTTATACAAATATCACCTCGCCTCATTGATATATCGAATTACTGCGTCGTCAAATCCTATTTATTTAAGGAACTAATTAGTATTTCGTGGAGATGCTCATAATCTGGATTTGAGATATCCTCATAGTCTTATGCTGCCCAGGTATAAACTAGCTATTTTCCAGCGATCGTTTACTTCTAATGCTGTTTTAGTGTTTAATACTTTAACAATAAATTTAAGAGGTAAATCTCTTGATTTCATGAAGAAGCATTAAAAGAAATTTTTACTACAATCGCAGTAACGTTATTATTATTATATAGTATATTGTTGTCGTTATTGTTACCATCAGATATTTTTGTTTTTGTTTATCTTTCATATCATTTATCACACAACATCACAAATTATTTTTTTTAATTATTTTTTTTATATTATTTTTCTAGTACCCACAAAGTATTTTAAACTAATTTTAGACTAATTGCCTTATGTACATAGTGTTTGTAAAATTTTACAGACTAAATAAAGGTAATTTATTATTATTATTATTATTAAAAAGAAAGAAAAAAATAATATAAAACACTGTTCACGAAAAACCGCGAAGATTCCATAGAGACAGACAAAAACCAAAATATACCCGAAATCAAAAGAAAACTGATTAAGTTAATATTAAGCAAGGTAAAGAATGCCAAAAGAACTCGAAATAACAAAAAATTTCTGCAGGACCTGCAATAAATTCAGCAGGATTTGGCCTGGGGCAAATGTGGCTTCTCTTCTTCGTGATTTAATCAACGATCCGAGCAACTTGAACTTCTTGAGGTTCCGCTTCAAAATGAATTTGATGTCATTTTCTGATTTTTCTTGGAATGTGCGAGACGTCTTTTCTTTTCATTTGATAGGGTTGTGCTAACTCTTGAACCAACTTTTTTTTTAATTTCTTCGGTTAATAGTTCCGTCAATATATAAAGGATTAAACATCACAAGAGCGTTTATAAGAGCCATAGGCCATCTTCGTGCTCATCTTTTAACCTTCTAACATTATATATAGCACATAGCTTACGGTTGGTTGGCTTCACGTTTTTCCATAATTATAAAATGTTAATTGTTCTGGCTTCTGAGACACTTCAGATTTAGCAACAATAGCTGCTACATCCCTTTGTAAACTAGAAATCAGTATAACTGATTTTGATGTTTTGGGACAAAGGACATCATGATCATTGTGTTAGTAAAACTGAAAAAGGTACTTCTTAGAGGTCATATATTATGGGGTTGATATTCTGGCGGTATTTTTTTTTATTTTTTTATTAACGTCCCGATGGGTGCTAACTTGTTACTATCAAGCCTTATTGATCTTTTTCCTATGTCATCGAATCTGACACACAAAATTTGTAAATTCAAATGAGATGACCTTATGACATTACCAAACTCAGTTACCAAACAAGCGTCCCTTTCGTGCAAAATAATTTTACACGAAAGAAGTTATGTAATTATTTGTCTGTGTAATTAGGAGTTGTAAGATATAGTGATAAAAAAATAAACAGAATGATTCTAGTGGTGTTTTAACGTTTTTTGCAAGTTACTTGCAACCAGGTAAGTGTGTTATAATATTGAACACTCAACATCACTTTCTAAGCTCCCGTTGAGTTAGTGGCCATTTATTTTGTCGACTGGATCCGGGTTTTGGCTTAGAATTTTCAATTATACATTTTTCACTCGAAGAAGCTATTTCAACACACCAATCGCAAACCGAACTAATATAGAGAAAGCTCAAGTTCAAACTGAATATAATATCCATATCCTTGGTACAATGAACACATCATAAATTGTAGTTAAATCTATTTTGAAAACGTGACAAAACATAAAGGCGAAAATAGTAAAATACTTCATTTATTGCTATACCTAAATAATTGTATCTACGTGACTATAACGCCTGGCACTGTACGTGTACGTGCATCGCCGGCCGAAGTATGATATCAGTGTTACCTCGTTAAATTAATAAAGATTAAAAACAGCATTTGAATACTTGAACATTATTTCTAAAAGATCACTAGAGAAATAATTAGATAATAGGTTATTTAAATAATATTTGTTAAAAAGAGATATTTACTTGAATACTTTAAGATGGTGACAAATGGCACCAAGCGACTACTTAACCTTTAACTACGGGCGCCCCTCCATTAGTCATAACTACGTGCGCGGTGTATTCTGTACACCACCGACTAAAAACGCAATTAAAAGCCACAACTACGTATTTTTAGTACATATATTGTATATAATAAATGTAGGCACATATTTAAGAGAATGTCTTAACATAAAAAATAATACATAACGAAAATATAAAGATTAGCAACAAATATAAGAACAAAAACTCAACCACTTCTTTTTCTCTAAAAACAACCTTCTTGAGATTCTTGTATATTAGCTTAACATTAAAAATATTATAAAACTAGTATATAAATCTAAAAACTAGGAGTAAATAATCATTCACAAATGAACATATTTGAGAATATGTGTGCTATTCACTTTCGTTTTCTTCCTCGTTTGCGTCTACTAAATTACAATTTGCACAAATTGTAACAGAGTGCTCTTTACAAATCATTCTATTACATTTGTTGCAAGATATTGTTGTAACTCTATTTTTGCTCCTTCCACAACAATGGCACCTCCCCCGTTTTTTTGCTGGTGGTTCTTCATCGTGGTCGTCTTGTACGTTTTTGTATTTCTTCAAGAATACTTTTAAATCCAGAGGTAAACTCGGTATTTCTGCCCTCTCAGAAAGATGAGGTCTTATCAATGCCAATGATGATTCTTTTAGAAAAACTCTTCTTTATTTTTGAGGATTGTCGATGTTGGCCGCATTGTACAGGACCTGGCTGTTAATTCCGGCAATATTCAGGAGTTGAAAAAACAATGCCATTGGCCATCTTCGTGTTCTTCGGGATACCGAATAGGTACCGCACATTTTGTCTACAGTGTCTACGCCTCCTTTTGTGAATTATAGTCTAAAATTATCATTGGTTTTCCTCTTTCGGGATCTACTGTAGAATTACTGTGCATGGTAGATAGGAGAATGACAGCTTTATTTTTTTTTGGTGTGTAGGATACAATGGTAACTTCTTTTTGAAAACCAAAAGTGGATGATCCAATTGGTGTGTTTTTTCTTGGTAAAAACTCTGGAGGTAGTTCCCTTTTATTTCGTTTAAGTGTGCCAACCATCGTTATCTTTTCCTTCAAAAGGTCAATTGCCAACGGATAACTCGTATACCAATTGTCGCATGTTAAATTACGGTTTTTACCTTTCCAAGGTTAAAGCAGGCGATGGGTAATATCCGTTGGTGTGTTGGATTTTTTGTAGGGCCCTTCCGGTTGTTGACCACAATACACCTCAAAATTGGTGACATAAAAGGTCTGCGCGTCACATAACACAAATACTTTTAAGCCATACTTTGCAGGTTTACTTGGAATGTATTGCACAAAGTTGCATCTACCTCTAAAAGGTATCAACATTTCATCGATAGTCATTTCTTCTCCCAAGGAATAGTTGCTGCTGCAGTTTTTCATAAACCTATCAAGAGTAAAGCGATTGGCAGCAAGTTCGTCAATTGATTTTCGGTCCTTTCGAGTATCTTTGTTGTCAAACCTAAGAGCAGCAAGCAAAAATAAAAATCGATCTGCGCTCATACAGGCTCGAAAGATTTCTGAGCCGGTACCATCTTTTGTCCACAATTCGAGGAAGTGTGTATGATTTTGTTTTTTAGTCCCTGCAAGAAATAATAATCCTAATAATGCCATGATTTCCTGTTTAGTCGTATCTTTAGTCCGTCTTGGCGGTTCATAATTTAATCGCATTTTTGTACATTTAACTGATTTCATTTGTAAAGAGTTTTTTAAAAGCACTTAGTTCCGTAGTAACATCTCTCGCACAAACTGTTGGCCCAGGAAATATCTTGACAATATTTTTTGGAGGAGTTTTAGTAAATTTGCTAAGAAGAGATTTCTTATACCATTTAGTTTTTCTGTCTTTTGCTATAAAATAATCATTGTCTTCATCAAGATCTGAACTGTTTTCAATGTTACTGTTTGTCCGAGTCAATCGTATATTGATTTTCGTCATTCAGATCAACTTCTGGTTCAGTGTCGTGCCCCGTTTTTTCTATTAGCTCGTCGTCTGAAGTATCTGGGTCTCCACCAACATCATCATCAGATTCTTCCTCAAATATAGTTTGCAAAGTAAATATTTTGTAGTACCTCTCGATTTATAAACGTTACGAGAAATATATAGAGGCAACGTTTGTAATTTTTATTATTTATTTCTAATTAATATTTCAAAGAGACATGACCGTATTGCTATGGAAGAAAGAACATATGTGAAGGTAAGGAAAACGGGAAAGGGATTAAGATCTTCCAGCGGCAGAGGCTGTAAAGACTCTCGGGACGGACAGCGGTAAAGACTGTACAACTACTGGGAGGTTATATCCCCTATTGTAACATCTGGAACTAGAGGGTGAGAAAATCATTTACCATTGTACAACGCTGTTACCACTGTAATATACTGGTAATGAACCTTAAAGGATGCTTATCCCTGCGAGCGGCTGCAAGGAATACTAGTGGTCCAGACTAGTGGTCCCACTAGTCTGGAGGGCTGGCTCGCCTTCGTGGATTTACGAGAAGGTAATTAACTTCGGAATAGGGGTTAAGAACTTCTAGGTCTCAGGTCCTGTAAAGAGTTTGAGTCTATGGGCTTACTTTAGAAGCCGGATACATGTATAAGCCGAAATTTGGTACTGTTCTGGTCTCTGTCTGTATCGGTCGAAAGGAACATAAAAACCAATTTTAGAGTCTACAAATATACTGAATATACTATGTGGTTTACAATTAAGTTAACGAGCTGTCAGATATAATTAATAATAACTCGTTCGGCGCGAAGGGAGACGAGAAGAGATCTTAGCAAGAAAGTAAAGGGGTGACAATCTGTAATACTATAATTTACTCGGGTAAGTATATAGAATTTTGTTACCTTTCGCGTATTTAGGCTCTAGCTAATGATACGCCCTTCAGTTCCTCTGGAAATCGGATTTCTTTCAGTACCCGACACTTATACGGAACTATACCCCGTCGAAATATAACAATCGCGCGTAATCCGTATCTGGAGCCGCCTATCGTCACAGCAGCACCTCGCCGTAATACTGATTTACTGGACGCTACCGCCTCCGACCCGAAGCAATCACTGCCTGAGCGGGCAGTCACGGTGCCCAGCTATCACTGACTGCCTGGTTGACCAATTTTTTTTAGTTTTTATGTCCCGCGAACCTTCCTAGTTTATTTTGTTGATTCTGCTGTACTGTTCGGCGTGTTGGAATGTAACATGCGATGGTGTGTGGCTTCGTTGTATTAATTTTCACGAAGGTCTTCAGATTTCGTAATTCTTAAACATTTTGGCTTGTGTCAAACTAGGTCAATTGTTATTATTTGTATAATTAAAAATGTATACGTTACTGTATTTAATATCCCTTATTTGATTTGGAATATATAATAATCATTAAAATGATTATTATTCTCTCCTATGCCACAAACCTTTATTTTAATCTTTACATTCTTGCTATGTTTACATTACAGCACTATATTTAACAAAAATATAAAAATTTAAGCTTTTTTGTGGATTAAACCGCTTTTGCATCAGGGTGCCCTTAAAAATTTTAATAGAAATGTTTATTAGACCTGGAGTACAATACAATTAAATAATATCAATGTTGAAAATAGGCTTTATTAAAAAACAAAGTAACAAAAATACTTAATCTTTATCGTTAATGAACTCTTCTTCTTGCTGTATAATGGATATTATTGTTCTGGTGCTTGTGTAAAATCCATGATGTATTTAAGGTATAAATAAAAGTAATTCCAAAAGACTTTTTTTTGCTTCGGTTATTGAGCGTCCATCGGGATAATCTAGCTAAAGTATTTCCCTGGATGTCCTCTTTTTGACATCTAGTGAGTAAAAGAAAACATCTGCATTATTGCTGTATTTGTAGTAAATTGTAAATGGATTTGTTTTCTTGTATTGCAACCACTGAATCTGTAATCATTGGACTTTTGATTTTTGTGTATCTAGTTTGTGATTTGTTATATTTCTTTCTAACTTCTTAGTAAACTAAAAATCGTTTTCTGACATGTTTATTACCGTAAAATGTGCTTTCTTTCGTGCATGTGCTATTTGTATCCAGTCGTCAAGTAAATAGATATCAAAAAAAAAATTGCTAACTTATTACTCCGAAATCTTGGTCACAGGTAAGGTAAGAATGTCCGCTGACTATAAACTTATGATCAATATTACTAGTCAACATCAATATTACTCAACAATCTTAATGTTAGTTCTGTCCTTCGCATTGATCGGAAATATAGTATTACATTTTTTGTTGTAACATTTTTAAAATCATGCAATAAAAAGGATCCTATTTCTTGAGGTCCTCGTGATGTGGTGTCTCGTTACAAATATACGTTATGAACATTATTAGTAGTCAAATTATGGACTTCTTAGACGTAAGTCGACAACTGGTGTTTATAGTAAGACATTACAGTGCTGATAACTGGTGTGGGCAACGTTCACATCAAGTTAAATGCAATCACTGTAATTTCTCCAGGATTTTGTTTTGCATACTCTGCATCTTATTTCATATTACATCTACCACGGTCTGCGATTGGTAAACCTCCAGTGTTACTTCAAATTTAAGTTTTTCTGCTTGAACTGTTGAGAACTTTACTTTATTATTATACAAATCACATTTTTTGCAGGAATCCGTAATTAGTGCATGGAATTCAATATTAAATTGGGTATTAAATATTGTTTAAAACATATGAAATGCGACAGGATTACTAGTATGTTCTCCTTTGTAAATGTTATAAATTATTTCTAAAAACCGGTCTATCCTACAAAGAGAATGGTTAGCCCACTCTTGCATTCATTTACATATTTATGTATTGAACAATTTTGGTTTATTCCACAACTTCGTGGGTTAGCCCATTTGTATTTTCAAATTTTTGTTATTTTCTATAATGCAAAATCACCTTACTAGAGAGATTCATGTTATAATATACGGAAATGTTGGTTAGACCGGTTTTGCTTTCAAACTTTAGGTCGTTAGAAGTGATTGCAATTTATAACTCAATTATTAACAAAATGTTGGTTAGCCCACTCTTGCTCTCATAGCCTTAATTACTTTATTGGTTCTCTAAGTACAATAAAAGAGAGAGTACCCAGTTTACGGATGACAACACTAGCTTCGACTGGAAACTAATAATTCCTAATTCTTAATGATCTACTCCCGTTATTTTCCAGGTAGTTAACTTAGGGAGAGCGCCCACCAAACTGGCGTGGCAAGTAGCACGAAGCAAGTAGCATGCGTCTAGCATGTTTCTTAAAATGAAACCAATGAAAACGAATGATTAGAATGAATGACGTCACTGTCATTTTGGTGTGCGCTGAGTCATTCTTTTTCATTGGTTACATTTTAAGAAACATGGCAGACGCGTGCTACTTGCCACTTGCTACGTGCCACGCCACTTTGGTGGGCGCTCTCACTTACGTGCGTTTGTTTATGCATTCATGTTTTAGTAACATAATTTTTACACATAATTAAAAAAGCTTTTGAATACATTGCAAATTTTACTAGGTCATCGTCTCGGTAAGCGTGTTCTAGTTACTCCGATATTTTCAATGTCATAAAGAAACAATAGCAGTAAGCAACAAGCAAGGATTAAAATTATTAAAAGGATTTTAAATTTTTAAACTGAATTGGGTTACTAAGATCTGACTTCTGGATGCTTAATTAAATCCCGTTACAAAGCAGAGAAAATCGTAAAAAGAAAACGATGCGGAAAAAAAAAATGGATATAGCAAGTCGTAGAGGAGGGAATAGATAAACAAAAAACACTCAAGGAATTAAAAATAGTGGCAGGAAATAAAAAAAAATGAAAGAGATAGGTGAATGGGAATTAAAACAGCTAGCCCCAATACTACACTCTGATAAAAGTGTAAAAAAAAGGCGAAAAAGAAAGAAAAAAAAAGTGTAAAATATTTGGCTACAATGTTCAAAATAAAGTTTTGTTTCTATTTATAAAATTAATTTATTCTGCACTTTATAAAAAAACTCAAACAATATCTCAATATACCAATACCAATACCCCAATATATAATATTGATATTAAGAGATTAATTATTGGTATATAAAAAACCTTTCGAGTTAAATAAACAAAACGGGCTATTGGAAACGAAGGAAGTTGGAAAGCTAATCTGATAGTGTAGAGTAGTGCAAGTAGAAAGCTTCGTTATGAATTCTGTCTTTCCTTCCGAGTGTATATCTGGCTACACTACTAGTTGATAAGATTCGACTAGACTGAAACTTGTCACAGTGTGAACGAAGATACAATTTTAGAGAGAAATGAGAAGATTCATGCCTTTTAGTGCATTTTACTAGGTTCTCTACAAAACAATTTACAAAACTTTTTGGAAGATGGAGGTATTTGTCGTGTTACTATGAATTGTATAAAATAAAAATAAGCAACCCCAGTGGCGGATCCAGAAATTTTTGTCAGGAGAGGTTATGGCTCTTGAGGGTGATTTTGATCTAGGATTTAGATTTTTGCACCTTTCAGTAGCTGATCCCTAGAAATTTTTGTTGGGGGGTGGGAGTTACGGGTTTTAAAGATAATTTTAATACAGGATTTATGTTTTTGCAAGGGAATCATTTTCTCAATAATTATTTTTACCGATATATTAAACCAATGAGAAGTTATTAAAACCCAAATACTCTACGGGTGCAAAGAAGAATACAACATTAAAGAGTCTTAAACTTAAACCAAAAAAAAATTAAACCCACATACTCTATGACAGTAAAATCTTGTGTACAAGACTATTAAACTAAAGGAAAGTTATTAAAATATAAATGCTGAAAAATCAAGGACTGCCAATTTAAACTAGGTATTTTAAAGACAATTAATTTAAACCCACCTATCCTATGACTACAAAATCAAGAACACACCAAGAATAAATAAGTATAAACCAAAGTTAAGTAATGTAAAATGTAATAACTCAATGTAAGTGTAAACATTAATTAATATACTTTGAAAATAAGGCTATTATCGAGCCCAAGTAGGCTATTATTACAAGTTAATTAAATCTAGCCCAAGTACTTTCGCTTAAAATAGCATCTTCAGGGGCATCTGAAATAAGCCAAGAAAACGTTTTTTAGATGAAGTAAATTAGTTAACTTCGATAAAAAACTCGAAGTTAATGGATGAAAAAAAAAAGAGTTTTTGAGATTAACGTTTTAGACTTACTTCGTCAAAATGTGAACTATCCGGCAAGCGTAGAATGTGGAAACATTAAAAATAACATAAAATTGTACAAAACACTACACTAAAACGAGGACAAACAGTTTAAAATTACTTCTACGCTACATTCTCTGTCAGTATCTGGAGGGATAATGATCTAAGCGGAAATGATACGGTGACATGTGACATATGAAAACTTTGATAGGCAGTCAAAGTTATGGATCTGTGATCAACAAATATTAAAATTCTGTATAAGTTGTCATTGGCCAAAGGTCCAACTAGAACTACTACTGAAAAAATCAGCTGATGAAGTATGACATATAGAATATTTTGATTTAAACTAGATTGCATAATCCAGATCTCACACTCACACCCGTCTGTAATAATAAGGTTGTAGGTTTGAGGCTAAATGAAGTGTACATAAAGTGTGAATGAAAGAAATAGACCAAACGATCTATTGGACAGTGGGTAGTTAACTACAATAAAATGGTCTACCAGGCACTGTCAATACTGCAAAACGAGAAGAAAATTGACTATGAAATTGAAATATTAAAATTAGATCAGAATTGAAAGCAGTGTGTAAATGGGTATAGTTCAAGTTGTTCAGTTAAACCTCAAGCCAATGGGGGAACTATAAGACTAATATGTAATAGCATTACTAAAGACCAACTGACCAACAGGTGTTGAAATATAAAACTGTGGAATTAGTATATGTAGATTATGCAGAGGTATGAAGAGTGAAAGCAACTCCAACTGTGGATCAATTGAATCTGAGCAAGCTAGTTGTATAAATTGTTAAATACAATAGTAATGCTAAACAGAGCTTGAAATTGGTAGATTCTTAATGTATAAACTCAGTGCAGGAAGTCTAGACAGCCGAGCTGGGTCCACTATGAGGTGAAGCTGTAATAAAGTTTTTAAAAATAGGTTTAAATTTAGTACAGTTTAAATTAATTTGAGTATTAAGACAATGAGAGTTTCCATTCGTTTCCTTTGTGATCTCCAAATCTTCCAATAGATCCAACTCCAAATAGTTTTTCTTTCTACTGATGTCATGCAAAATAGACGACCCAGTATTGATGTTGAAATTGTGTTTGCTAGACTCTAAATGTTGACCAAAACTTGAAGAGTTTGGTCTTTTTAAATGTTCTGATATTCTTCTTCTTCTAGTTCCATGACCGCTATCGATCGTTGGATATCATGTTGGCTACCATATTCGCTATCGTGACTTTATTGACAGCAGCTCTAAATAACGATGTATCTGATATTCTAGTAGATAGCTTTCTAATGGTTCTGCCTACATAAGAGGCATCACAATCATCACACTTTAATTTGTAAATACCACTTTTGTCAAGTGTGTTCAGCCTGTCTTTGGTGTTAATTAAAAAGGAACCTACAGTGTTGTGTGACTTAAAGGAAATTTTGATGTTTTCAACTGTAGAAGTAAAAAGTTTAGCTATTTTATTAGAAATGTTACTAATATAAGTAAAAGAGAAATATCTGATGTTGTTAGAAGCATTTTGTTGGAGAGGACTTTGTGATGAATATGCAAGCTTTTCTGTAATTTTGAGTTTAGCTCTATTTAGAAGCTTATGGATAATGTTGGAATCATAACCATTATTTAAAGCAATTTGTTTGAGAGTGTTGAGTTCTACATTAAAGTTATCATTTGAAAATGGAAATTTAAGTAATCTGTGAATATAGCTATTGAAAGCAGCCATTTTATGTTGGGTTGGATGGTTAGATGTCTCATGTATAACATGATCTGTTTGGGTGGGCTTTCTGTAAATATTGTACTCAAGAGAATCTTTATTGCGAGATATAGTCATATCCAAGAAGTTCAACTTATTGTCAGATTCTGGTTCCAAAGTAAAAGAGATGTTAGGATGAAGGTTATTAAGATCTTCCAGAATCTGTAAAGCATCATCTTGGGATCTTTGTATCAGAGCTATACAATCATCAACGTACCTTGACCAAAAAATTATTTTGTTGTTGTTGTTAACAAATTTCTGTTCTAAGCTGTACTTGGGCTGGACTGTAATTTTAAGCGAAAGTACTTGGGCTAGATTGAATTAACTTGTGCTCGATAATAGCCTTATTTTCAAAGTTCATTTATTCGAGCATTCAACCTCATTTCATTAATAAATATATTAAACATTATATATTAAACGATATCAAACATATGTTTGTAAAAACATTCGTTTATTCCTTATTGCTATACGGAGTGGAAACATGGAATTACAAATATGAGGCGTCTAGAAGCTTTTGAGATGTGGGTTTTTCGAAGGATGCTGAAGATTTCGTGGACAGAGCACGTGACCGACAACAAGGTGCTGAGAAAAATGAGGACTAAGAGAGAACTCCTAAATATTGCAAATAACAGAAAAACGGGTTATCTAAAATATATTTACAGAGGAGAAAAATATAACTTTCTACGACTCATAATGAAAGGAATAGTAGAAATAAAAAGAGGTCAAGGAAGAAGAAAATCCTCCTGGCTGAAGAATGTAAGAGACTGGACAGGCATGGACACACATTCGATACTAAGAACAGCTCAAGATAGAGAGCAATTTTCTGTAGTTACAGTCACCCTTCGGTACTGAAGAAGTAACCTTAAGAAAAAGTGTAAACAGCATTTTATTTAACCCTTTAATTATCTCTGGTATTACCCTTGTACCACACATTTCGCCAGAGTAAATGAGTAGTACAAAGCAGATTTCTACTCATTTACATCTATACATGTATTTTAATAAGTAATGCATAGATGACTCTGATATCGGAACGTTTACTCCATTTGTAAACATTGTAGCGGTACAACATTTGTACCAGTGGATTCTAGGGTGCTTCTTTTTTGCAATTAGCACGAGGCTGAATTTGTTTTGTTATTTTTTCTTCAAAATTTGACCATGGAGGAATTCTATAAAAGGTAAGTGTTTTTTATTACCAATATAAGGATACTATACAGTAGTTTCAGAATAAAAAATATATATCAAAAGTAAAGAAAATTGAAAATTATTTTCAATATGATATTTTATAAAAATATAACCTCAAACTTTCCTCTAAAATACAAATATTTATAACCATCACAAATATGCTAAATTGGTTGCATATATGTTGTGTTGGTCATTTTTGTACATTTTCGTCATACATTAGGAACCAATCTATTTGCGCTCAGCAAATATTTTCCACAATACCTCAACATAGTAGTAGTAACTAACTACACGCCCCTACGTAAAAGACGTAAAAATTCTACAATTTACGACTGTTTAGAACACAAGTATTCAGATGATTCTGTAGCAGACAGAGATTACCAGCCCGAAAAACCCTCTCAAAACAAAAATATGAATGCTTCATCATCAAGTGAAGATGAAGCAACTTTCGATGTTACCAATCATTTTAAATGGTGGTCTAAAGAACCAAGAATACCCACTAAATTTAAAAATTTGTAATTATGCAGAATTCAAGGGTTCGAAAGTGATACCGTCTTCTGAAGACCCAGTAAGTTTTTTTAATGTTTTTTTCAATGACACCTTACTACAATACATTGTAGAACAGTCAAATTTATATGCTGTCCAAGACAACAAAAATATAGATTTGTCCTTAGAAGAATTGAAAGCTTTCCTAGGAATTTTAATTCTAATGGGATTTAATAGTTTACCTTCTATCAAAAAATACTGGTCTGCAGATCCAAATTTCCATAATGAAAGGATTACTAATATTTTCCCTCTAAAGAGATTTCTTAAAATATTAAGATATATCCATTTGAATGATAACCAACAAATGCCAGCCAGAGGAACTCGGGAATTTGACAAGTTGTACAAAGTGAGACCTCTTATTCAAAAATTAAAAAAAAACCTTTATGGAATCTTTTTCTCCGAGCAGAAATATTTCAATTGATGAAAGTATGGTTGCCTTTAAAGGAAGGACTACTTTGAAACAGTTCATGCCAATGAAACCCATAAAGAGGGGTATACAAATTTGGGCAATGGCATGTGCTGAAACAGGTTACCTCATCAATTTTGAGGTATATCAAGGTAGAGAACCTGAACGGACTAACGAACATACTGTAGGGGAAAGAGTTATACTGAATTTAATTAAAGTTTTGGAGAAAAGGGGTCACTGCTTGTACTTTAACAATTTTTTTACCACACTTCAACTTATAAATAAGTTATCAGAACTAGGTCATTTTAGCAATATTTTCCAAAAGCACATTTAGTAGATGATAGAAAAATGAAAATGGGTGAAATTGATGGAGTTGTCTGCAATGATATTACTATAAGTAAGTGGAAGGATCGTGGCTCAAAATCTGTGACCGTATGCAGCAACATGCATAATCATGCAGAAACTGGTTTTGTTTTGAAAACATCAAAAACTGGAGAACGAGAAAACATCCGCTGTCCTCAAGCCATTGTAGACTACAATATGTATATGGGAGGTGTTGATCGGTTTGACCAACGAATGCAGACATACTCAGTAGCTTGGAAAAGTCGTCGATGTTGGATGAAGTTAGTTTATTACCTTTTTGATGCATCCATAGTAAATTCTTATATACTTAATAAAGAATCCCTTAGGCAAAGTAACAGTAGAAAAAAAGCAATATCTCACCTTGAATATAGATCTTAATTGGCTACCAGTCCTATAAAAGATTTTTCTGCGAGCAAAAAAATTGGGAGACCATTGAACATGGAGTATTTTCAAAATTTTGGTCATTTGCCGCAGAAAACCACGCGAAGACGATGCCAGCAGTGCTCAAAAACAGGATTACAGAAACGCAGTGATGTAGAGTGCGTAGACTGTAAAGTGGCTTTGTGCTTGGATTGTTTTAAACCATATCATTCAAGTGACTGAACTATTATTTTTATTATTATATTTTTGTTTGTTTATTACAATATTGTGCAGTATTTTTGTATTATTTTAAGTCCTATACCTATTATTGATACACTTTTTATTATTTGGTACACCCTATGTACCAGAGAAACTAGCATGAAAATTATTCCTTGATTGAACGCTGGTACAACGGTTGACCACCTATTTTTTCATAGAAAAAACAAAAATATATTCAAAATCTAGTAACTGATGTGCTAAATGTAGTATTAAAAACTATTATCTGAAATAAATTTTAAAAAAGTTCATCATAATAAACTTGCGCCTTAAAGGGTTAAATTAATTTATTCAACAAAAAACATGATATAATTTAAAATTGTGTGGTAAAATAAAACGAGTGGTAAATAAAAGTTCAGTGATTAAAAATACTAAAAGAATAAGGTACGTAAATATTATATAATTTTGTAAAATGTATTCGTTTTGCTTATCCGATTTAGCAAATCGCTCTATGGTTGCATCAACATCTAAAGAAGTTTCAGGATGCGCATTGATGAGTGCTAAACCAGTTAACTTTTTCTCCGAAATTCTATTTCTAAGCCAAGTCTTTAGACGCAAGCGTAGGAAAACTACGCTCTGCTGTTGCTGCACTGACTGGAAGTATAAGAAATATTCTGATATTTAGATATATATGAATATTGCAGTTTTCTAATACATACCTCTAAATACATTAAGAACTTTTCCATTATTTTTCAATGAAAAAGTTCTTAATGCATTGCGAAATATGCAATATATAGTCCAATAATATCTTGGAAGGTGTCAACAATTTATTTTAATGCAACTACATCTTCTAGTGTGTCATCAGTTTTAGGTAAAACAACTCGAAGATAAAATAGGTTCATAACTTTTGGTGAAAGTCGTTCTTCTAAATCAGTTAAAAAATGATCTGAAAGGGAAAATAAATAGATCTTCGGAAATATTCTGCGCAAGAGTTAGCGGGGTGGTTTTGACGAAGGGTTTGATGAGAAACTATACGAGGCATCTTCAATTCAATGTCTAGTTGTTCAATACTTTATAGTTAAGTTTACTAAAATAGATTCAGCATTTATTCTTTTATTTTGAAGATTACAATACTAAATATACCTAATACAAAAAACCTCACATTTGCCAGACTGTCACACTGACATAAAATGTGCTCTGCCGTTTCTTCTTCGAGGTGACAGAATCTGCACAGGTCATCATCTGATAATCCCATTAGCTTCAAGTGCCTATTCAGCTTACAGTGCCCTGTTAGAAGACCTACTATGGCTTTGACTGTTTTCCTGTCTTTGCTAATTAGGTCTGCCGTAACTTTTGGCCAGGTGGGGCCAGGATTGACGAGGAAGGGAGAAATGATCCTTCGAAAAGGGGGTTGGGCATTAGGCTAACTTCCTCATCCCATAAAAACATATCGTTACGAAATCTCGAGATAGAAAAGCCGGACCGAATTCAAGACGACGACCCACTCACCGAACTCAAGACAACGATTTAAAGATCAGTACTTGGAATGTAAGAACGCTGTATAGGACAGCCTGACTGAAGCTGCTGTAAAATCAACTCCTAAAATATAGAATAGACATTGCAGCCATTGAAGAGATGAGATGGACAGGAACCGGCATTATGCAGAAAAAAGAACATGATATATATTACCGCTGCAACCCGAATCGACATGAGTTACTTGTTTTAATCATAAGAATATCCATAAATAAGCTTGGATATCACCAAATGGACACACCACAAATCAAATTGATCATGTTATAATTGACAGAAGGCACTTTACAAACCTAATGGACGTAAGAAGTTACAGAGGCGCAAATATTGACTCAGACCATTTCATGGTAAGGGTCAAGTTACGACAAAGAATTTCCAATGCTAAGAAAGAAAGGGGCACTAGACAAGTAAAATATAATTTACATGTGCTAAAAAATGTAAACAAAGAGAAACAGTTCCAGTCACATATAAAAGAAACCCTAAGACACTTCGGGCAGTCGACCAGTCAAGCCAGGAAATGTGGAATAACTGCAAGGAGACTCTGAAATTAGCAGCCGAAAGCACATTGGGAATATCCCGAACCCAAGAAAGAAACGACTGGTTCGACCAAGACTACAAAAAATAACAGATGAGATGAACGAGGCATTTCGGACCATGCAACAACGAAAAACTAGAACAACAATAGATAAATACAAGAACTTAAGGAGAGAGGAAAAACGCGTACACCGAAAAAAGAAACGAGACTCAGAAAATGACATATTAGAACGGCTCGAAAGCCATATGAGTCACAGATAAACAAGAAATTTCTATCATCAAATAAATTTTATTAGAAAGGAATTCAAACCAAGAATCAAATATTGTAATGATAAGGAAGGTAATTTACTTACCAACAAAGAGGATATCCTTTTACGATGGATAGAGCACTTTCGAGAGCTGCTGGAAGGGGAACCCACTAACAATATAGAGCTGGAATACCGAAATGAGGAACTCGTGGAACCCCCCTCGGTAGATGAAGTGAAAATATCTATAAAAAAACTAAGGAACCATAGGTCCCCAGGTAGCGATAGCATCCCTGTAGAGTTATTTAAGTACGGTGGAGAGCAGCTTACCAAGGTGATGCGAGAAATTGTTTGTAGAATTTGGTCTGAGAAGCAAATGCCTAAAGAATGGAGCTGAGGCTTAATTTGCCCGTTACACAAAAAAGGGAAACCAACTGTAATGCAATAATTACCGCGGAATAACTCTCCTAAATACAGCATACAAGATATTGTCAAATATTTTGCACGAGAGATTAGAGCCTTATTCTGAAATGTTTCTAGGAGAATATCAGGCAGGATTCAGGCGTATACGTTCAACCATTAACCAGATCTTTACACTACGACAGATCCTCGAAAAAGCGCAAGAGTTTAACATAGATATGTATCATATATTTGTCGATTTTAAAGCGGCATATGACAGTGTTTTAAGACTAAGTCTTTACAACGCTATGCATGAGTTAGGAATTTAAAAAAAACTCATATGTTTGATAAAAGTGACAATGGCGAAGATGCTATCAGCAGTAAAAATTCAAAACGACTTGTCAACCCCATTTCAAATAAAAAGGTTGTTAAGGCAGGGAGATGCGCTGGCGTGTCAGCTTTTTAATGTCGCCTTAGAAAAAGTTGTACGAGTCGCTAATTTAGATAGCAGGGGAACAATATTTATTAGATCAGTCCAAATTCTAGCATACGCAGATGACGTGGACATTATAACAAGAATTAGGGCGAGAACTGTTGAAATCCTAACCAAGCTAGTAGCAGCAGCATAACGAATGGGGTTACATATAAATCAAAATAAAACCAAATTCATGGCAACTAACACAAACACAACAGCTGGAAATGTTGACACAAATATAATCATCAATGACCAAAACTTCGAAGCAGTCAAAGAGTTCATATATTTAGGGACATCGGTTAACCCCAATAATAACACATCTGAGGAAATAAAAAGGCGAATAATAATTGCAAACAGGTGTTATCATGATCTATCAAGGTACTTAGCTAATAAACGTCTGTCTCAAAAAACTCGTATAAGGCTGTATAGAAAACTGATAGTCCCTGTTCTCACATATGGCTCAGAGGCATGGACGCTAACGAAAACAGATGAATCCGCTCTATCCATTTTTGAAAGAAAGGTGTTACGCAAGATATTCGGAGCGGTCTGTGAGAACGAAATATGGAGGCGTAGATATAACTTTGAACTGCAGAATATCTAAAGCATACGTTTGGTGGTAAAGATATTACCACTATAATTAAGCGAAACCGCCTGCAGTGGGCAGGACATGTAGCCCGGGCCCCTGAATCAAACATGATAAAAAAGATTCTAACAGCGCAACCCGTGAGAATGAGAAGACGGGGTAGACCAAAGCTGAGGTGGATGAATGGGGTAACACAAGATGCGGAGAAGATCGGAGTCGGCAACTGGAAAATGCAAGCAAGGGACAGAACAGAATGGCATAAAAAGCTTAAAAAGGTCGAGGCCCTCTAAGGGCTGTAGCATCAAGATGATGATGATGAATAAATTTTCCCTCCCTTATTGAAAAACCTATATAAACTTTAATTACCCCTTTATTATGTATTAAAAAAAACTAGTAAGTTTACTTGAATATATTCATATAAGCAGTATACACTGATCAAAACAATACACTGATATCAAAACAAGTATCAACAATTGAGAGAAATGAAACGATTTACAACTGTTTATAAGAATTTAAAATTAACAAAAGTTTATCTGTTCCAACAGCTGGTTTCACAGAAAACAGGTCCATATAAGGTTTGATCTCTCGGCTTTACAAAAACCAACGACGATGCAAGGCTGGAATAAGCCAAGCTGATTTCTCCAAGTGTTGTTTTTCAAATAATGTGCAATTATATGGGTATATAGGTATATGGTGTATGAGTGGATGGGTGGCTAATCTGAGACGAGTGCGCAGCGTTAGGACTTTAGAGCGATTGTCCTTATGGCGTGGTTTGATATTTAGTTTATTATTAATTTAAGTTGCCTTAATATTTAATGATAGTATTAACTAGAATTTAAAAAAAAAACGTCTCACGATTCAAATTGGTTCCAAATTCGACACCAGAAATGTGCAAAACTGCTATGAACTATCGAGTATTGATCCACAACTGACGACCAAAACCAAGATTTCGCTTATCACTCAGCCACAGTTGACACCATCAGCGACCTCTTACATTTTAATTTGGGCCATGGGCGTATCTAAGGGGATTTTTAAGGGAGCAGCGTGGTAACTGCTACACAACATCTTCAACATCAACCTCATCTATAACTTTAACATTAACCTACTGCAATGCCGTAAGCAATTTCAATTTGCTATCTAAACAACAAGCAATGGTTTATTATGTACAGAGTATGTACAAGATATAAAAATACAGGACCATATAACAACAATAGGAATTTAAGTACAAACAAATAATATCATCGTCGGTGTCTAGAATATTCAACAATAGAGTACATATGCATTTACCTTAGTAAAACTACCATCGTAGAAAGTGAACTGCAAAATCACAAATCCGTTTCAATACATATAGAAATTACAAGACTTCTCACTCCTGCTACTTGATTAATGATGTCAAATGTGTGCTTCACTATATTCAAAGAAGTGTTAAAAAAAATCTAGCTTATTACAGAACATTATAACTTTCCTGAAAGTTGGCATGCCTTAATTCGAATATGGTCATATATTAACCCTACTGTACCGTTCGAGTCAACTACGCAAATATACTGTTCGTGAAAGATTTAATCATAACATAACTTAAAATTTTCTAAATTTACAATTTTTAACATTATATACTAAAATCTACCAAACTTTATTAACCCATATAAAAAATAAACTAACTACTATCACACTTTTTCCTTAATCTCCATTTACTACCACTTTACATACCAATTCAAACCATCTACATATATCAAAAAAATCTTTACATTCCATAACCTAAATAAATAACCAATCCTCACCACCATCCATCCCTACTTATCTCTCATTTAACTTCCACTACCCCCACCCCTACCCACACCCCCCACCACCCCACCATCACCCCCACCACCACCCCCCCACCCCCCCCCCCCCACCACCAAACCCCCCCACCCCACCACAAACCACCCCCCCCCATACCCACACACACACCAAAACCCCACCACCAACCCCCCACCCCCCACAACCCACCCACCCATACCAACACCCAACCCACCACACCCACAACACCCCAACCCAACACACCCACCCCACCCCCCACCCACCCACACCCACCCCCACCCCCCCCCCCACCCCCCCCCCCCCCCCCCCCCACCACCACCACACACCCCCCCCACCCACCCCCCCACCCCCCCACCACCACCCCCCCCCCACCACCACCACCCAACCACAACCCCCCCCACCCACCCCCCCCCCCCCCCCCCCCACCCCCCCCCCCCCCCCCCCCCCCCCCCCCCCCCCCCCCCCCCCCCCCCCCCCCCCCCCCCCCCCCCCCCCCCCCCCCCCCCCCCCCCCCCCCCCCCCCCCCAACCCCCCCCCCCCCCCCCCCCCCCCCCCCCCCCCCCCCCCCCCCCCCACCCCACCCACAAAAAAAACACACCACACCCCAAAAAAAAAAAAAAAAAAAAAAAAACCCCCCCAAACCCCCCCCCCCCCCCCCCCCCCCCCCCCCAAAAAACCCCCCCCAAAACCAAAAACCCCCCCCCCCCCCCCCCCCCCCCCCCCCCCCCCCCCCCCCCCCCCCCCCCCCCCCCCCCCCCCCCCCCCCCCATTTTTTTTTTATTTATAAACCCTTATATTTATCCCCCCCCCCCCCCCCCCAATTTTTTTTTTCCCCCCCCCCCCCCCCCCCCCCCCCCCCCCCCCCCCCCCCCCCCCCCCCCCCCCCCCCCCCACTTTTTTTTTTTTTTTTTTTTTTTTATTTTTCCCTTTTTGTGTGGGGTGTGGTGGGTTTACAGTTTGGGGTTTGGTGTGGTCAATTTGGGGGGGGGGGGGGGGGGGGGGGGGTGGGGACACCCCTTCCCCCCCCCCCCCCCCCCCCCCCCCCCCCCCCCCCCCCCCCCCCCAAATCACTATATACTCAGAAATCAACAAATTCAATTACATCTTAGATCTAAAGGTTTTGATGCAAGCATTATTCCGATATTAACTTATCCGGCACAAACATGGAAAATCACAAAAAAGAATATGAATATACTTAGAGTCACTCAACACGCGATGGAAAGAGCAATGCTAGGTATATCACTTAAGGACAAGAAAACAAACAAATGGATAAGACAGAAAACCAAAGTCACCAATGTGGTGTAAAAATCATTAAAGTTAAAATGGGAATACGCTGGACATGTAGCTAGGAGCGAAACAAATGGCACAGATCAATTTTAACCTAGAGACCATACCAACACAAAAGACCCAGAGGCAGACCACCTATGAGATGGACAGATGATCTGAAAAGAACTGCCGGGAAAAATTGGCTACAAGCAGCGTACAATAAAAAACAATGAAAAGAAGGTTGTTGTTCCATGTCTTACGACAGATTCATCAGCATCGTCGAATTTCGCGTTAACAACACTTACTTCTCATTTAGTTTAAAATTCTATCAATAAATTTTCGGTACCCCTATGGGAGCAAAGATTTCTCCTATCATTGCAACTTACGTTATGGATTATGTATTAGACTCAGTCATTCCTTTATTATCCTTTCAAATTTCATTTATTAAAAAATATGTTGATAATATCATCTTGGCTATATCCAATGACAAGGTAGATGAACTATTAGACACTTTCAATAGTTATGACCCCTACATCCCGTTCACTACAGAGAGGGAAGATGGTAATTGGTTCGTCCCCTTTCTCGACATAAGGATAATCAGGGAAAACAAGAACATTAAAATAGATTGGTATCAAAAACCGACCCATTCTGGTAGATACCTTAACTACCACTTTTACCATAATAATTCTACCAAAGTCAACTTAATCAAACAGATGAAAAATAAAGATAACACTATCAGATCCTTCTTTTCATACAAAAAACCTACAAATCCTACAAAAACTTTTCATTTTAGACGCTTATCCAACACCATTAGTGAATAAGATTTTGTTTACCACTTTCCATAAAGAAGGTACTTCACCTACCTTCGCTACTAACAAGGCTGATCCTGATGTTGTAACGGACTATTTTGCTTACCTCAGGGTAAGTACATGGTAGTAGAAGATATGGGACAGAAACTACTGGGGCAGAGATAGGGCAAACAAAATAATCGAAACTGATGCGTACGGCAATCAGAGAGTTGTTAGAGAGCTGGGTCGTGGATAAGTTGAAATAAAATTGGTCGGATTGGGGTATCTACAGAATTTACAATTCTTAAAATTCGAAAAAAACAATCAAATTTGCATGATTTCTATATCGCCTGATTGTATGCAATTTATATATGGCAACACTGTCGCCAAACATTAGTTTAATTTTCACTGTTCTCATTTGTTATTACTAGTTGCACTAGTTGTTTGGCCAATCGAGGTTGATTTTTTTAAAGTGTTCTTGGAATAGCGAGATAGTTGTAACTGATACATAAAAATGAGTTTTTTTGACGCTTTATCAGGTTGCAGTAATAGTAATGTTGACAGTGAGTGTTTGGACATTGTTGTTTCACTATTGGAATCGAAATTATCTAGAAGAACGGAAGTTCATAGAAAAAAATTATTATGAATGAATGAAAGGCCTACTCCAACATTGGGTATTGACCAAAAAGATCGAAAAAGTGCGTACTTTTAATTATTCTTGGTGTGATGTCTATAAATGGTTGTCTGTAAGTATTACGAAAAACAGACTATATTATTGGCCGTGTTTATTATTTTCTAATAAGAAATGTGTATGAAATTGTGAAGGATACTTTGATTTAAAAATATGTCTGTCTCCTTAAAAAACATTCCAGTTGCAGGGAACATTTAAGCAATTTCCGTTCCTTTAAGGATGTACAGAAGAGGGCGTTTTCTGTTCGCGATTTGCTAGATGAAAAATCAAAAATCGGAAAAATTAGATACAACAACAAGTTAAAATGAACAGAGAAATCATTAAAAAAGTAGTTTCTTTAACTTGTACTTTAGAGAAACAGGAACTGGCTTTCCGTGACCAGGACAAATCTGATGATTCCCTAAATCCTGGAAATTTTAAAACGATACAAAATGAACTAATCGATCTAGTGAAAGATGAAATTCATATTTTTATCAAGAACGCCGTAAATAACTCCACATTTTTTGTATACATTCTTAATGAAACAACCAATATTACTAAAAGGGCACAATGTTAAATAGTATGCAGATTAGTGGACACAAAAGGCGTTGTTCAAGAATATTTCTTAGGTTTTTTTGATCTAGAGGTAGACCGAAGTGCTCCAGCGTTTCGTGACTTACTGTTTAGTGTAATTGGTAAATTTGACTGTAAAGCTAAATTAATTCCTCAAACCTTCGATGGAGCTAATGTTATGTAGGGACAACTTAATGGACTTCAAAAATTAGTGAGAGATTCTGCACCATTAGCAATATTTACCCATTGTTTTGCTCACCGCCTCAATTTAGTTTTACAGCAAAGTTGCTCCAACATTACAATAGTCAAAATATTGTTCTCAACGCTTCAAGGTATTCCAGCTTATTTTCACCAATCGTTCAAAAGGTCCTATTTTTTAAATAAAATGCTTGGAAAACGAATTACCATAAATAGTGAAATAAGATGGAATTCAAATGCAAAAGTAGTATGTGCTGTGTCCCAAGAAAGAAAAAAAATTGTTACAAGTCGTTCAGGACATAATGAATTGCCCAGAAGCTAACGCAAAATCAATTAGGCAGTCAGATGGTTTTAAACGTAAATTGGGGGATTTGGAATTTGTATTTTTTCTAAATGTTTTTAGTGATATATTTCAATAAATTGAGCTTTTATACAACATCATGCAGAAGAAAAATAGTGATCTTTAATTTTGTGCCAATTCAGTGTCCAGAAGTGTTGCAATGATAAAGAGCTGAAGAAATAACCTTACATTTTCTAACCATTTCAACATTGCTGTTAGCGGAAACAATTCTAAACCCATCTTAAGTCGTAGTGAACTTCATATTTTACCTGGTAAGAAGCCAAAGCCCCTTTCAGCCTTGAAGAAGCCAAATTAATTCTCTTTGGCGAAAACGTTCGGCGAAATAATTAATACACATTAGAGTTTTTCTTGTAGATTTCTCCAATATTTAAGAGTTTACTATTTAACTTATCTGCAAAGATTAAATTTCTTTTCTCTCTCTCTCTCTCTCTCTCTCTCTCTCTCGCTCTATATATATATATATATTATATATATATATATATATATATATATATATATATACATACAAATGCCAAAATTGGTGTTATTTAAAAAAAAAATGTGTTTATTAGATGAAATGCGGCCAATACGAAGAAAGTATGATTTACTAATTCACTAATACTTAATTCACGGATCTAAGCCCTTCAGGCACATAAGATCAGTCCGGTATATTGTATTAAAACTCGTTAGTAAGTTAACCTTTGCTGATATCTCTTTAATAATAAGCGAGAGGCAGCAATGAAGTTATAACACAGTAGTAGTATAAGTTATTTATTTCAAAACCGTCCAGAATGTCTATGTAGAAACCGCATGTTTGATTTGAATTAGCATCACAAAGACTGAATTGGATAACTTATGGCAGAGTATGTTAGTTTGAGAGTAAATATAATATATTATAAATTTATCTTGGACAGAATATTCCCTCAAACCCACATGATTTGTAACTTTATATATCAAATTAAATTAAGAAGTTATGTTTCCAACTAAATATTAATTTCCAACAATAAAATATTTTTTAAAATTTTATTGTACCTATCTATCCATGTTGCTACAATTAATATTAAAACTATTATTAAAATTTTTTCTGTCATTACTAACACTGCAGATGTAAATGTATATAGGGGAAGGGTGGGCAAAGTGGCCATGCTAAGGAATATTTTTTTGTCTTATAGAAAATAAATAAGAAACACAATATATATTAACATACGTTATCCTATACAGATAGAACGAATTTAAAACGGAACATACAATTTAATATATGTCTGTTTGAACTGCATTTGAAATAGTGGACCAATATAAAACTTGGACAAAAATAAATCCATACCTGGGTATAGACATTGTATAAAATATCGTTCAACTATCTGTCTCGCAACAATGTTGTTTGTGTAACAATTGTCTAAGGAAGTTTTTAATAGTTCAGGAAATGAAGCTCGAAAAAAGTTAAAACCTCGCAATTTTTTCGTCCTGCATGAATTGAGTTGAAATTTTAACAGAAGGTAGGTGATAGCCCAAGGATCAATATCTATACTGAACCGAAGTGCGCTGAATGGTTTTAGGAGTGAAAACTACCCCTAATTGTCAAAAATTATAAAATAACATATTAAACCTGAATATGGGTAGAATTTGGTTTGAATTAATTAAATAATGATAGTTTCGTGCTTTTGAATAAAGTTTCATCATATTTCAACCCTTAAAAAGCGACCCTTGTTAGAGATTAATGTAAAAAAATTAGTAATGCGAAGAAAATGATACCGCCTTGGAACGATTTGCATAAAAAATTGGAATTAAGCTTAACTCACCCTCTGCTTTATAGTTTATGTCATGCCGATGAACCCTGATTGTTCTTAGGGGTAAAAACTACCCCTAATTTTCAAAAATTGTAAAATAACATTACAAATCTTAAGATGAGTGAAATTTGGTATGGATTGGTTAAATAGTGATGTTTTTATACTTTAAAATACAATTTCATACATTTTCGACCCTTAAAAATCAATTGTTATGAGTGCTATAGGTAAAAAAAATTTTTTGCCAAAATTTTGCAGCTTTTCAACCTTTGGAAAATCACCCTTTATAACATTGCAGTTGAAAAGGGTGCAGTTTATAAACTAATTTAATAGATATAAATTGAAAAAAGTAGAATTAAATACAAAAAAATTTATCAACATAAAATGGCACCATATATTCTTATACATTTACATAAATAGTTGAATATATTTACATTTATAGGTAAAACAATTATAATATTAATTTTATTCGTCATCAATTACATCTTCATCGTGATCTATGTCATCCTCATCTTCTTCAATTATTGGTGGACTATTATTGCACCCTTCACCTGAGCACCCAGAACAAGTAAAGTTACAGTATAAACCAACTTTTCTGCACCCACATGAAACGCCGCATCCTTTTTTGCATTGGCAAAAAATAATTTTCAAAAGTTCATCGGGTGCAGGTTGTTTGTTCATGCGTATGGGTAATAACAAACCATCTTTGGAATACCATCCCCAGTCTGTTGCTCTGATATTTTCATTGCCAAGCCATAAACATATGAGCAAATGTTTTATTCTGTTGTATGAGATTTCAAAATAAGAACGCTTAAAATTTGGAATGTATAACGCCACACTACCTAATATACCGGTTTTGTAGATTATTATGCTGCAAAATGTACTGTAGTATACGAATGGAATTTTCAGAAAAAAAAATTAATTGGTTTTTTAACGTATTTCCTTCATTTTTAACGATAGAGTGTTTCCTCAAAAACGATTTTGTAGAAGTTTTTAAGAGCTACAAGGATCTGTGAACTAAATCTCTTTGGAACCCTTAATTTTTAAATGGGGTGAGTTTAAAGGGCTCGAAAAAGATGGTGCTTGATCGCAAATCGATGCTTTAAACGGCTATATCTCGCCAAATATTCATTGTACAACAAATCTAAATAAAGGAAAATTTTAGTCATTAAAAAAGCTACAATTTAGTACATTTTTATTTCTTTCATATATTTAGTATTTTCGGGGATATTTAAAAAAAGAAGGGTAAAAAATATGAAATTGTAAATCGTTTCTCGCGTTAAGCTGTACTTTTTCTAAAACTAAGCATTTTAAATGGGCCAAACTTCTTGGACGTATTAACAATACATTTACAAAGAGAATTGCAGAAGGGTGAAGATCTATTTTAATTATGGGAGTGGTTAGGGGGTTGTTTTCATCGATTTTTTCGTAAAAAAATGAGGTATTGGCCTTATTTTCATCATAACTCACTCAATTTTTGAGCTAGAATCTTTTTTTATGATAGATCTATTTATGCTATTTAAAAAAGGTTGCGTGAGTTTTCTTCCAAAAATGCATCATTTTCCCGATATTTGACTTCGAATCTTTCAAATTTGGCATTTGAGGAAAACCGCTGAACATTGAAAGGCCGTATTTCGGTTCCTATTATATCGCAAAAACATTTTAAAAAATGAATTGTATTTGTCTTTTTAAAAGCTACAAATTTGTTCCCTACAATTTTTTGATAAAATGCACCATTTTCGAGTTATTCGTGAAAAATCGATTAAAAAGGTCGATTTTTTCGTCTAAAAGTTGTTACTTTCAATCGCGAATAACTTGAAAAATATCAGTTTTACAAAAAAAATGTATAAAACATTTTTTGTTTACTATCACTTTTTTAATCGAAACCTGTAGTTAAAACGTAAAAAAAAAATTCACCCCCGGGATGGGGTGGCAACCACACCCAAGGCTTTGGCGCACTTTGGTTCGATATAGATTTTGATCCTTAGGCTATTACCTACCTTCTGTTAAAATTTCAAGTTAATCCACGCAGGACGAAAAAATTACGAGGTGAAATGCTTCATTTCCTGGACTATAAGTGGTTTGACAGCATAATAAAATCGTAGATTTATGTGTAGCTTTCAATTTTTATGAGTTCAGAATCCAGCAGCCCGCAGAAGTATTGGGTTTTTGATAATATAATTATTTGACAACCTTTTGTTGGCCAACCTCCTAGAGCAGAAATGAGCCGAAATACATGATGTTTCCTATGTTTCGAATTTATTTCGTTCAATCTGTATACTTAACTAAATAATGCAATTTTAATTTTCACTTTATCTCGTTAAATTTTTTAGATACATATTTTTTACTCTAACCCTACCGAATGGCCACTTTGCTCTGCGGGGTGCGGCAACCACTATGCCCATCGTAAATAGCCTGAACACTTTATCCATCCTTTATTTTCTCTTGACTTGTCCCCGCAGAAAAGGCAATTAGTATCACTCACGTCAGTGCTCGTCATTAAATATCGTACGTTTCGCGGATTTGATTTCGTTTTCTGCTTTCCTTTAAATTTTTTTTTGCTTTTATCATTCCTCTTGTTGCCCTGCTTTCCTTTTTTTAGTTTCAAATTTATTTTCTTGAGCCTCTCCTTTTCTTCTTTTTCTGCTTTTGCGGCTACTAGTTTCATCTTAAAAATGCTTGAGGTCAAAACTTCAGCTATTTCTTTTTTTCGCTTATTTTCTTGTTTAATAATATTTGCTTTAGGGATTGGAACAACATCCTGTGGGCTTACAGCAAAAGTATAGTGACCATTGCCCTTAGAGTTGCTAATTACATTACATGAAGTACTGAAATAAGGTAATGGACTGGGGTGGAATTTTGAAGTATGTACTTGGTTTTAGAGATTAGAACGAATGTTCTAATCTTTAAGTTTAGAGTGTGGATCTCCAGATCCTACAGTGACAGTTCTTCTGTGGTTATTAAAAAACATAGGAACTGAAGCGTTGGATACAGAGGTTGCTGGTCAAAAATCTATCTCTCAAGAAGACGGGTTCCCTTTACTTGCAAGTAGTGTCTCTTGACGTCGACGAATATTTTGTTGCAAATCCGCCAAATCTTCCCCTGGCACTATAGCAAAAGTTTCCTCTTGGTATTCAACATCCAGTTCTTAATTTTTAGTTCTTGAAGAGAGATAGAATCTTGCACGTAAATTTATGTGTCCATTGCTGCAACAAAGTCTATTTATAGGAACTTTACCGCAATAGTTGGAGTAGCTGCAAATGAAAATGCCTCTGTAAATCTTTCGATCGCGTAAACATAATAAATATTAAAACGCCACATGAAAGAAATATCGAGTGGTTGTACAGCTTATGACTACAGTAAAGGGGGGATGCAAACTACAGTTGTGTGATTTCCTCTACCCCTTTCAATGAAATTTAGATTTTTTTGTATGGGTGGAATGTGCATCAAGTATGAGGAAAACTGGGTCGTCTTCGGATGGCTTAGCAAACTTCAAGAAATGGTCAAACCATTGTGTGAAAATTTCAGTTTGCATCCACCTTGAAGGATGACAAACAAAAGCTGTTCCAGGTAGTCCTGGTAGTTCATCCTCTGTCTAGGAAAGATGATAAAAGGTTGAATAAAAACTCTCCAAACTGACATAGAAATTACAAATGTGCTGAGAACACCTCTCTCTGGAAATGTAAGGGATTCAACTTACCGTCGCCCTTTTAGAGCAAAAATCTTTGAAAACTGTGACTGGACAGTCATAAGTCCAGTTTCATCAACATTGTAAACCTTATGAGGGGGATACAAGTGATGTTTTTGAACATCCTCTAAAATATCAAAAGACTTGGTTACATTCGTTTTGTTAAATGCTCCTTGCTACTGAAGTCGCCTCAGGTTTTCTGAGGCGACAACACAACACAAGCTCAGGATAGCGGATTTTAAACCAATTTACCCAATCTTTTCAAGCTAACTTGGTTTCTTTATTAAAACCATGTGGGATGTAATTCCGTTCAGCTAGTTGGTAAGCAAGGCTGTACAAATCAGCTACAGTAATTCCAAAATACGTATCTCCATTTCCAAGAGATAATTTATCAACTGCTGTTCTTGTGCTTCCTTAAAAACAGCTCAAAAATGGCCTAAAATACTTTTTTTTTGTCAGTACCACCTTGATTTTTATTTAGTACGTGAAGTTTCAGTGTGTTCCTAGGCACATATAAGTTTTAGCAGTTAGTCGTTTAATAAGGCATTCCGTGTTTCTTCACGGCATCAATTGCTCTTTGTATCGCTGTTTTAATTTTAATGCTATTTTAATAGCATTAAAATATGGAAGTAACACGGCGTTTTCACCTTAAATAAAGCTACAAAAATCGTATACAGTAATATTAATTTATTGTATCATGTAAATACATAGTACAATACGTGATCTTGGAATATAATTACGAGTCTACATTGCTTGCCAAAATAGATTTGTTGCAGGTGAACCCTCCTAAACCAGACTTTAATCCGTAAGAATTCAAATAAAACACACTCTTTTATGCTGTTTAAAATGTTCAATAATTTTGTAAACAACATACAATACTATTATTGTTGAATAAAAATATATTTTACATTATGTCGGGCGTATTAGCAATAGACGTGGCTATTTTGCCCTCTTCCACGCCATTATATAAATGCCACACTACCGGCTAAACGAATCGAGCAAGGCGTTACACAGACACATTGTTTTGTAGCCTAAATATACCTATTTTAAGACGTTACTATTATTTGTTATTATTACCTTATATCAGAATGTCGAAAAACACGAAAATTTTCAATACCTTGTAAATGAATGATCAGATCACCTGTAACAGATCTAAGATGACGCGACGTTCAAATGAAAGAGTTGACGGGATTGTCGCTGTATATTAACACCTTACTGTGAGGTACTGCACAATACTACAGTACTGTGCAGTAACAACCAATGACCACTATGCTTGCAGTGTCCACTATACCTTCCCTTTCCCAATTAGTTTTCAGTTTGGTTTAGTATTACTGTAACATTAAATTGATAAAAAATACATAGAAACAGTACATATCGTCGATCTGATGTCAAAACCCCGTATGTCAATTTTGGACGGTTCTGTGTTTATGGCTTGCTTACATTAGGAATTTGAGTCACTTCTATGATTTTTTTTTGAACCTATTCTCTATCCCTCCATTGTTGGATATAGGTCTCCCCCAGTTCTCTCCATGTTTCCCTATCTTGAGCTTTTCTCTGCCATGTGGGACCTCCTTTTTTCCTGATGTCATCTTTCCACCTCACCTGTGGTCTGCCTCTTGATCTCTTTGCATTGTATGGACGCCACTTTCCAATAGCATTGTTCAATCGTTCGTCTTGGAGACGTTCATTGTGTCCAGTCCATTTTCATTTCACTTCTATAACAAAACCTCTTTTTTCAAATCGTGTGAAATTGTACTATATCGTCTATTTTGTCGGTAGCTAGACTAGACGGAATACCTATAAATAGAACTAAAAAAAAATACAGTTAAAATTTGATTTCATGTATAGTGCCTCTGTATATTCGCTTATACGTATTTTTACGTTCCAGGATTCATCAAAGCGATTAGTGCAGAAGCTTTAAAACCGAAATCAAACCTTTTCCGTCAAGAAAAGCAGTAAAAAAATAACTTCAATACAGACGATACCGCAGCATCAATCTGAGAATAAAACCACAAAGTAGAAATCCGAAGATTTCTTGGTTAACTCAATCATACTTTAGATTTTTGCTTTAATCTGTGCCTTCTATAAATTGCAAGGCAAAATTTCTTTCTTATTTTTATCGCTTAGGTGTTTTTCAATTCCCTATTACCTTCGGTAGGCAATGGTCTGTCATTATCTGTACATGTCCATAAGCTGTTTTTGATGTATTTATTTTATTTGAGGTTGTTCTTTCCATGATTTGATTTATTATTTTATTTGATACGTAGGGTGAAGGGAGGAGAGATGGACCAGGATGATAGTCGGTCCTCTAGGTATACCTCACCAAGCTTGGCAACAGGGCAATTCTTTCTTACTCTGTTGTATCGTTTAACGTTAGTTGCTTAAGCGTGCGATCATAACGAGGCACCGACCCTCGCTCGGGCCATGGGATGGTATCATCTAATAAATTTTCACTAAAATTAATGCATTACTTTAAATGCGAGCGTTCACCGTCAGTGCTACGCTTTAGGGGAGGAGACGGTGCGATGGTCTTCGTAAGGGAGAGCGCCCACCAAACTGGCGTGGCAGTAGCAAGTAGCAAGTAGCACGCGTCTAGCATGTTACTTCAAATGTAACCAATGAAAACGAATGATTCAGCGCCCACCAAAATGATAGTGACGTCATTCATTCTAATAATTTGTTTGCATTGGTTACATTTTAAAATAACATGCTAGGTGCGTGCTACTTGCTACTTGCCACTGCCATGCCAGTTTGGTGGGCGCTCTCACTTAGGCGCTGGTTTCTCTGAACAGACGTAAGCCGCGGCCGTCGACGTTTGGACGTTGCGGCTAACGTTCACACGTCGTCGGTAACGGTTGAGTGGTTTCTCTAGAGTTAGTCAGTTTGCTGGTAGATATCAATAGGTATAGACGTCAATTATTAGGTTAGATTAATAATACAAAAGACTTTATAAATAATGAAAATGAAAAAAATGTTAATGAAACTGTTACTTGAAGAAGGAGAAGATATTGAACTAATAATTAGAACTTTAAAGAAAAGAAGACAATCTCACAATATATTTAAAAACAGAGAGAATGAAAGGACATTTAGTAACTTAATTCATACGCATTTTAAATGTGATAATGAAAAATTCATACGATATTTTTGACTATCACCAAAACAGCCACTGTTTGTTATGCATTTTCAGTTCCATCTCTGTTACCAATTTAAAAACTTGTAACCTATTTTTAGCAATAATATGTGGCGTAAAGTTTAAAACAGTATCAGCCATGGACTCGAAAAATTTTTGAATAGCGGATTTTTCTGGTACAGTTTCTGTCTGCGTTAAAAATGTTTCAAGCAAATGATTATTCACTTGCTGCATCCTTTCCAAAATACTGATCAAATTTTCATGAGATGTTTTTAACTTTTTTTCTGAGGGAGAGAAAGCTTGTTGATTACCTAATCGAGAACTTTGAGCAATTTTTTGATCGTCTTCTGTACTTTTTTGAGTATGTAATAGATCTTGAGACTCCTCTGCAATGTCTTCCATCCTCGGTGTACCTTCTACAATCTCTGGTTCTTTTAAATTAGTGTTTAAATCTGCAGGACGTCCCATGCTTGCTTCACCTTCTTCATTGGTTACAGTTCTTTTTTGTGATTGAACTTGGGTAAGAATTGTTAATTGGGACATATACTTCCATGTAGTTTGGTATCTTGCCTGAGCTGTGGCAGCGTCTGTGTTTTTTTTTCATGTTGTGGTCATATCAAATTGGGACATATTATCATAAATATTGGAAAACACAATAAAAGCGATTTGTAAACATATGAAACCTCTAGATTTACCAAAATTAATAAGAAGCAAATTAGAAGTTGTTGCCAAAGATTTTTTAGATAAATGGAGGGTGCATTAGACGGAAAACATTGTCGTATACAATGTCCATTGAACAGTGGATCCTTATTCCACAATTACAAACATTTTTTTTCATTGTTTTGTTAGTCTTAGTAGATGCAAATTGTAAATTTCTCTATGTCGATATTAGAACTTATGGAAAAGAGGGAGATAGCGGTATTTTTTCTAAATCAAAATTAGGAAAACAAATTGAAAATTGGACATTTCCTTTTCCGAATGTTGCAAATTGCCTGGATTTCTTCTACATTTTCTGATAGGACACGAAGAGTTCAAATTGATACCTCCCCTTGTGAAACCTTATGCTATTACTCAAAGTGAAATGGGTACAAAAAAACGACAATATAACTACCGGTTGAGTAGATCCTGAAGAACTGTCGAAAGTGCGTTTGAAATGCTATCAAATAGACACCTGGTCTACGCGTGCTGGATTTGTGTTTTCAGCTCCTAAATCCAAAGTAATTCACTTTACCAAAAAGCATAGACCTAATCCACCTTCTATAACTCTAAACGGACTTCGTTTACAAACAGTTAATTATTTGACACTTCTTGGTATCACCTTTGATAAAAAGCTTATCTGGAGACAGCATATTCAGAAACTTAAAGGAAACTGTACCCAAAGAATCAATTTACTTAAATCTCTTGCTAGCTTCTCTTGGGGAGCTGACGAAGAATCTCTTCTTAAAATATATAGAGCGTTAATTCGCTCTAAGCTAGATTATGGCAGTATTCTTTATATGACATCTAGTAGCTCCCTACTAAAGTCTCTAAACACGATTCAAAATACATCCCTACGACTATGCCTCGGTGTTTTCAAATCAAGCCCCGCTGAAAGTCTGTGCGTTGAATCTTCAGAGCCACCACTCCATCTAAGAAGGCAGCAGCTTCTACTTTCATACTTTGTAAGAATATCAGCAAACCCAAGTAACCCGGTAATAAATCTAATCAATCCCATAGAACCTCCCCCAGTAAACGCTTCCAATCAGTCTCTCACATTACCACAAATATTATCTCCTTTATTAGATTCCATCAACCTCTCCAATACTACTTCTATTTATACCCCCAAGACAGCTCCATGGATGCACAATCTTTCAATATTCAATACAGATTTATGCAGATTCGACAAAACAGAAACCCCAAACTTAATCCTTAGAAAATCCTTCCAAAACATCCTTAACTTAACACAATTTGATGAAATTTTATACACCGATGCGTCCAAGAATGAAGACTGTTGTGGCTCCGCTGTGTCCACACTGACGACGACAATAAGCTCTGTGCGATTGCCTAAAAGTTGTAGTATCTATACGGCAGAATTATATGGAATACTTCAAGCATTAAAGACTTCAATCCGTCCTACTTCAAATGAAAGCATAAAAATCGCCATTTGCACTGATTCTCTTTCCTCGATTTATTCAATAAGATGCATTTTCTCGAAAAACCCACTTGTCCAGGAAATCTACACTATTTGTAACCAACTATATTCTGCTAACATAAAAGTCATAATGATCTGGACTCCATCTCATGTTGGTATATTGGGAAACGAAAAAGCAGACCAAGTCGCTAAAGCAGCATGTTCTTCTGACATAGCCTTCCAAGAGGTCCAAATCCATACGGATCTTAAAATATTGATAAAACAAAAAATCCTCAGCTCATGGGCGGACCTGTGGAGTAAAACAAAAACTAAGCTCCATACACGCCTCACTCATGGATACCTTATGGCATCAGAAAACCCTCCAGTATGCCACTACTGTAATAACGTCCTTTCCATCAAACACGTGATAGTGGACTGCTGCCAGTATGACTCTTCCAGAAACAAGCACAGCCTAAAAGGAAATCTAAAAGACATTCTCAGTGTTCCAAACCGTTTTGACAGTGTTCTTAGATTTTTAAAAGAAACAAGTTTATTTCAGCTAATATAAACAGTGCATAGTGATAAGCTTTATTGTTCTAACCTTTCTATATAAAAAAAAAATGTTCATATTAAATTCTTGTACCTATACCTATATAAAATATGTATAATGTTGTAAACTACTGTACCCGTGTCAATGACCATAAGCTGTCGAGACACGTTAATTTAAAAAAAAAAAAAAAAAAAAAAAAAAAAAAAAAAAAAAAAAAAAAAAAAAATCTTGACGGCAGCCGTTGTCCGTCGCCGCTGACGTGTGTTCAGAGAAAACAGCGCCTTTTATGAACGCACCCTAAGTGGGAGCGCCCACCAAAGTGGCGTGGCACGTACTAAGTGGCAAGTAGCACGCGTCTAGCATGTTTCTTAAAATGTAACCAATGAAAACGAACGATTCGGCGCACACCAAAATGACAGTGACGTCATTCATTCTAATCATTCGTTTTCATTGGTTACATTTTAAGAAACATGCTAGACGCGTGCTTCTTGCTACGTGCTACTTGCCACGCCACTCTGGTGGGCGCTCGCCCTAGAGACGCCAGTTGTAACGTATCGGTCGCACACTAGGCTATGTTACGACAGCCGAGTATATAGAAGACCTTATTTTTCATACATTTAGGTTTTTATTTTAAGAATTTTATTTTTTTGTAATTGAATGAAAGAACAGTACATGTACACAATACATTTTTGCAAATATCTTTTTTCTTGACTTTGTTTAATAAATTTTCGTTGTCCATAAAGAAATACAAAAGCTACAACTTGAGAATGTACGAATATATAAAAAAGCACTAGTTTTTTGTTTAAGTGGTGTTTTTTAATGTTCTTACATATAATGACGGTTCTAAAGATGTAGTTACTGTTCTTTCACTCATCAGCGGTATGTATATAATATTTTAGATGAATTAATAAAAATGGATATTTCTTTAGTTCACACTAAATTTGTTTTATGTAATCAATATTATAAAATCATTAGTGTTCTAACAAAAGAAACAAGTAGCATTCAAATATAATTGCATCTGGCGCGTCATCTTGTGTCGACCGATTCAATGAATTTTATATTTTTATTTTACACTCATCTGAGTGATGGTGAAATATTGGTTTTCACCGAAAGATGGAGCAACTCACGTTAAATTTTTTATAGAATTCCATTTTGTTTTCAATTTATTTCCGTATTATAGTTAAAGATAATTGATTAAAAAGAAACAAATTAAAACATCGAGATAGACTAAACCCGTTTTTTTAGAGTAGACGATCTTTAAATAAAAAAATGGGAAGATGTTTTCAGATTAAATTGGTTACAAGGATATTTACCTACGGTTCGTCCCAAACCCTTTTTTCAGTGCGTCATAGTTGATCGAATTCTCTCTAACGCATAAAGCTGGAAGTGACAGAAAAAGACGTGAGTCTGTGATTATTATACATAGAACATAGAAAATTATGTATCGTTCACGAGTATTTGCATATTAAAGCGAATTCTACTTACGGATGTATAATTGGTTGGAGTTTAGAATACGCTAAATAGATATCCAATCAATGATGCGCATAAATATAATTTGACGCAGATTATCTTGATCATGACAATAGTTTCACAATGTCAACTGATAAAATGATAATTGTCATTCCAGGTTAGTATTTTCAGACATTTTACAGTAAAAATTTAATTTTGTATTTATTGTCATAAAAATATTTTAAATATGCCGAGATATACCGAGAAAGAACAAAGACTACATACCTATTTAAAAAAATAACCTTTTCACATTTAGTCGATTACGTTCCTGCAACTGTCAGATTTAACTAAAATGTCAAGCAATAATTTTCGACATTCTTAAAATCCTATATGACGTCACATTTAGTGACGCACTGAAAAAAGGGTTTGGGACGGACCGTATCGGAGAAATTTTATTATAGGGTGAAGTTAAAAAAACAATATTTAAGATGAAAATGGAAACTACAATAAAATAGCGAGAAAAATGACAATAAACTAATAATTTGGACATTTTCCATGTATGCGATAAGTAAAACAACTGTCAATAGATAAAATTGGTAAAATGACAGAAGTTTTTATATGATCTTTTTGAAGTTGAAAATATGATTAATAAATCAATATAAAGTTAAAAAGGCATATAATCAAATTACCTTTTTTTTTAAATCGGCGTAGACAAGTGCCTATGCCAATATACTATTCTTTAAACGACCTATACTATTCTTTAAACGACAGAAGGAAGATTATCTGGTATAGTATACCAGGATAATATACATTTCAAACTTAACCCTTTCATTACTGTGGAGACATACAGGGTGAGTCATGAGGAACTTTACATATTTCTACCATATGTGGAGTTCCTCAGGGAGCATATCATGTGGCCACTAAAAAATGTCAACTCCTCTTCTTTATTAATTAACAGGGTGATTTGTGTAATTGACCATTTATTTCATTTTACTGTAGTGTTTATACGGCTCATTTGATTTTTTTAATTTTTGCATCATACAGTACACTACTATCAAGCATTCGACTGGTATTAGCTAAACTAAAAAATTCCAGGACTGGCTTTGGAAAAATTAATTTAGGGATTCGTATTAAATATTAGACCCTGTATATATATTTTTTTAAATGCAATAAGTGATTTTCAAACTACATAAATAGCCAAAATGAAAACGACATATGCGACAATGTTGTCGCACTTTTATTAAATTTTTAGTGAACGATCAAATCTTACCAAAAATAGAACAACCATAATGAAGTATCAAATTATAAGGTAATTAATTTAAACAAACTTTATAAATTTCAAACATTTTAATTGAAATGATAAACTGAGTCACTGCACAACAAAAAACAGTAACTACTAACAATAACGAAGAACAATTAAAAAAAAAACTAAAAGTATGTACATAGTTATGATAAACCCATAAATTAGAACTGGAAAAGATACAATAATGGTAACAAAATAAAAATAATTCAAAATAGATTTTCGAAATGGAACCCTGCAGCCTGTACACATTTTTGTTGCCGAATTGTTAATTGACGTATTGAATTACGGATACTCTGGGGATCGTTTCTAATATTATTACAACAATATATAATTCTATCAATTAATTGTTAATTGTTGTCGGTTATTAATATTCACTGCGTAAACTAGTTGCTTCAATCGTCCCCAAATATGGTAATCAACGGGATTGAAATCAGGGGATCTTGAGGGCCATGAAATATGACCTGCACGTCCTATCCACCTGTTGCCATAAACATTATTGAGATGTCTCACTGCCAGTAAAAAGTGTGGGGGTGCCCCATCATGCTGAAAATACATCCCTCGGATAGCAACGTTCGCGTTTGCAAGCAAATTCGGCTGCCCTGTTAAAGGACCATCAAAAAAGTGAGGACCTTCTAATTGGTTATTTATGACACCAATCCACACGTTAACCGAAAACCTTAACTGAGAACGACGTTCTCGAATAGCATGGGGATTTTCTTCTGCCCACACATGTGAATTTCGTGAATTATTTTTTCCGTCTCTGGTAAATTGGGCTTCATCTGTAAATAGTGTCCTGTATAGCGTTGGTCGATTATTGTTAATCCGTCTACAAAATTCCAACCTATCGATCTCATCTCCGGCATGTAGTCGCTGAACCATTTGAATGTGATATGGGTATAGATTATTTTTTTGTAAGACTCTACTTACTTTTGATTGAGTAACATTGAGTTCTCGACTTACTTGTTTAGTGCTTATTGTAGGGTTCATAGTAACAGCGTCCATAATGTCATCTTCCTGCGCTTCATCTACATGTCGCTCTGTTGTTCCTCTAGGAAAAGTGCCATTTTCTCGCAAATAATTAAAAACGGACCCAAATGTTGGATGACTGGGAGTTCGACGATTAGGAAATCTCCTGCAATATTCTCTACTAGCAGCCTTACCATTCCCATTACAGAATCCATAAACAAATATTATGTCTGCATATTCTGTGGTCGAAAACTGATGTGGCATTTTGAACGAAAGTAACATAAGCTCTACTAAAACTAACACAATGTACTTAACGTAGATATGACAGAAGAAATATGTATTCTTGTATACATAAAAAACAATTGATAATGACAATAATGACAATGGGTATAAAATATCAAGAAACGTCAAACGGTCAACGCCAACCTTCATTTTAAACTTTTTTAGATTTATTTTTATTTAGTACAGTTGGTGCAAAGTGTTATTATTTGACATAAAATTTTAATCATTTATAATCAACAAAAACTAACACATACAAGAGGTTTGACTTTTTAATCAATTTAATTTATTATTTATCGAAAATAATGCCCCATTACGATCTATGAGTAAAAATTTAAAATTGAAAAACAATTGATTCTATCGTAGAGATAATACAAAGTGATAGTAAAGATGTTAATTTTCTACGTATTAGATTATGTTGTAGGAACTCATTTTAATTAAAATGTTTGAAATTTATAACATTTGTTTAAATTAATACCTTATAATTTGATACTTCATTATGGTTGTTCTATTTTTTGTAAGATTTGATCGTTCACTAAAAATTTAATAAAAGTGCGACAACATTGTCGCATATGTCGTTTTCATTGGCTATTTATGTAGTTTAAAAATCACTTATTGCATTTAAAAAATATATATATATACAGAGTGTAATATTTATTACGAATCCCTAAATTAATTTTTCCAAAGCCAGTCCTAGAATTTTTTAGTTTAGCTAATACTAGTCGAATGCTTGATAGTAGTGTACTGTATCATGCAAAAATTAAAAAAATCAAATGGGCCGTATAAACACTACAGTAAAATGAAATAAATGGTCAATTACACAAATCACCCTGTTAATTAATAAAGAAGAGGAGTTGACATTTTTTAGTGGCCACATGATATGCTTCCTGAGGGACTCTACATATGGTAGAAGTATGTAAAGTTCCTCATGACTCACCCTGTATACGTCCCATATACGAATTTCAAAAAATCTGCTGGCATCTGTTTGTTTGGACACAAGCCAAAGCTCATGTACATTTCTGAATCATTACCTAGTAGTATGCAACCTACATATTACGTCTTCTTCTTCTTCCTCTTTATAAGCAATTTTGCTTGTTCATTGGTGAATTATTTTCTCTATGGAAGATTGTCACTCCATCTTTTGCGCGGTCGTCCGATACTTCTTCTGCCGATTGGTGACTTATCTCTTATCTCTTATCTATCTATTATAACGACACGAGTCTTCTCCATTCTGCTTATGTAGTTATTCCATTCTTTTTTCTATTTTGTGTACGTTCATTTATACACTGTACGTTACATTTTCTTCTAATATCTTTACTTCTCTTTCGATCTCTCAGCGTATTTCCTGTAATTATTCTCAGTACTCTTATCTCTGCAGTTTCTAGTAGCCTTTACGTTGTGGCTGTGTAAGGTCTTGTTTCTTGGGCGTATGTCATTATTGGTCTTACACTGGCTTCATAAAGTCTTGACTTCATCTCAGTGTTAATGTGTCTGTTTTTTATATTGTTTATGTATGTATGTTTTTTATAATTATAGTATTATTAAGCCATCCTGCCAGTCTAGTTACTTTATGTACTTGATCTCTCACTTCTTTATCCAGGTCTCCATAGCTAGACAGTGTAATTTCCAGATATTTTATTACTATTACTTTTTCAATACTGATGCTACCAATTTCTATTTTACATCCAGTTGGTTCTTTGCTGACTACTATTGATTTAGTTTTCTGAGATTAAATTGTCATGTGAAATTCTTTTGCTCTTGTCTTACACAGTTTAGTTTTTCCTGAAAATATAATCTGGAACAAAATAAAGAATATGAAAGGATTAAGTTTACCTTACTTAATAAATGCACTTTAATAAACCAACCAAATCATCTTTAGTAGAAACGAAATTCCTGAAATTCTAGTAGACGTAGACGTAGACGTAAACTCTAGCGATTCTGTACTAGATCTGATCTTTTTTACACACAAGATTACCACAGAATCTGTAGACATCAACATTCGCAACCAGATCTCTCCCATAAATGTATCCATAACTTTGCAAGAATTAGATTTTTCTTTAACATCTTTAATAACATATTTTAAATCATTACTTTCCTGATACTCGGACCAAATCTATTATAATCAATAGGACCAATTTATAAACAACACATTTCTAAAGATTGTCCCACATCTTACCGTTCTATTTCCCTCACCTGTAGCATAAGTAAACTTCTCGAGAAGATTTTAAATTAGTCAACCATTCATGATGCATTTTTACTAGATCAGAAAGTTATAGCAGTCTTTTTTAATGCGAATAAAGCTTTCGACACAACATGGAGATACCTTATAATGGGGAGTTCAAGGACGTATGCTTACGTTTATAAAAAACGTTCTGAATAAAAGGGAAATACAAGTAAGAGTGAATAGATACACTTCTACCACTAGAATACTCGACAACGGTGTTCCACAAGGTTCTATTTTAAGCCCAACTTTATTTTTAATTGCATTTATCGATGTAATAAATACAATTAAGCCTCCTATAAAAGTAAACTTGTACGCTGATGATTTAGTTGTCTATATCAAATGCAAAAATATTACATGTGGGGCTAAAATACTACAGAACCTTCTATACAAAATCGAAAAATGGTCTTCCAAAACAGGCTTCCACTTTTCAACTAATAAGACACATTACACAGTATTCAGCAAACGCAAGAACACCATTCCTGTTTGGTTAATATTTAACCGTCAAAATATATCTCATTCAGAGAAATCGAATTTTTTAGGCTTAACGTTTGATTACAAATTAAACTGAAAAACCCACATTACGAATTTACAACTAACTTATAAATATAGAATAAACTTGCTGAAAATTCTATCCAGTAATATATGGGGAGCTGATTCTAGTATTTTGCTTAACTTCTACAAATCAATTATTCGCAGTAAACTGGACTACGGTGCAATATGCTACAATACAGCAAATAAAACGTTCCTAAAAAACCTTAACACAATTCAAACAACAGCTCTACGATTAGCCGTCGATGTTTTTAGAACCAGTCCTGTAAGCAGCTTATAAGTAATATCAAGAGAATCCCCTCTACATATAAGACGACATCTACTTAATTTAAATTATGCAGCAAGAATATCTTCCAATAAAAAGCACCCATTATATTCTGAGATTATTAACGCACATACATACAATTTATATAGAAAAAAAAAACAATATAAAGACAAACCCTTTAGGGACAGAATCAATCAAAAAGGATTCAATTGCAATGAATTCAAATTATCCATAACCACAAAATTAGAGTTCCCTCCATGGCTTACCCCCTTACCTATCACCGATTTAGCTTTAACACAGTACCCAAAAATACCACAAATCCTAGCTTTATCATTAATTCATTTAAAGAAATTATGGAGAAGTATCCAAATGACCGCACTATGTACACAGATGCTTCAAAAACTGAAAATCGCCATGCCGCAGCCTTCAGAAATAAAAAATACAAATATGCCATTAGAATTCCACAGCACTGCAGCATTTACACCAAGGAAATCATAGCTACATTAGAAGCTATCAAAAACTCCTCTTCAACGACCGAAAATAATATTTTAATCATCACAGATTTACTCAGCGCAATTCATGGAATCAACTTTTCCCTAGCCATCCTATTGCACAAAATATAAGAAATGAACTTAATGCACTGCACCATATAAATAAAAAGGTTACATTTATCTGGATACCTTCACACACTGGCATTAAAGGCAACGAGGAAGTTGATCAATTGGCATTAAAATCCATCAAAAATGAAAATGTTCCAGAAATTACTAAATATCCCCACACCGACCATTAAAGACAGTCCATGAATCATATAATAAATTTATAGCAACCTGGGACGCAACAGACTCTAAGTTAAAATCAATAAAGCCTCGAGTAGACATTAACCTACCACAACAAGGAAAAAGAAGAGATCAAGTAATCGTAAATCGTCTTCGAATCGGCCACAAATTACTAACACACTAACACCTTCTAAATAAAGAACCAGCTCCGATTTGTACCTACTGCTCTACTCAACTCACCGTGAAGCATCTGATAGTCGACTGTCCGCAGTTCCAACCTCAGAGAACATGCCGAGGAATTAGTGGAAACCTGAAAAGTGCGCTTACGACAAATATCTTGAATTTATTGCAGTTTCTAAACGACACAAACATTTAAAATAAACTTTAGTTGATTAAAACGTGTATGTCCCCCACTAGTAACCCTTGGTGGTTAATGTGGATTCTCTATATTTAAATAAAAAAAAAAATAAATAAAATAGAAATATGCTTTATTGTCACTGAAAATTGAACAATTTTATGGACAAAGCTTACAAAAAGTCAAAAAAATAACAATAACAATGAACATTTACTAAAATTACATAAATCGTCAATATCACAAAACAAAACATAATAAAATCTTTCACTGTTTTTTATTTACATCCTTATTATTAATTTTCCCATATTTGTATAAATCTGTATTATAGTGCAATAATTAGCACATTCAAATTGGATTTGTCTACCATTAAGCTTAAGAAAATCCTTATACCCACACGTTAAATCCGTTTGCACTGACTCACCTATTGTGCATTTCCATGAACTGCTTTGAGCTTTAGATCGGATATTGAATAATCTTAAAGCGTCTTGTAGTATGCCTAACTGATTAGTGATTAGGAAGGTATAGGTAAAACTGTAATTTAAATGTATATATTTATTTAATGACTATTCATATATTTAAAATGTATATCTGAAAAGGGTGTAAGGTATATTTTTTGAAATAAAATATATGACACACGGGAAATACCAACAGACTGGCTTTTTTTTTATTAAATTTGCAAATTTACAATCTGCTATTACAAGCTATTAGTAAATGTGATTATTGCAAATACATGAGAGGAGAAATTATCCATGGATAACACTCCCAATACTAACACTAACAAATTAAATTAATGTATGATTATAATTTAAAACTAAAATTGAAATGAAAAGTAAAATTAAAATTGAAATTAGTGTATAAAGTCTGTTGGCCACTGTCTCTTCAATCTTCGTCTGACTTCTGGTTGGAGGTCTTGCTTCCTCGTTGGGGTGGGTTGGCAGATGTTCTAAATAATTTCTTGTTAGTCTGCTGATTTCGTCTTCAACGAACGGTATAGTCAGGAACAGAGTCATCATGCAGAGTTTTGTTACTAACGTACCACGGCGCGTTGAAAATCGTTATGAGTATTTTGGATTGATTCTCTGAATGATTTTGGTATTAGAAGGCTTTGCACAGCTCCATAGTTGCACTCCATATGTCCATATAGGCTTTATTATGCACTTATACAATAGAAGTTTATTATCTGTTGATAACTGTGATTTTCGGCCTATTAGCCAATTCATTTGACGCATTTTCATGTTGATTTGGATCTTTTTGGCCAATATGTGTGCTTTCCAAGTGAGTTTTTGATCAAGTGTTATTCCCAGGTATTTGACTTCTGTTTTTACTGGTAGTAGTATATTGTTCAGTCTGATTCTCGGACATATGATGTTCCTATTGGTGAATGTAATTTGATTAGACTTATTATGGTTAACTTTGATATTCCATCTATTCATCCAGTCTTGTACTAGGTTCAGGTGTATTTGAAGGTTTCCTGATGCTACTGGGGGTCATCATCGATGGATATTATGGCGGTGTCGTCTGCGAACATGGCTACTGTGGTCGTATTTGTTGTTGGGATATCAGCAGTGTATACGAGGTACAAGAGGGGACCCAGGACACTTCCTTGAGGGACACCGGACTTTATGGGATAGTAATGAGAGGTTTCTGTAAGGAATTTGACTTGAAAGTAACGTTCTGTGAGGTATGATTTTAAAAGAAAATAATGAGGGGTGGGAAAGGATGAATTAAGTTTATATAGGAGGCCGTCATGCCAGACACGGTCGAAGGCTTGTTCTATAACCAGGAAGGCAGCAGTGCAAATTTTTTTCTCTTCGAGGCATACATTAATGTTTTTTACAATCCTATGGCACTGTTGTAGAGTTGAGTGTGCTTCGCGGAAACCAAACTGGTGGTTTGGAATCACTGAATTAATTTCGATGTCTTCTGAGATTCTTTGGAGCAGAAGTCTTTCAAAAATTTTTGACATTATTGGAAGTAAGCTGATTGGTCTATATGAAGTAATAGTATTTGGTGGTTTATTTGGTTTACTTATCATAATTATTTGTGCAAACTTCCAATTAATCGGGTAGTAGGCTAATCTTATGATACTATTATATATCATTGTTAGTAGGACAATTGCTTTTCTCGGTAATTTTTTTAATATTAGCCCGGTGATCACGTCGAAGCCTGGTGCTTTGTAGTTATTGCATCTAGAAATTTGTTCTTTTACATTATTAGAAGTAAAGAATTTGATTGGTAGCATCATTGGGCATGGAGTGTCTAAAAAGTTTTTAACTTGTTCTTCGTCATTATGGTTATTAAGTTCAGGTGCACCAAAAACGTGTGAGAGATGTGCAGCAAAGATTGATGCCTTTTCTTGTTCAGTTTTTCCCCAGCTTCCATTATCTTTCCTTAGAGGTGGTATGTGCTGTGTAGGCCTCATGAATGATTTCGTTGCTTTCCAGATGCTGTGGTCTTCTTTTGACACGCTGTCGATGAATAGTTCAAATGTATCATTCCTCGCGTCTTGTAGAGCAGTTTTAAGTTGCCGTGTTAATCTATTGTATTCATTTTTGTCTATAGGATTGCGACTTCTTTGCCATATGCGCCTGGCTCTTCTTTTTTGTGCTACAAGACGTTTTATATATACGGGTATATTGGTGTCACTTGGTTCTTTGTCATTCTAAGGGGGTGTAGCTATTTCTGCAGCGGCATGTATAGTTTGGGTGAGAATAAGCACAGCGGTATCGATATCGTCTGGTTGCTTTAATCTTATATTTAAATTTAAATTTTCATTTATGTAAGACTCGAATACATTCCAGTTGGTCTTTATTGTTGTTAACTTAGGGGTATTCGGACGTTTTATAATTTGCGTAGATAGTGTTACAATTATGGGAGTATGGTCGGTGGACAGATCCCAGGATGGTTGTATGTCAAAATAATTTAAGGCCATGTTATGAAGGATAAAGAAGTCGAGTAGATCTGGGATTTTGTTTGGATCTGATGACCAGTAGGTGGGTTGCCCTGTAGATAAGTAAGAGCTGTTTGTATTAGCTATGGCTTGCCTAAGATTTCTTCCCTTTGTCGTAGATAGTCTCGACCCCCAGTCTGTATGCTTGGCATTCCAGTCACCTCCAATCAAGAATTTGTTTGATAGCTGTTTAAAGAAGTCTTCATATTCTGCTGTGGAGATATTATGCCTTTGAGGGCTGTACATTGCCGCGATGTTAAAAGACTGTGGTTGAGAATTGATACAGATTACTGCAGCTTGTATTTTTTCCGTCTGATACATTGTTTCCTCATAGTGTGGTACGGTGTTACGTATAATAATAGCAGCGCCACCGTGTGCTGTTCCATCAGGATGGTTGGTGTTGTAAATAGAGTAATGAGGGATCTTGAACATCGCTCTGTCAGTGAAATGGGTTTCCGATATGAGTAGAACCTCAATTTTGTTATGTTCAAGAAAGTTAGTAACTTCTGTGTTATGGTTGCGTAGGCCGTTGGCATTCCATTGTGCAATTCGTAGTGACCTAAGTTCCATTACTGAGTTTATTTATTATTGTGGAAAGTATGTTTAAGATCACGCTATTTTGATTTATTAGTTGTGAAAGCATAGATTTGAATTCGTTAAGGAAACTCTTCATCATCTCTCCAATGTCATTGTGTGTATTGCTTCCATGTGTTCCACTTGTTACTTGAGCGTAAGTTGCTTGATTTTGGTTGTATGAGTTCGTATTATTATGGACATTATTTACATTTGTTCCACCTGTTGCTTGTGTGTAAGTCGCGTGATTTTGATTGCTTAAGTTCGGATTATTCTGTACTGTATTTTTGTTATATGGCAGTTGATTGTTCGCTGGAGTGTGCGATGATATTCCTCTTGCTCTGTTTCTACTGCTAATTAACTCTTTATATACTATGCATCCGTTGTAATTTGCAGTGTGTGCTCCATTGCAGAGAGCGCATATGGCAGGTATGTCCCTAGGTTTTTTACAATCGGCTGACATATGGTTGCCTCCACATTTGACACAGTGATAAGGTCTATTACAGTATGTCTTAGAGTGTCCATACAATTGGCATCTGGTACACTGGACAATATTATTCTTTTTATACGGTGGCTCAATAACTATTTTCGCGTCGTTTGTAAATTGAATTTCATATATTTTTTTATTATTTTGATTAGATTCTATATCGACGTAGAACATCATTAGATGGTCCTTACTTACTCTGTGTTTTATATTTACAATATTGCGTACTAAATGCCCATGTTTTTCTATTTCACTTTTTATTATATTAATGGGCACTGTATGATGTAGATTACGAATTACAACTCTGTATGCTGTATCCTCTTTCATCTGGTACGTGTGATGCACAATTTTTTTGCTGTTTAAATGTCTTACTAGTTTTCGGTATGTTTCAGAGTCCCGGGAATTTATTTTTATTGTGTTGTTTTTTAATGCTGTACAATAGAATGTCTCTGTTTTTGCTACTTCCGATAGATTATTAACCATTTTATTGTATTCAGTAACACCATATATAAAAATTGGTGGGGGTTTAGTGGTTGCTTGAGTTTTGTTGTTATTTTCTGTACTGTTATTGTTGTCGTTTTCGTTTTCATTTTGTAGAATCTGAAATTTATTGCTCGTAACTACCGTGTCTTCGTTTTCTGTTGGTGTCGGAAGATTAATTTTACGTTTCTTGTTACTATGTTGTATAGTTTGCCATTCGTGGATGTCCGATGACTCAATGTCGCTGATTTTCTCTGAAGATTCTTTACTTTGTAATGTACGTGTCATCTCAATAAAATCGTAAGCTTTATTTTGAGGTGTAGATAATGTGGGATTTATTGTAGGATTGTATTGACAGTTTGAGGAAGATTGTAATAGTACTTGGTTAGGAACATAATATATTGTTGTTGGTGAATTGTTTAAAATTTGTGCTGAATTTGGTTGTGAATTTTGTGGAAAAAGGACATTTGGGCATTCTGGTTGAATTTGCTGTTGCTGATATTGAGTATTTATAGGTTGACCATTAACAGTAGCAGTATAAAAAGGAACACTCACCGATAAATCTGGTGGAGCACTCATTTTAATTGTTAAAACTGTATATTTTAATTTTTAAATAGTTTATAAATAGTATATCCACTTGATACACGATAATGACGGTAAAAACGCGGCCGGAGCCCGTTTTTAATCACCACTGTAAACTTTCGCCTAATTTGTATCGATGCGATGTTTGCAGATCGAGAATCAAATGAATACTAACAGACTGGCTTAACTCTGTGTTTGTTATTCTTAAAAAAACAAGAAATACTAAAAAGTGTTTCACCATAGCACAATCAGTCTTATGAGTCAAGTTTTAAAAATCCACTCCCGAATTTATCCTAGAATTGAAGGAATATTTTGTAATACGAAATTTAGTTTCCGTAAAAATTTTACAAGAGAGACACTATTCAGATGCTTACTGATTCAAAGGTTACTCTACTGTACAGAGCAACTGTACTACAAGGATAGACATAGAAAATTAATGGAAATTTTTAAATGAGTTAGACGAGACGACAAAGCTTTAAGAACAATATAACCCGACAAGCGAGAGCTGGCGGGTTACGTGTAGAACAAATTAAAAAGTGGAAGGGATTGCTCATTTCTATTGCAGTCGGCTAGGAGTTCACATCGTGTATAACCGTTTAAGTACCTATACTATATAACTATAATCGCGATTAAGTACCTCCCCTATCTCTCTTAGAATAATTTTTTTTCTATTTTCGCGTAGCTCACCCGCCAGCTCTCGCTTGTCGGATTATACACAAACTATACTATCATCGGCCAACAAATACAGAATTGGCCAAGACACTGCGAAATCAATTGAAATTCTCCGTGTGGTTATACAGGTCTGCATCTTATCTTCTTCTTCTTGTAGTGCCTATTCGTTTCGGATGTTGGCGTCATCATCATGGTAATTTATATTTTGCAAACTGTGGCTCTAAAAAGATTTGTAGTTGTTGTGTTAAACCACGTACATATTCAATTTTGGCTGATTTTATTGTGGTTAACAACTCTTTTCCTTTTTGCATTCTTAATAAAACGTCCTGGTTAGCAACGTGGTCAGTAGACGACATCTTCAGGATTCTACGATAAAGCCACATTTCGAAAGCCTCAATTTTCCTACAGGTAACATCTGTGAGAGTCCACGACTCAACTCCGTACAATAGTATAGAAAAGATATAATATCGTAGTAACCAGATAAATCGTGGCATTTGAATATCTTAGATATTTTTTAAAATGTAGATCTTACTTTCTCTATGCTATATTTTATTCCTAGGGAATGGTCCCAATTTTTATTGACGTTCGTACTTATTCGTACGATTCTTCCAATTTGCTGTTTTTTTTTTGTTTCCTTCTTCTTCTTCTTCACGTGCCATTTCCGCGTCGGAGGTTGGCAATCATCATGGCTATTCTGATTTTAGATGCTGCTGCTCTGAATAGTTCAATTGATGCGCATCCGTACCATTCCCTCAAGTTACGCAACCATGAGATTCTTTTTCTTCCTACACTTCTCTTGCCCTGGATTTTCCCTTGTATAATCAATTGAAATAGGTTGTATCTCTCATTATGCATTACATGCCCCAGGTATTGCAGCATTCGTGTCTTGACGGTTTCCAATGCTTCCATTTTTTTGTTGATTCTTCTCATCACTTCGTTGTTTGTCACATGCTCGGTCTATGATATCTTCAGGATTCTTCTATACACCCACATTTCAAATGCTTCCAACTTTTTAGCAGTCGACGCGTTAAGTGTCCATGCTTCCATCCTTGCCAGCCTAACTCTCAAGTCCAATTTTAGTTCTCTTGCACAAAGTACTTTTCTCATTTTATTGAAGTTTGTACGTGCTTTCTCTATTCGAACTTTGATTTCTTTGGAGTAATCGTTTGTGTGATTAATTATTGTGCCAAGATAGTGGTAGTTTTTAACTTGTTCTAAAGCACTACCGTTAATTGTCAGGCTTTCACCATTATTTTGTCATATATCTATCAACTATCTTATTTATTAGCTTTTGGAGGTCTTGGAGGTTGTCTGCTATTATGATAGTATCGTCAGCATCTTTATTGTTGTTAATTGGTGTTCCATTGACCTTAATTCATGCTGTTTCTCCTTCAAGAGCTCTTTTCATAATTTCTTCAGAGTATGCATTGAATAGTAGTGGTGACAATATACACCCCTGTCGCATTCCTCTTTTAACTTCGAACTCTTCTGATGTGTGTTCATTAATGCGTACATGTGCCTGCTGTTTATAATATAGATTTGTTATAATTAGAAGGTCATTGTGTTGTAGTTGTTTTGCTTTGAGGATGTCCATTAGCTCTTTGTGGCGGACTTTGTCAAAAGCTTTGTTGTAGTCTATGAAAAAGACGTACATATCTTGGTTCACATCCAAGCATCTCTGGATTAGTACGTTGAATGGAAAAAGAGCTTCACGGGTACCTACGCCATTACGGAATCCAAATTAAGTTTCTTTAATATCCATATCAAGTGTTTTGTAAATGCGTTTATGAATGATCTTTAAAAACAATTTAAGTGTGTGAGACATCAAGCTTATTGTACGGTGCTCGGTGCATTCTCTAGCATTTTTCTTTTTTGAGAGACAAATGAATGTTGAGGTCAACCCTTTGTTGGGTATGTCACCCGATTGATAAATTTTATTAAAAATCTTTAAGAGGACATCAATACACTCATTTTCTATTATTTTAAGCATATCAATAGGCAGTTGATCTGGCCCCGGGCTTTTTCCGCTTCTGGTGTTCTTTAGTGCATTCAGTATTTCTTCCTTTCTAATTTCTACACTTGTTTCTCTGTCCTTAAAAGACAAGTCTTGTAGGTTTGCTCTTTCATCGTCGAAGAACTCTTTCATGTACTCTTCCCATCGTTTTAGTTTTTCTTTAGTCGTTATCATAGTATTTTCATTTTTATCTAGAAGAGTTGTGTTGTGGTTTCTTTTTTCCAGCCCTGCCATTTCTTTAACCTTTTTATGTATGTTGAATAGGTCGTATTTGTTCTGAAGATCCTCTATCTCTCTACATTTTTCCTCATAGTAAGTTGGTTTTGTCTCTCTTATCTTTTTTTGTTTCCTTAATATTCAGCAAAGTTCATATTTTTGACTCTCTTCTGTGATTCTATTCATTCATACCTGGTGGGATTCATAATTGTCAGCGAAGACCACCATGTCATCCGCATATCTGATGTTATTGATACATTCTCCATTAATTCGAATTCCGGCTTCAACGTATTCTATTACTTCTTGAAAGATTTCCTCAGAGTATATGTTAAACAGCAAGGGTGATAGTATACATTCCTATCGGACCCCACGTTTGATTTTGCTATCAGCAAATTCGTCTGCCTATGTACGAATAGACGTTGTTTGATTCCAGAAAAGATTGCTAATAATTCTTAGATCACAGATGTTTATTCCAATATTTGTTAATATCTCCATCGGCTTGTCGTGTTTTACTGTATCAAATGATTGATACATACTTTGTATGCTAAAGAGAGCCTGTCTCGTACCCACTGCATTCCGAAAATCAAATTGTGTACGGCTGATTTCTTTTTCGTTTAGTTTATATATCCTTTCTTCTTCTTCCTATGCCGTCCCCATTAACGGAGGTTGGCGACCACATTTTTAAAAGCTTCTCTGTCTTTTGCAGAGATCCTGCATATATCCTTTGATGTATAATTTTTAGAAATAACTTTAAAATAAAATTAATTCAAAATAAAAAAAACGTGACTCATTAAGCTGATGGTCCGCAAATTATTGCAGGATACGGATTTATTTTTCTTTGGTAGAACAATAAACGTTGACTTCAGCCATGATCTTGGTCTTACTCCGTTTAAATATATGCCATTGAATATTTTTATTAGTCGTTGAGTATCACATTACAAGGATCCAGATAAAAAATTGAAGATATTGAGCAAGTGGACAGAATGAAATACTGGATTACGAAAGATCTGAATCCGAAATCAGAAATTCGTTCAAAAATAGAGCAATCAAGAGCAGCCTTTTTGAAGATAAGGAAATTTCTGAGTAACCAAAGACTCAGTCTGCAAATCCGATATCGGATGGTAAAATGATATATACACTCTATTCTCAAATGAAATCGTAGGCTTCCACGGCCAGAGTCAGAATTATAGTTTGTTCGTCTTCCGGGTTTGGACCGTGTCATTTGTGAGTGACCCAAAAGTGGGTTCATCTCGACGTTTCGCTACAATTATATGTAGCTTCTTCAGGAGAAACAAAGAAAAAGCAAAAAGAAAACAAAAGAACAGGAAGATGGGTAGTTAGCAACGGTAACTCAGTTACTCAACGCAACCAGAGGCGAATACTAACTACCAAGATGGGCATTTGGTCACAGTAACTCAACTACTCAACGCAGCCAGAGGTGAAAACCAAATGCCAGGACAGGGATTCACGTCCAACAGCTCAGAACACTAACGCGTCGAGAGGCGGGGAGTGAATCCGCGCGGGAGGATTCACTCCCCGCCTCTCGACGCGTTAGTGTTCTGAGCTGTTGGACGTGAATCCCTGTCCTGGCATTTGGTTTTCACCTCTGGCTGCGTTGAGTAGTTGAGTTACTGTGACCAAATGCCCATCTTGGTAGTTAGTATTCGCCTCTGGTTGCGTTGAGTAACTGAGTTACCGTTGCTAACTACCCATCTTCCTGTTCTTTTGTTTTCTTTTTGCTTTTTCTTTGTTTCTCCTGAAGAAGCTACATATAATTGTAGCGAAACGTTGAGATGAACCCACTTTTGGGTCACTCACAAATGACACGGTCCAAACCCGGAAGACGAACAAACACTCTATTCTCCTTTATAGTATCAAAGCCTGGACTGTTAATGTTAACTTAAGGAGAAAACTGGAAGCTTTTGAGTTGTGCCTGTTTAGGAGGATTTTAAAGATACCATGGACCGATCATATTACGAATGAAATGGTGTTGTACAGAATGGGAAGAGACACAGAACTTTTGACTACCATTAAAAAGCGAATGACAGCCTATTTGGGGCACATACTTAGAAATAATAAATACGAATTGTTGCAGCTAATTATGAAGCGTAAAATCGAAGGAAAAAGGGGTCTAGGTAGACGACAAATAGACAAATATCCTGGCTGAAAAATAGTTTGCAACTGGACCGGGTTGAACACACAGACGCTCTTAAGAAAATCAGAAGATGAAGAGACGAATTTGAAATGGTTATAGCCAACCTTATGTGTTTTTTAATCTGTAATCAACCACACTGTGTCAGGCGATCAGTGCGTAAGTAATGAATAACCTAGCGTCAAACGACCACAAATGAAGCTGTTGAAGAAGTGGCAAATCTGAGCAGCAAGATTTAGCGTTAGTATAGGCATACTTCTCCAGATAGCATCAATGCGATATGATCGGTACATCAGCGGTGATGGGAAAAAAGGAAAAGTCCTCAGCGAACAGGAAAAGCGGAAGGAGGCGAATATGATTTTCGGAAGTAAAGAAAATGTTGGAAGATCCCCGGTCAGGGGTAGGGATATGACCAAGAAGGTTTTTCTAGGGGAGACAACCTTACAAAGAAGCTTTTCACTTGGAGAGGGAAGGCATATGGAGAAGGAGGAGAGCTTTGACATATCTTTTATGGTAAGAGCAATGGAGAAACTTACCAGTGTTACAAATAGTTTATTAAATCTAAAAAACAACGATACAAAGACTAGGGATTAAATTTTAAAATAAAATAAAAAAGCTTAAGTAAGTTAACGAAGACATGAAGGGCACTTTCAGACAAGTCGCCTTGGGCAATATTGAGAAACGAAAAAAGGTAGTTAAAAAAACCAGTGCAGAGGTCATGACAAAGGAGAGGCAAGCCTGTTTAGACCGGTGGACTTTGATAAGTTCTCTCTAGAGAACTAAAAGAAAATTACTGTACGGTCACGGTACAAACCAAAAAAAAGGAGTAAAGCAGTATATGACTTGGTAGTGATTATGGAAGCTGGACTTTTCGGTAAGGGAAAAGTTTTCACGACCTGATAAAGAAAAAACCGAAACTAGGAATATGTACAAAAGGTAAATATAGATCAGGATACCTGGAATACCTCTTACTACTATGACCACATTTACAAGAAAAGACCAAGAGGAGGAAAACCTGGGAAGCTATATACCTACCTACCTACAGAGGTAGAAATACCTACAGAGGTAGAAAACTTCTTGAAGTCACCTTCAGAGGTATGGACTTTCACCTCGTGCTGGAGGATTATAAGCGCGAAGAAAGAAGAACAAGGACGCAGATAATCATAAAAGTAGGTGCAAAATCTTATTCCGAGTTTTTCAAACAAATCAAGGGTAGCGTAGATACTAGAAAGGACAAAATTAGTGTCAAGAGCGCTAAGAAGACCAGAAGCGGAGACCTCATCCTCGAAATAGCAGAGAAAGAACAGGCCGAGCGCCTGAAAAAGACTATTGTGGCCCGTACAGAGAAAAACATGGAACACGACGTCCGGTGCTTCTCCCGACATCAGATCTGGGTAGATATATTTAACATAGAGGAGATGTCACAAAGGAAAAATTCTAAGGCAGGTCCGGAGATATACCAACAGCAGACTTATGATGTCAAACTCGTCTTTATCAGGAAAAATAGGCGCACAAACGTTACGGTCGGACTAACGTGAATTGCAGCCAAGAAGGCACTGGAAAAAACATATACTCATCGGCTAAAACTCGTACAAGATATGAGAGAGAATGCTTGTCCAGCAGTGCGTTAGATGCCTGCAGTTTGGGCATAGTAAAATCGACTGCAAGGGAGAAAACAGGGTTGACTTCTGCTACAGATGTGGCAAAGGGGGTCACTACGTACGGAAATGCAGTAACAAAGAGGCTTTTACCTCACTTGTGAAGAATCCAGGCACTAATCCGACTGCCTACAATGCCCGGAGTATAGAAACCCTATAGCTCAAGAGAGATCCTTTCAGAAGGCAGGAGGAAAATATGGGCAAAAGCACTTTGGACCAGGAATCAAACGGCTAGGGTAAGTTAAAGAGATAAGAACCATTTATTACGACGTTTCTACAAATAAATGTGGGAAGAACGTGCGCTGCTGATGACGTTGCAGAGGCACTCGCATGAAGGGAAGTTTATAAATGATCCTTTTTCAAAAGCACAATGTAAAGTTGCTCTCTCGACAGAGGATCATTAGAGATAGGATATCTGACGTGGTAGTATACTTGGTGAACTAAGGAGGTTTCATCACCAGCCACTTCGTTAAGAGTGGATAGGTTAAGGTATATTTCAGGAAACTACGTGGTGTAAAATTGCTATATTTCACCAAACATCCCGCTTTAAGTATCAGTAAGAAGATTATGAAGAGTACATTGATTCGATTATGCAAGAGGCTTGGACGGAAACTGTACCGGTACTCATAGCTGGTGACCTGGATGCTAAGAGTCGTCCATAGAACCCACAAGTGTAAGATGGGATAGAGAAATATCTATCAGAATTGGGTCCAAGTCATGTGGCTTACCATGCTGAATAACGCTAAACTACCTGCATTTGTGAGAGGTAATAGGTAATCCTACCTAATATTTTAATTATTTTAACGTCACTTCTAAACAGGGTCGTAAACTGGACTGTTTTGGATAAAGAATCGTTTAGGTTACACAAGTATGTGAGTTTTGATACAGCGAGCTAAAAGCAGAAACGGAAAGAGGGGAATATGAATTTAGAGACATGTTTAAATGATGAGGTTTTTATAAAACCTTTTGGCTTGATTAGTCAGGAATATGTGAGCGAGTTAATTGAGGGTCTGAGTGCGGCATACATTGGTAACTATTTAATTATTGGACGAACTATACCCAAATATAATTAGATTCTATTAGTTTGTAGTTAAAATTGCAGTCTAATTAACGTGGAAACTGTGATCAATAATGACAAAAACACTTTTAAAAGAGAATATTTTTATTTCGAATCATGCTGTACTACTTGCGTTTAGACAAACATCTGTCGATTACTAAAGCATCAACGTAAAAATTTCAATGCCGAAAAATTTATAACCTATTGTTAAATTATATGCTCAATATATTGCATACGTCGAAGACATAAAGAATGAAGCTCGAGTCGTCAAGCGGGGATTGAATCGGACAAAAATGTACGAGAATCCAAATTGTCGCATGACTATAGAGATCATCTGCATATGCAAAATCAGTCAATGAGCCGATGTACGATGTATGAAACTGCGAGAATTTTTTGGTATATATATAATGCCGACGTTTATTCTATGAATAATAGGAATTGCTTCGATATCTAGAAAAAAGTATGACAAAAGCAATTTCTGGCGTTAGTCCAAGCAAAGAGAAAAATAAATTATAGTTGTATTCAAGACTGTAAGTTTATATATATATATATATATATATATATATATATATATATACATATATATATATATATATATATATATATATATACATATATATATATATATATATATATATATAATATATATATATATATATATATATATATATATTGTTGTATTTTTGAATGTCCATTAGCAATAAAAACCGATATACAAATTTTATTACTTAAATAAAAATTAAGATTATTGATATTTCATAAAGACACGGGCATATAAAGTTTCAAACATCCTGTATAAGACAAAATATGTATTTTAAGTTGTTCAAAGAATTGTTCATTAGGCCTCAGAGACAAGACTTTCAAATATTATCGATAAGAAATTTAAATAAGTCGGTTATTGTGAAATGGATTTACCCGTAATAAAAGTGTATATAGAAAGTGTTTAAACAATAGACCGGGATGTGCGGTGGTTTTTCCCCCCGAAAGATTATATCGGTAAAAGTTTATTAACAAAAGACATTGAATTGAGAAACAGGTATCGTTTGTAGCTATTAGTAAGAAATATTTGTAAAGCAGATAGATTTAGTTAGAATAATTAAAGAATGTTGTTTTCTGGAATTACCCGAATGACGTTTTATAAAGAGGAGTTGGTTGGTAACGATACGTCACAGAGGTGGATGATTTTGATTGGTCAATTTTTGAATGCAATGGAGGTAGTGGTTTTGGCTATGAGATAGGAGAGAGGAAAAGAGTTAGTCAGTTTTCGTCGTCCAAGAAGGAAGGAGCTTTGTGATTTGTGTTTGTTTGAAGTCCCGAAGACGTAATTTACCGGGTGTGTTTATTTGCTGTGTAAAAGCTGATCAGTGTGAGGAACGGGGTACAGAGAGATAGAAAAACCAAAGGGTATAAGAATATTAATATCAGACGAAGCCGGAAACAATTGAAGTTATAAACAGGCGCGGAGATTGGCTCAAAAGGAGGCTGCATAGTTGTTGGGTTGCAGATACAAGGACAGATAGGAGAAAGGTGTACGTCATCTGGACCACAATAGAAGCAGAAGCGGAGAAAGGTTTTTTTTATGGCGTGGCCATAGAATTGCAACGGCAGATAACGAAAGGTCAGTCAATTTTCATTAGAGCAGGAGTGTGGTTTTCATTTATTAATTAAATAAATTGAATAAATAATAGAGACAGTTAATTTTGCGATCATTTAAAAAAAAAATTATAAAGAGAGCTTAGTTATAACACATATTAAAAATCAATGTAAAATAACATTTGGGTCCATGATAGAAAACAACTTCTCATATATTTAAAGTATTATATTGCAAATATTACAGGATTGATTGTTATATAAAATTTCATTAAAATAAAGGACATCTCACATATACTTCAGTTGAAATTCTGTGTATTTTATTCAGGTCATATTACCTATCCCAATTAGGAAGCCAATTGGAAAATATTTTGAATCCACGATCAAAGGTAAATAGTACAAGTTAAATAGCCTGAGATTGTAATTAATTAATGCTGATTTATTGTGATTAATTGGAGATTAGATCATTTAATAAATATAGACAGGATCTTTTCTAAATAAGCAATAGAATACAATTTAAATAGCATAACAAAATGGCCCCCAACGTGTAAAGCTTTGAAAAATATTTCTAGTTGGCAAATTTGAAAGGAGAGGAGTAGACGAGCAGATATTTGAAAGTTTATATGCCGTGGATAAAGTGAAATATTATGTAAAATTTGAGGACATAAAGATTTATATATTTTTTTAAGATACAATTTACCATAATTGATTTATTCGTGATATTGACAATTTATAGGTTACCATAATTGATTTATTTGTGTGATATTTACATTTGATAATTTTACCATACTTGATTTATTTGATTGATTTTGACATTTGATATTTTACCATTTGATTTATTTGTGGGATATTGAAATTTGATACTCGTACTCAAGAGTTATTACATTTGAACAAGAAAAGTCCCGTTTGTTGCAACAGACCAGTAGAATTTTATATTTGGCGGGGATAAAAACATAATAAATGCCAAACACAAGAAACAAGAGCAAAGAGAACAAAAAACAAGAAGATAAATCAGAACAGGAAGAATATTCAGACCAGGAAGACGTATTAGACACAACAGTAATGGAGACAGAAAAACAAGAATCGGGAATAGAAAAATTAATACAGATGATGCAACTCCTATCACAGAAGATGGATGAATCACAACAAAGAACGGAACAAAAATTGGACAATTTGGAAGAAAACCAAAGAAAAATGGAACAAAAAATGGAAACGCGTATGGACAAATATGAAAACGAAATAAAAGTCTGTTTAGAAAGAAGTAGGGAAGAAACAGAGAGGAAACTAGAATTGCAGAGAGAAGAAATGGAAACTAAAATGAAGGATATTAAGGCTGTCCATAAAAAGGAACTGGAACAGTTAGAAGAAAAATTTGAAATGGCGTTACTAGAAGACAGGAAAGAAATGGAAAGGAAACTTAAGCAAAATGAAAAACAAATTGCAGAGATGGAGATAAGAGGAGTAGAAAGAAAGGAAGTTATCGTACATAGCACAGAAGACGTAAAAGTACGATTTGGCGGGGATATAAGGAAACTACACCCAGTGCCTTTTATAAATAACCTAAAGAAAAAAGTCACATACATAGGACCGTTTGCAACAGCAAAGGAAACCATCCGAAACCATCTCAAAGAAGAGGCAAATCTTTGGTTTGTCAGCAAGGAAGAAGAATTTGACAATTGGCAAGATTTTGAGAGAAGATTCTTAAATTATTTCTGGGGAAAAATCCAGCAACTACAAGTAAATAAAGAGTTACAAAATGGAAAATACCATGAGAGGATGGGCGCATCAGAAACGATGTACGCATTACAACTCTATAATAATGCAAAACATTTGCAATATAATTATTCATCAGAACAATTGGTAGAGTTGATATCGCGACACTTTGAAGATACCTTGGAAGACCACATAAATCTCCAAAATTACAAGGACATTGACAGCTTATGTCAATTTTTGCAAATGAGAGAATCACGTAGGCATGAAAGAAGAGAAAGAAGACCGCAAGAAAATTATAGACAAAGAGAAAACCAAGAATATAGAGATAGAGGTCAAAATTTTAGAAAAGATTATCCAAGACGAGAATTCATACCTAGACGGGGATACGAAAATAGACCGAAAGGAAGAGAGAATTATGAACCCAGAACCCAGAGATGGAATGAAAACAGGGATCGGGAAAATCAGAGTAGAAATAACCGCCCATACCAAGGAAACAGATACAATAACCCACGGAATGAACAGGAATCTCGCGGTAACCAATACGGGAATGATAGACCAAAAGAGAACAGAAGAGAAATAAATAATATGCAAAGAGAAGAAAATGAATATGAGAGAGAAGATGACGGGCGAGAAAACACAGAAGAACAACAGGCGTGTTTTCAAGAAGGCGCTCACTAAAAACGAAGAAACAAACAGGAATTTTTTGTCACCCCAAGGAATTTATTAAACTGGCAGGAAACAATGAAAAGAGAAATGGAGTTAATTTAAAATTTGTGGATGGATTTATAAATGAGAAACCAATTAAAATTATGATAGACACAGGCTCTGAAATAACACTGGTCAACAGAAAATTAATCGAAGAAGTAAATTTAACAAGTCTAATTTATAAAATACCTAGGGTGAATTTAGTGGGCGCAAATAAACGGACATTGGCAACAATAAATGAAGGTATACGAGTAATGGTACGATTGAAAAAAAATATGTATGCACTTCAATGTGTAATAATGCCGAATATGTCACATGACATGATTGTAGGCGTTGACGAATTAACGGAAAAACATGTAGTGATCGACTTCAAAACCAATACGATGAAAATAACAAAGGAAAAAGAAGAAGAACAGGATAAGGAACAAGAGAAACAAATTACGGACGAATCAGAGAAAGAACAAACGGTGGAAATGAACCTGGTGATGAAGAAAGGAAAAGGAAGAAAGAGGGGAAAAGGTCAGAAAAAAATCAGGGAAAAAAAAAACCTGGGATTCCTCAAAAGATGAGACGAGCTCAGGAGAAGAAGATGTAAAGATTTTGACAAGAAATGAAAGCAAAACTTGGGATTCCTCAAAAGAAGAGACGAGATCAACAGAAGAAGAAACAAAGGAAATGAAAGAAAAGGAAAAGGATTCAGTTGAAAAGAACATATGGGATTCCTCAAAAGAAGAGACGAGCCCAACAGAAGAAAAAACAAAGGAAAATGAAGAGGACACAATGGAGACAGTGGTGTTTGAAAAAGACACGGAGTACACGGTGAATATGTGCGAAGAATTTGATGGGAGAGACACAAAATGGATATGTGGAGAAGGCAAAGAAAATGATTTGCGTAAAATTTTAAGAGACTATGAAACGCTGATAAATAAGGAAAACCGAGTGGCCACAAATACGTAGCATAAGTACAGTTAGCATACAGGAAGTGCGTTTTAGTTTGTCTCGAGAAAATTTAGTTGCATAGATTGATAAATTTTATCGATTACAAAGGCGGGGATTTGTTGTATTTTTGAATGTCCATTAGCAATAAAAACCGATATACAAATTTTATTACTTAAATAAAAATTAAGATTATTGATATTTCATAAAGACACGGGCATATAAAGTTTCAAACATCCTGTATAAGACAAAATATGTATTTTAAGTTGTTCAAAGAATTGTTCATTAGGCCTCAGAGACAAGACTTTCAAATATTATCGATAAGAAATTTAAATAAGTCGGTTATTGTGAAATGGATTTACCCGTAATAAAAGTGTATATAGAAAGTGTTTAAACAATAGACCGGGATGTGCGGTGGTTTTTCCCCCCGAAAGATTATATCGGTAAAAGTTTATTAACAAAAGACATTGAATTGAGAAACAGGTATCGTTTGTAGCTATTAGTAAGAAATATTTGTAAAGCAGATAGATTTAGTTAGAATAATTAAAGAATGTTGTTTTCTGGAATTACCCGAATGACGTTTTATAAAGAGGAGTTGGTTGGTAACGATACGTCACAGAGGTGGATGATTTTGATTGGTCAATTTTTGAATGCAATGGAGGTAGTGGTTTTGGCTATGAGATAGGAGAGAGGAAAAGAGTTAGTCAGTTTTCGTCGTCCAAGAAGGAAGGAGCTTTGTGATTTGTGTTTGTTTGAAGTCCCGAAGACGTAATTTACCGGGTGTGTTTATTTGCTGTGTAAAAGCTGATCAGTGTGAGGAACGGGGTACAGAGAGATAGAAAAACCAAAGGGTATAAGAATATTAATATCAGACGAAGCCGGAAACAATTGAAGTTATAAACAGGCGCGGAGATTGGCTCAAAAGGAGGCTGCATAGTTGTTGGGTTGCAGATACACGGACAGATAGGAGAAAGGTGTACGTCATCTGGACCACAATAGAAGCAGAAGCGGAGAAAGGTTTTTTTTATGGCGTGGCCATAGAATTGCAACGGCAGATAACGAAAGGTCAGTCAATTTTCATTAGAGCAGGAGTGTGGTTTTCATTTATTAATTAAATAAATTGAATAAATAATAGAGACAGTTAATTTTGCGATCATTTAAAGAAAAAAATTATAAAGAGAGCTTAGTTATAACACATATTAAAAATCAATGTAAAATAACATTTGGGTCCATGATAGAAAACAACTTCTCATATATTTAAAGTATTATATTGCAAATATTACAGGATTGATTGTTATATAAAATTTCATTAAAATAAAGGACATCTCACATATACTTCAGTTGAAATTCTGTGTATTTTATTCAGGTCATATTACCTATCCCAATTAGGAAGCCAATTGGAAAATATTTTGAATCCACGATCAAAGGTAAATAGTACAAGTTAAATAGCCTGAGATTGTAATTAATTAATGCTGATTTATTGTGATTAATTGGAGATTAGATCATTTAATAAATATAGACAGGATCTTTTCTAAATAAGCAATAGAATACAATTTAAATAGCATAACAATATATATATATATAATACAATATTAAGAACAAATAATTACTTTTTAATCACATTGTTTTAGCTTTATGTTCTTTAAAACATACTATCAAAAGATGTCATGAAATAAACTAAGTTTTACTATCCTAACCAAAATTTTTAGAATGTATTGTCCATTATTATATTTTATGTTTTTTGTGTTAATGTTGAGTGTAATTAAGTTTATTTTAAATAATCTCAACGACAAGTAAGTTACACTGACGAATTGTGATATTTAGTGTCTTGAAAAAGGAATAAAATAATTCCGAAAACTTGACAAAAACTCAAAAGAGTGTCTCTCTAATTCTCGGCCAACCTTTTACCCATTCCCTGAACGGATTCGACAGGGGGTCGTCTGGACTTCAGTCTTTGTTGGTTTCGTGCGGCGTGCGGAATATACTGGTGAATTGGCAGACGATTATTTGCCATGATTTTTTGATATTATCTGACAAGTGCTGCCGTTCGTCGAATATCTGGAGGTGCTATATTGCTCAGAATTGGGAGCCATCTTAGTGGAGTTGATTTAATAGTACCAGATATTACTCTCATAGTGTAATTTAGTTGAACATCAATCTTGTTGACATGAGCGCTATTTAGCCATACCGGTACGCAGTATTCAACAACAGAATACACCAGGACCAGTGAGGAGGTTCGAAGTGTATCCGCAGTGGCACCCCATGTCGTTCCAGCAAGCTTTGTTATTATGTTATTACGGGTTCTCACTTTGGCAGCTACATTCGTAAGATGGGTTTTGAACGTCAGTGATCTGTCAAGCGTTACACCCAGGTATTTAGAGTTGTTATTATGTTTCAAAGTCTCGCCATTGAAGGTGATGCTAAGGGTGTCATCCGAAAGCTGATTTGTCAAATGGAAGAGGCTTGCCTCGGTTTTGTTTGTATTAGGGCGAAGTCGCCATTATTTAAAGTAGTCGCAGAGAACCCTTAAGTCTTCGGTAAGCGCCCTTTCTCCAACATCTTTGGCTTGGTTTTGAAATGCGATAGCCAGGTCATCTGCGTAAGCAAATTTTTTTGATTTTGTCTCTGGAAGATCGGCTGTGTAAATGTTAAATAATAGTGGAGCAAGCACTGAACCCTGTGGGAGGCCATTATTTAGCTTTCTGACATTGCTCTTTGTATCGTTTATATATACTTGAAACAGACTGTTGGTTAGGAGGTTATTGATCAGTTGGCAGGTTTTCAGGCATGGTATGACCTTCATTAGCTTGTAGATCAGGCCTTCTTTCCACACAGTGTCATATGCAGCCGTCAGATCTATAAACGTTACGGCTGTTTTTTCCCGTTTTTCGAAACCGGTTTCAATAAATGTCGTTAAGGACAGTACTTGATCACTACAGCTACGCCCGCTTCTAAATCCGGCCTGTTCGACTGGTATCACAGTGTCGGTGATGGGGTATATCCTGTTATATATAAGTCGCTCTAGTAGTTTGTAGGTAGCCCCACTCACAAAAACAAATTAACAACAACAGTAACAGCGCACAACTTTCCTTGTGCTAATCATCAACAAAAGAACATAAACACATTCCGCAGATCAACACCAAAGGAAAATAGAGCGCTAAAACAGTTCGCAATGTTGCCTCTTAGACAAATTAGTTTCATCTGGGAGCTAGGCAAACTAACACCACAGAAGACCCGAAGAAGACATCAGAGAAGATGTCAAAAGCTCGGCGCAAATATAATCGATGCGGTTCAACCCGAAAGACTGTTGAGTTTAATAATAATTCTTGTGATAGTATTAATTGTTTTTCCGCAGTTAGTTAAATTAAACCCAGAGCTAAGAATATTACTATTACAAGAATTAATATTAAACTCAACAGTCTTCCAGTTTGATCGGCGTCAGTTATCAATGGGTCGAGCTTTCGACATCCTCTTTGATGTCTTCTTCTGAGCTTCCGAGGTCTCAGTCTCTCGAGCCCCCAGACACTACTACACGGATACTTACCAATGCATTACTGCTACTGGCTACAGCAAACGGTTTATTTATACCGTTGATGGTAACATGGTTTAATTGTAAGGTGGCGTGGGGATTGGTGCGGGGGTTGGCGCAAACATTTCTGATAGTAGGATTTTGATTGGCGGGTGGAGCGACTGATATTTTCTTTATGACAGGTCTCTATGTCGAAGGTAACCGTATGTCGTAATGTCTTTTATTAAGACAATTTGATCTTTTTTCAATTTCTACGGCTTCTCGGATAATTCTTGGTTTATGGAAGTGGATGAAGGCTAGAAGTCTGGAGCTTTCAAAATAAATTTTGTGACCTGTATGAAGAAATAAAATGTTTATAAATTTTATTTTGGTTTCTACGATTTGTTTGGTCTATATAAGATTGTAGCACTCCGCACAAGAAATTTCATAAACTTCGTGTTGTTTATTTCTAATGTTGTATTTCTGTATATAAGAGCTGAAGAAAATTATTACAAAGACATTTATAAAACAAAAATTTAAAATTTGGAATAAAAACATAATCTAACAGAGATTCTCAAAAATATAGTGCAGCCAGATGCAAGACAAATCTTCTAAACGCAGCACTTTAGCAACTCACTAATTTTTCAACTCATCCAATTCACCGACATGTTTTAAATACTGAACAGACTCTTTTGGGTCATGTTCAGTCCTTGGATAACACAGCCAACGGTTTTCAATCTTTTTTGGTGACGGAACCCTTTTGGAAAGCGAAATATACAATACATAACAAGTATAATAAGAGACGATATTAAATAAAAAAACTCCAACTAATGGGAGGTATGAAACTGTTTTTTATTTTTCATCAATTGGTTGATATCAGGTTTGATAGAGGACATTTAAAGTCTCATATCAGGTTCAGCGTTAAGTCTTTTGCGATTTTTGTTTTCGTGGCTGCATATGCTGAGAATCCTGTTTTGCACAAATATGTTATTAGGAACGGAAGAAGAATTTTCAGAGCCATTTTGGCAAGCAATGGATATTCATCACGGATTCTGCTCCAAAAATCGTTGAGAGGAGTAGTTTTAAATAGTGACTTCATACATGTGTCTGATGACATTTCTAAAAGAGACTCGTGTATCTTGTTTAACATACTTTCGGGCTTTTGTAAGTTGGGTAAAAAAGGATTATGAATCCATGAATTCAGTTTAATTTTTTGTTCTGTTTTTTCGGGAAAATACTTCTTAAAAGATGCACGTATCAAAGTGAGATATTTGACCAATTCTTCAAATACATCATCTTGCAACATCTCGTCGTTATCGCTAACAAACTCACTGAGGGACGTAATGCTTTCTAGTTCTCTCTTTCCGACGCAAATAATTCAAAAATCTAATTTTCTTTTGAGGGCAGTTATTTTGTTACAGGCCTAAAACACTGTGGTCTGCTTACCTTGCAATGATAAATTTAAATCGTTCAGTTTTTGAAAGATATCCGCCATAAAAGACAGTCGGAACAACCAAGTTTTATCATACAAACGGTCTTTTATATTAAAAGAAGTATATGATCGAAACATTTGTAACTCGGCTCTAAGTTCAAATAGCCTTGTTAAAGTTTTACCTCAAGACAGCCATCGTACTTCTGTATGGGGCAGCCAGTGTTTTATGTTTGCTGCCATAATCTTCACACAACAATAAGAACAATCAATATTGTAATGGTCGTGATTTAATAAAATTAAAAAAAAATTTGTTTAAAATCCTATATAAAAGGTATATATATATATATATATATATATATATATATATATATATATATATATATATATATACCTTTATATACCTTTTATAAAGGATTTTGAAACAAAAATTTTTGTGTGATATATGGTATACAGCCAGCTACAGGAACTTAGTTTCCTTGTGGAATTTTAATAAAATTAATTATTTTTACCGCTTTATCCACAACTAATTTTAGATTTGACGGCATTTGCTTCATCGCAAGTGCTTGTCTAAGCAGAATACAATGGCTGGAACTGCAATTAGGAGCTTTATTTTTTATTCGTGACACTAATCCCACTGTAGTGCCTGTCATCGCCTTGGCACCATATGAACAAATGTCATCGCAATCGTTCAAACTCAAATTACCTCAAAAAATATGTTTATTTTATTAAAAAATTCCTCTCCGGTTGTGTTTGTGGGCAGCGGTGAACACATAAGCATGTCTTCTTCAAAAGAACTTTCATATGGATATCTTACGATAATTAGCAAAATAGCTAGACCAGCGACATCAGTAGACTCATCTATATTTGCAAGGCGAATTGTATTTTTTTGTAGACGTGTAACTAGTTCTTGTTTGGCGTAGCTTGCCAGATCATGAATTCGCCGTAAAACAATATCGTTCGATAGCGGCACAGTAGAAAGACGCTTTGCAGATTTTTCATCAAGCATACATGTTGTTATGTTTAACACACATGGTTTTATAAAATTCTCAGCGATAGTGTGGGCTTAACTGCTTGTGCAATGCGATAGCTAACTAAATATGATGCCTCTGTGACCTTTTCATTGATAGTTTGAGTTACATGCATCCTAGTTTTTTGACTTTATAATAACTGTCCTTTTTTACGTAGAAAAAATTTTTTGTTCTTACCTTTAGACTCTGGGTGTACAATTTCTAAAATTTTTTCGCATCTTGGCAGGTACCATGGAACTATTAGAAAACAAAAAGAGGTTAGTCTTTGTAAATGGGTATATTTATTTAAAAAACCCTTAAAAGGGCTACATCAATAAAACAAACGTTTTCGGACCACACAGTCCATCATCAGGTTTTAAAATCGAAAATGCTAGGTCACAATGCCTGAGCCACCAAAATACTAGGGTAAAAACCCTTTAAATTACATTTAGTTATAAAAGATTGTACATTGTGTTGTAAAATAACTGTGATGTTCAGTATTAAATTAAATTTGACTAGAGGTAACACATGGCTGAATCGAGTTACCAGAGCCGGTGAGAGAGAACCTCTACACGCGGAGAACAGCTGGGAACGTTCCACGCGGGAACTCGATTCAGCCATGTGTTACCTCTAGTCAAATTTAATTTAATACTGAACATCACAGTTATTTTACAACACAATGTACAATCTTTTATAACTAAATGTAATTTAAAGGGTTTTTATCCTAGTATTTTGGTGGCTCAGGCATTGTGACCTAGCATTTTCGATTTTAAAACCTGATGATGGACTGTGTGGTCCGAAAACGTTTATTTTATTGATGTAGCCCTTTTAAGGGTTTTTTAAATAAATATACCCATTTACAAAGACTAACCTCTTTTTGTGATACGTAGTATACAACCAGCTACAGAATTTTTTTCCTTGTGGATTTTATTAGAAAACAATTTACTACATAGAATCAACAAATCCGAAAGTATTATATGATTCACCATGCTTCCTTTTTTTGCCTTTAAAACCGTGGAAATTGACATCATTACATAATCGTCTTAATCGGTATTTGCTGTATACTCTGCGCGTACTGCTTTCGAACATTCGCCTTCTGTAGAAAATGTTGTTGCATCACGTTTAACGACTTTAAGCCAACGTTCCATTCTTCTCCAGAACAGTGTAGTCCAAAAAAGAAATGTACAAAACTAATACCATTATAATACAGGAGTAGAATAAACACTTCTTTTCTATAGAATGTACAAAACTGATACAATCAGAATACAGCAGTGGAACAATAAACACTTTGTTTCTATAAATATTTTTATAGCCGGTAGGTACTTATCGCTCCGAACGTTAAGAGCCGAGCCGACTGACACTGACTGACTGAGTGTCAAGTGTATAGGCGCGGTCGTCGAGGACTGCGCGTTCACAAAAGATATGTAAATATGTATGTATGTAGATATGTTATACAGTGGCAGGCATAGTATAATTGTAAGAGGCGCTAAGTCCGACTGCGCCTCGTGAATCGTGCTACAGCGCATCAAAACAGTTGACCAGAGAGACGTGTTTTGAATTTTTTTCCAAATTCTCGCGGAACTCCTAGAGGGGCATCGAGGAACCCTAGCGTTTCGCGGAACACACTTTGAGTATCGCTGCAGTAAAGACATGTTGCGGAATTGTAAAGAGATATTTTTGTACTTCGATAGCTACAACCAGTCTGCTTTTTCTTTTATTTGCATAGTGCATATAGTGCAAATTGATTAATGTGTTCAAGTTTTTATCTTGTACGTTTTTAGTTCTTGTAAGTTTATAGTCGACGTGATTCCTGACGTCCGAATATCCTACTTCAGGTTGACCTTATAACCCGACATCAAACTTTTTAAGAATTTACTTACAACATATAATCAGTTGTAGCTGATATTCCATACCATCGGCAATTTTAAAGTTATACAAGATCATCTTAGAATACCAGGCATTGGCATTAATAATTGGATTCAACCAATCAACAGAGTCAGGTTTGTCTTTCACCTTTACGCTTCCTGACCAAGACACGTCTCAGACGCGTATCACTGCTTTATCTTCTAAAAATGATACCGGAATTTAAATAGATTTGTAGCCTGCCTCTTGTAATTACTATAGTTGTCTTGCCATTTTATATTCTGGATTAAAAAATTGTAGAAGTAACTTCAGATCTGCGTAATCAGTTCAAAGAAAGAAATTTAGGCAACACAGATATTTGGGAAAATGTTAGGATCGGAATGGGAAATGAGAGGATGCAATGCAATCGTTAGTATAATTATTTTTGTCTAAATAGAATGCAACTGAAACAATATGAGTAATCACAAAGATGGATATTAATAAGTAAACATTTTACGTATATATAAATACCTAAAAATTGTTCAACAACGTTTTAAATAAAACCCTTTTCCTTTAGTTAACACAAATCAACTACTGTCAGTTTTACTCAATATATAACACATTTGATGTATATATACACCACTGATACTACAGCTGCAGTGTAATTAAAAATATAAATTGTTGTGGTGATACACAATAGCATAAAATCCACACCGAGTCAACTGTAATGTCAATATAGTCGTGTAATAGTAATTGCCGTATATAAATAATTTGTTGTTTTGATAACAACGTATTTTGAAGTTTAATATATTCAGTAAAATTTATTTTAATATTTTACTTTTTCTCTCTCTCTATGTATATATATATATATATATATATATATATATATATATATATATATATATAGATATATATATATATATATATATATATATATATATATATAGATATATATGTATATATATATATATATATATATATATATATATATATATAGATATATAAAATAAATATATACATGTATATTTATATATACAGTCTTTTTAGTTGACTGTTATTTGCTGTTTTATAACAGATGCATCCGTAGTCAAGTTTGCTTCTTATTAATGTCTTATATAAATTAAGAAGAATTTTAGTATCTGAACCCCATTTATGATTGGATAAAACTCTTAGTAATTTTATTTTTTGTTGACAGGATTTGATCAAATTGTTGATATGTGAAGTCGATGTGAGTTGTGAGTAAAATATTACTCCCAAAAATTTGATTTCGCGCACTAGTTTTAGAGGATCACCATTTAGATACAAGTTTAAGTTGTATTCTGCTCTTCTTTTGTCAAACAAAACATTATTACTTTGGTCTTCTAAGTTGAAAAAGTTAAACCAGTCTCTAAGGTCCACATTTCTAAGCTGTTTAATATTCTGTGTTAAATTTGCGTAGCTAATTCTATATTTTTACTTTTAAATAGATCATCAGCTTTTATACGGGCTAGATTTTAGGGAAAGCTTTATGTGGTTTGTTATATTAGTTATTGTAATTAAGAATAATAGTGAACTTAAGGCCGCTCCTTAAGGAATTCCATTATGGAGTGATTTAGATGTTGATATGAATCCATTCCAAGTTATTTTCTTATGGCATTTTAAATTAATTACTATTTAACTGGGAATAAGCCACAAGGTTAAAGTTAAAATACATTTATTGACGTTTCAATTTCTACTTCGGAAATCGTTCTCAAAATACAAAGAGTAAATTAAACAAATTTTGTTTTTTGTTACTTAGTGAAAAATTCTTCTAATAATTTAATTTTATCTGACTCATTATGCATTTTATGCATTTTAAAGTAGACAACTTTAAAATGATATTGCTAATATAGTTGAGTTGCGCTCCTGGGACGATTTTACTTATAAGATAGTTCATTCGATTACATGAAATCAACTTTAACTTGAGAATATCGGTCAGAAAAAATCATAGCATGTAATTCGTCTTTAAAAAGACAAACACATGCCATGATGACAGTAAAATTCTCCCGTTAGTGATTCCATAGTAAATTATGAGGGGAAAACCAGGAAAAAAACCTCATAATACTATCCCGACATGGTAAGTATTTGGTACTGCATTTAGTTTACCTTCAGTAAACACCAAATTCTGATTTTATAGGTTTGTTATTTAAAAAACATAAATGATGTATCCCCTATATGTTACTGACTTACTAATACTGGTATTTTCTTATTAATAACTTCCTCTTTCAATATGGGTAACCAGATCCTACAACATTCTGCCGAGGAATTTGCGACACAATTGGTCTCATTTAGCATAATTAGATCCGCTTTTTTGATTTTTATTTTTTTACCATCCGTTTCTTTTAGGACTACATTTGAATTATTCCATTAAACCCTATGTTCATTATCCCATGCGTGTTTACATATTTGAGATGTTTCAAATTCTCTATTTTAAATTAATAAACGTTAATAAACGTATTTTAACCTTTAATTGTGGCTTATTCCCAGTTAAATAGTAATTAATCTATTATGTAAATGCTTTGTGAATTTCGGATTTTAATGCAACAATGTTATCAGCTATCGAACGGTATCCGCTTTGTATTGAAGTAAAAAGTTTTTCCTTTTCCAAGTGCCATTTCAATCTTTTACTCAATATTCTCTCCATTGCTTTGCAAATGTTGAGATATATTGGACGATATGAGGAGGGTAAGTTTTTTTGGCTTATTCATTAAAAAAAAAGGATTGCTTGACAATCCTTTAATAATTGCTTGACGCCATATTGAAGGAAACGTTTTATTTGTGTAAATATTTTTAAAGATATCAACTAAAATTTTCTTTGCTATTTCAGAAATATCTTCTATTTTGATTTGTGATAATTCGTTTTTTTTGTGTTTTAAGAATGTACAGTTGTATTTATCATTACTCGAATATAGTTGATAGTGATCTGCTAAGAATTGTACAATTTCTAGTTTATCTGAAGTAATTAAGTTATCTGTAGCAATAGTGTCAATATGATTAATTTTTGTTGAGCCTTTTATTTTCCTTATTTTCTGCCAAATATCACTTATTGGTGTAGACAAAATTATTGATGAGACACAATTGGCCCAGCTTTCTTTTTTAGATATTTTGATTAGAAATCTGGACCTGGCTCTTAACGCTCGAAACCTAGAAAGTTAGTTTCGGAATTGTGTTCTTTCAATATATTAAAGGAGTATTTTGTTTGTTTAAAATAATTTTCTATTTCGAAATTTTACCAGGGTAGAGGTGTTTTTGTTGTAGCTTTAGTTTTCCCAATCGCTTCTCTGGCTGAATCTATTAGGATATCATTAGAATTTGTTGTGATGTTTATATCTTCTAATATTTTGAAGTCTTTTATTCGTTCAATGATTAAACAAGTATACTTTTCCCAATCCGCTGATTTTAATTTCCATGTTTCATATGGTTGTTTATTAATCTTTGTGTCTTTAATATGAGTAATCAAAATTGGTAGATGGTCGCTGTCAAATAAGTGTGAAAGTGTATTCCACTCAAGTAGTGGTGCTAAAGTTGAATTACTGCGGGATAAATCAATGGTTGAAAATGTGCCATTGTATAAGTTGAAACGATTAGGCATTCCTGTGTTTAATAGCACCAGTTTAAGGTTGTTAATTATTTCTAAACTCTAATAGAGTTTTGCCATTTTTGCCAGTTTTCGCAGATCCCCAAGATTCATTATGACAATTTGTATCAGCAAGAATTAATTTAGGAGATGGAATTTATTTTATCACTTTTTGTAGTTCTATGAGTATGGATTTTTCCGGATGTGTTAAATATACTGCAAATATTATTTTTAAAATGATGAATTATTGAGACTGCAACCGCTTTCAAATTTGTATCTAACGGAATTTCTTTGGATTCGACAGTAGATTTCACAAAGATGCCAACACCACCATTAGCTATTTGCTGCAGCGGTCTATTTTTTATGTATGGTGTAGAGTTTTTTTCCTTTACATTATCATTAGAAAGTCTTGTTTCTTGTAAACATCTTACTAAAGGTGAGAATTCATTGAGTAATATTTTTAAGTTTTCGATATGGCTATTCAAATTCCATTGAAGCATGAATTTGGTTATATAATAGAGTTGCTGTCGCTTTCTTCCTCAGTAATAGAAGAGCTGTTTGTTCCATGTATCTTTTTTAAGATCCTTGAAATGTTATTTTTGAGACGTCGGTCGTTTGTGTTTGTGTGTACCATTTGCAATTTAGCGCTAAGTCCTTCTAGATCATTTGCATAATTCTTTGCTACGTTTTCAGGAAACTTTGAACCTATAGCATTTGTAATATAGTTGCATAGTTCTCTGTATTTTAGTGTGTAAGGAATAGTAGCTGACGAAAAAATAGCTTTTATAGGTTTCATTGAGGTTTCGATGTTCAAAGCTTTTTTAATCCTTTTAAGTGCGGATTTCTTTGGAACAGGAATTATTATTTTTTTATTTTCTGACTCTATTATTTAAGGAGATGTAGACATTTGTCTTTTTATAGAAGTATGTGATATTATGTTCGTATTATTAGATAGTGATTCGGGTAGGTTTTGTGAGTTGAAGGAGGTATTTGGTAGTGATCTGGTTGAAGAAGTAGCGGAGTACTGGATTGATGAGCAGTTGGGGTTTCTGATGTAAGGGATGTTTTATTTATTGGATACTTTTCTGTTTCAGAAATATTAATATTTATAGATTGAGATAGCTGGTCAATATTTTGTATATTAATTGGTTCGGTAGTGCAGTTTTCATCTTTATGTATGTGGTGTTACATTTAGTGCAATTTAGGCCATCTAAGAAAAAATAAATTCTGTAGGGGGTATTTTCTTTTATTTTAGTTTGATGGCCTTGGCCGAGCCAATTAGCCAGACAAATTTAAAGATAAACAATTTTAACAATCAGAGGAATTTTTTACAGTTAGAGGAATAAACATACAATCTAACGTGCAATTGTTAATTATTTTAATTACTTATTTTTTAATTATTTTTTATTGTTCTTTTTTTTTGTTTTTTTTCCTGCGCTAAGACATAACCCGATTCAACATCTCGGAGGTTTACATCTTCCTTTTTATTTTTTAATTCTTTATATATATATTTTTTAAATTTTATATATATATATATATATATATATATATATATATATATATATATATGTATATATGTATATATTTTTAAATATATATTATTTTTTTTCCATATTTTTTTTCTGCTATAATACAATATTTACTTAAATATAAGGGTTAGTTTTAAGGTACAATTTATATGTACAGTTTTTGATATGTTCGTAAATCGATTTTAATATATTGATATCTCTAGAGAAAATCAAATTGTTCAGGTAGACGGGAAGTGGAATTTTTAAAATAATAAGATTATCATAAAATTTATTTATGTTTACTGATTCGTGGGAACATTCAAGGAAAATATGTAATAGGTTACCTTCTTTTCCGCACTTGCAATTAGGTGACTCCGCGAAACCCAACTTGTACATATGAGTGGGGGTAAGAGCATGCTTAGATCTTAATCTGTTTATAACCCTTATGAAATGGCGATTTGATAGAGTATGAAACCATCTTTTTATGAGGTATTTCAGGCTGCATTTGTTTGTAATTATTTCCAGTTTTCGTGTTTCGATAATATGTTTGCCATTTTTCTTTTTGATGCCGTTTACTAATTATATCAATGTCTGAAAAAGAAAGTAAGTTCAGGGGAGCTTCTCCGCCTATGTCTAAGGCAGATTTGGTTAGGCTATATGCTAGTAGGGGGATTGTCATGATATATTAGAATTGAATTTGGGATATGATTATTAGTTGTTGGAGCAACAAATACTTTACGTCTAAAGCTTAATATGATTGTATTCAGATTCAGACATGCCAACTTTTAAAAATGTTATTTTAGACCCTGCAATAAGCTCCAATTTTTTAAGCTCTTCTTTGATAATAGTGTTTGGAATACTGGGGCATACATTAGTCTGGCAGACATGCTTGAAGGAGTAATTAATCTTTTAATTTCTATGTCGTTTCTTTATATTGAAACGGATTTGTAATTATGTAGTAATTTTTCTAAGATTGTAGTGTTACTGAGATTTATGGATACTCTGTTATTTGAAATTCTGGACGCGAAAAAGATATTTTTTGATTGTACTAAACTTCCTATTGCTGGTATGCATTCGTGTATTTTTATATCTGGTACTGAAGACAAAACAATTACTTGTTCTTTGGATGGAAAGTTAAAGTTGCTTACGGCATTATAGTATATTAATGCTGAAAAAGCATAGTAGAAGGTGAAAAGGTTACCATATTGGTCTTTGATCCATTTAAGATTTAAACAATACTGAGCCATACTTTTTACAAGATAGTTTGCTTTTTGTACTACATAAAAAAAATTATTGGAATTTAGTGCAACTGTGGTATCGTCAGCAAATTGAGTGACATAACAGCCTGATTGCTTTTCCAAGTTTTCTACTCGAACTCTTATTGCATCAGAAAAAATTTCTAATGTATTTCAAACCAAACATGTTGAGCTATCGTTTATCAGTCGATTTAAATCATTGACAAAAATCAAAAATAAAAGACAGCCAATGATACTTCCCTGTGGAACTTTGTAGAGAACACTTTCTTTTAAAGAAAATATTATATTGACCTTAATTTTTTAAAACCTTTTTGATAAAAAGGTCTGGATCCACTTTAACGCAGTTCCCCTAACATCAATATGATGAAGTTTTTCCAGCAGGATTGGATGATTTACAGTTTCAAAAGCTCGTGGTAAGTCAAAAAACAAACAGATAACTTTATTACCCTTATCAAAGTTCGATAAAATATGATTGCACAGCGCAATGTGATTTATGTTGATGGATATCGAAGGGTATACAATATTTTTACCATGGTACACCGGCTTAATTATAGAATATAAACAACTACGTAAAGAAGAAAAGAAAATTCACCGAAGAAAGAAGAGAGAATATATTAACAAAGAACTTCAAGAACTACAAGAACTAAGTAAACCAACAGATACAAGAAAATTTTACCAGAAACTCAACATAAGCAGAAAAGAATTTAAACCGAGAACAACGATGTGTAAAGATAAGGAGGGTAATATATTGACAGAACAGCAAGAGATACTTAGAAGATGGACAGAACATTTTAAGGAAAAGCTTGGGGTGAATAGGACGGAGATGAACCCTGATATACCGTTAGACCAAGCAGACAACAGAGAAAAGAGTCCACCAACAATAGCAGAGATTAGAACAGCAGTGGACAAATTAAAGAACAATAAATCAACGGGATCGGATCAAATATCATCGGAGCTACTGAAAGAAGGAGGAGACGCATTACTTAAAGCCATACATGAGCTGATAAGAAAGATATGTTTAAATAAACAGCTACCAAAGGAGTGGAATAACGGCATTATTGTACCACTACATAAAAAAGGAAACCAGTTAGAATGTGAAAACTACCGTGGAATCACGCTGTTGAATGCGGCATACAAAATAATGTCCAACGTAATGTATGAAAGACGTAGACCATACGCTGAAAAAATAGTTGGCAAATACCAATGTGGCTTCTGTAGACAGAAGTCAACAATAGACCAGATATTTGTTCTGCGACAGATCCTTGAAAAAACAAGTGAATATAACATCGACACACATCATCTCTTCATAGACTTCGAAAGCGCATATGACAATATAAACCGAGAATTCCTAACAAAAGCAATGAAAGAATTTAATATACCAACACAGCTAATATAATTGATAAAAGAAACACTAAAAGTAGAAAGTAAAATCCGGATACAAAACGAATTAACGGAAACAATAGATGTGAAGAAGGGACTACGCCAGGGAGACGCTCTATCATGCATATTATTCAACATCATACTTGAAAAAATAATAAGAGACACAACAGTTAATACCCGAGGAACAATAATTAATAAAAGCGTGCAAGTACTAGCATTTGCAGATGATGTTGACATAATCGCAAGATCAAGAAGAGAAATGATAGAGGCATTCACTCAAATAGAACAAGCTGCAAAAAATAGTGGTCTTAAAATCAATCAGACAAAAACAAAATATATGCCTGCAAATAAAAACGCACAAATAAGGCAGCTGCCAAATTTAACAATAGGAGAATACAACATTGAGGCGGTAAAAAACTTTACATACATAGGATCCGTAGTTACGTCTGATAACAACGTTGCAGAGGAAGTGAAGAGGAGAATATTTATTGCCAATAAATGTTACCATGGCTTAGTTAGGCAACTAAGATCAGATAACGTCTCCAGAAAAACAAAATGCCAAATATACAAAACCTTAATAAGACCGGTACTCACATACGGTTCCGAAACCTGGACACTCTCTAAAAGGGAGGAAACGTTATTAGCCACCTTTGAAAGAAAAATCTTGCGACACATATATAAGGCCACAGAAGAAAACGGGAGTTGGCGGATAAGGTATAACTTTGAACTATACAACATATACCAGGATCTGGATATCATAACATTCATTAAAATAGGAAGGCTACGTTGGATTGGACATGTGGAAAGAATGGAAGAAGGCGAAATACCAAACAAAATATTCAAACAAGTGCCAGTAGGAAAAAGAACAAGAGGAAGACCGAAGCTGAGATACGTAGAACAAATAGAAAATGATATACAATAAAGATAAAATGATATATATAAACAACTGTGGATGAGCACACTAAAGGTTAAGCAATCGAGATACGTTCCAGTTTAAAATGTAAATGTGTCAGAATATGTGTGCAAAAATAAAAGTTTGCTTGTTTCAGAATTGTCTTTTAAACTCGTCAATATTACTCGTTAATTTTATTTGCCCCACGCTGTACGTAAAATAAATATCTATCCAAAAATTGACTAGCCTGTAACTATTACATTTCCTGAAAAGTTTGTTTAAAAACATACTCATTATTTACCATTTTATATATCTAAAAAAATAAGTATTATATTTGCATCGTCATATTTATACACTTTCAATTACATTCAAGAATATCATGTATCAAACCAGTTCTCTTTATAGTAGTGCATCTTGCACACTTATACCTTCACGGAAACCAAATTGAAACTTTTCTATAATGTTGTGCTTTTTAATATACGAGAGGAGATGTGTATGAAATGTCTTCTCATATATTTTTGAAAACACATCGAGGCCAAAGTGATAGACCGTGATAGGCCTCGATAGTTATCAAATTTTAATTTTTCACCTTTTTTATATATAGGCACAACTAAATAAGTATTTAGAATTTAAGGAAAAATCCCTTCCTGAAATAAAAGGTTTACTAGAAATGTTAATTGTTTATATATGTTATGAGATACATGTGATAACATAGAATACGAGATCTCATCCAGTCCAGCCGAGTATGTTTTTAAAATATATTTAATTATTCTCTTTATTTCTTCATCACTAACAGGAAAAAGGGAAAATGGAGTGTATAGGCAAAGAGCATTATAGTCAGGTAAAGTTTGACTAATTAAATTTTTTACGGGATTCGAAAAATATTGATTGAAAGACTTAGCTATGTCATGAGGATTATCCACAGAAATTCCCAAATTATTTTTAAATTTACTTGGGTGTTTAAAAGAGTTTCGATTTTTACCTCCGACAGTGTTTCGATTTATGATACGCCAAGCCTCAGCCGTACTATTCTGCGCACTTATCATTTTATAATTAAAATAAAGTTGCTTGCCTAACTTAACTTTGTATTCATGAATTTTTTTAGAATGTTATACCGTATTTTGAGCTCATGACTTTCTGAATATTTTATAGATCTAAAAATATCTCTAATAAAATCTCCCTCGGTTATTAAATTATAGTGTATTTTTATGTATGAGAGAGTAATAAAACAATAAATTATGTATGCAAATCCTTAAACTGTTGATACGGGTGACTCAATGAAAAACAGATATTTGTCAACAAGTTTACAGAAGTATATAGGAAAACAATTTTAAATTGAGTATGACCACCAGGTATAAAGGTTGGAGCAGAATAGAATACAATAGTTGTGAAGGTTACTAATCCCTAAATAAGGTTGCCAGTGTCGGATTGATGGAGGTTAACAGGTACTAATAAATTTGCAAGAAATGTAAGATGTCACTAGACTAGATAGGGTGAGAAACGAAGATATTCGGAGAGAAATGGAACTCGATCTTGACATAATAGACACAATCGAAGCCAAAAGACTTAACTAGTATGGACACCTTCAGAGAATGCCGGAAAACAGATGGCCAAAAAAAATAGAAGAATGGACTCCGCCAACTAGAAGAAAACGAGGTAGACCAAGACGATCCTGGAGAGACGATGTCGACGATGCAATGACCGCCAGAGATCTAACAACTGAAGATTGCTTCGACAGAAAACGCTGAAAATTAGGATGCGAGAAGCGGCGCCAGCTGTAGAAGACTCGCTTGTTATATATATATATATATATATATATATATATATATATATATATATATATATATATATATATATATATATATATATATATATATGTATATGTATATATATATATATATATATGTATATATATATATATATATATATATATATATATATATATATATGTAAGATGTTTATTTTATTGGTTATATATAAAAAATAAAAGTTTAATAAGTACCTACCTATTTGCAAAATAAAGTTTAATTCTTTAGATAAAATATAACGTTTTATTTTATCTGAAATGAGTACATTCCACAAAGTAAGGGTTTCAACAATCAAACATTTAATTCTTTAATTCCAGGAATCTACGACAGTAATTGACTAGATAATTACCTTCTAAACTTATTCCACAGAAAATGTGATAGTGGGTTTTTCCATTTTGTAGGAAGGTCCAAGTGGCGTATTCAAAATTCTTAACAGTTCACTAAAAGTAGGTACTTAAGTTGCAAGGTGCAGTTTATTGTGTATACTAGTGTTATGGAAAATTTGGAAGTGCCGTGTAAACGCCGAAAAATTGGTCCTTTAACAGCTAATGAAAAAACATTAATATTTAATTGTTTTAAATCATTTACAGACAAACGTTTATGTGAAAGTGTTGATGAGACAGTTGAGTTAGTTAGCAGTACACTTGGTGTTGGGAAATCTACGATTTACAGAGTTATTAAAGAAGAGAAATGTGGTAGTTTTCAAATGCCACGTAATGCTCCAGGGAAACCAAAATTTCAAATAGAATATCATTTTAAAGAAGGACTTCGACGGAAAGTGCATGAATTCTTCTTTAGACAAGAATTTCCAACATTGGATAAAGTTCTTGTCTCAGTTCGAGATGATAAGCATTACCCAGAAATGAGTCGAGTACGTTATGGAAACTTTTAAAAGAAATAGGCTTCCGCTGAAAAAAGAATCCCAGAAAGTCTATTTTATTAGAAAGAAGCGATATTGTCATATGGAGAAGACATTTTCTAAGAACCATAAAGGAAATGAGAAACCAAAAAACAAAAATATTTTATCTTGATGAAACATGGATCAACGAGGGTCATACACCAATTAAATTTTGACATGATGAAACTGTTACAAGTCAAAGGCACGCTTTTTTAAATAACTTATCTACTGGTTTAAACCCACCATCAGGAAAGGGACGCAGGCTGATAATAGTACACATTGGCAAATTCAGACGGTTTTGTTAAAGGTGGTTTATTAACTTTTGAATCAACTCGTACCGGTGACTACCATGAAGACATGAACGCTGATGTCTTTCAAGAATGGTTCAAACAAATGATAGATCTTCTTCCTAAGAACTGTGTAATAGTAATGGATAATGCAAGTTATCACTCCAGACTTATAGAAGGACTGCCCACAACCAAGTGGTTAAAAAAAGACTTGCAGAATTGGCTGAGTTCAAAAAATATTACGTACCATCCCGGATCTATAAGAAAGGAACTTTATTCGTTGTATGCCCTTCATAAAGAAAAATTTGAAAAATACGAAATTGATGAAATTGCCAAAAATCGTGGAATGACAGTACTTAGATACCCACCATATCATTGTGAATTAAACCCGATTGAACTGGTATGGGTACAGATAAAGAGTGAAGTTTCAAGAAAAAATACCACTTTTAAAATTCATGATGTTAAACAGTTGTTTTTGGAGAAAAGGCAGTAAATCACACTATTAAAGAAGAGGAAAAAATGTGGAAGCTGGACAATATTACTGATAAAATGATCGAGCCAGTTATTATAAATCTTGGTTCTGAAAGTTCATCTTCTGAATCTGATTTGGATTTGTAACAAGTAGCTGTAAGTTTTATATTAACATTTTTATTCATCTATTTAACATATCTTAGACGGTTTTAAAAACTCTTTTTCTCTTTTGTAATTTTTAAAAATTAAAAAAAATGTGAATTTTTTAAAACCCTTTTTAATGTAGGCCAGTCAGTTCTAATATAGTGTGTGATAAAAGAGGTCACTTTTGTTTACATACACATAAAACTTTATAACACTGAAATAATTCATTTATTTTTTACAATTATTCAAAGTGATTTTTCAATTAATCTTGAGCACGCCCATGGAGTGGTCGGAGGTACCAGTTAAAACTATGCTAATTACTCTCCCGTTCATAAAAATAAACTATAGAAGTCAAGCAGCACTAATTTTTAGACTGTTTAGAAAATCGTCTAGGACCACCGTTTGCAAAGGAAATGCTATTCTTATTAATAACTTCCTTATTCAATATGGGTAGCCAGATCCTACAACATTCTGCCGAGAAATTTGCGACACAATTGGTCTCATTTAGCATAATTAGAGCCGCTTTTTTAATTTTTCTTTTTTTACCATCCGTTTCTTTTAGGACTACATTTGAATTATTTCATTAAACCCCATGTTCAAATGTTTAATTGTGGCTTATTCCCAGTTAAATAGTAATTAATCTGTTTTCCAGTTTTTTTCCGTCAATGCTTTATCGAATAGTTCTAAAATGTTTTCATGAAATATGCAAAACTTATCCGAAGATAGATCTGAGTTCAGAAAGCACCAAGATTCCCTAGAGAGCAATTGATTAAAATAATTAATATTAAGAGTGCTATTAAAATCACGTGTATAAACAATATTATCCCCCAAAAAAGAAGCATTCAAGTTGTATGCAACTTTCATTCAAGTTGTAAAAAATGATCACTCACATCGGTATAAACAACAGAACAAGATAAAAACTTAATATTTACATAGCAGAAAATATTATCAATTACAGTTTTAGAGTAATTATGTAGTATATTCAAAAATTCAAATAATATATAAGCAAGAATTACGCAGCATAAGGATATTCTTTTTATTTCAATCCTGTTTGTATAAATATGCTGCAATTTTTCTAAAAGCTTTTAATTGAGATATTTTCTGTTTATAAAATATTGCCTTCGGTGATTTATCCATGGCGCAAAGTTAATTCTTCATCAAAATTTCAGGAATATTATTCCTAAGAAAAACCGGAAAAACAAACCCTAAATCATCTTCAGACCTTTCAGCAGAAGTCCCGTCTGCGGCAACGTCGCACAATGCAGGAGATTTGGGAGGCTGAAACAGCTGAAAACTCAGTTGTGCGGCAAATCCTGAAACGAGCGGACGGCGATTTCAGGAGATCTGGAAAGCTTCGTCACATTGTCGTGTTGCCGGTATAATTCAGTTTATTTTTAATTTTACTGGAAGTGTAAATATAGAGATTAATGCTGTAAGAAGTGGTGTTTCGGCAGTTTTAAGGAGAATTGTTTTTTTTTTCTACAGTGTTATATACCAGAGTGTATTTTTTCTTTCAAACCAAAGTGTAAATTTATTGGAAAGGGTGTTAAGTGAATTTATTTTTCTTTTTTACGTTTAGTATACGTTTTATGCAGTGAAAAGTTCGTCAGTTAACGCAGTTGTTTTTTCTTTTTGTTTGGATTAAATTCTTCCACGTTCCTGATGTTACCTTTAAAATGGAGAGGATTATTCTTTTTAAGTAAGTGATAGAATAATAGTTGAGATATTTTAAATAATTAAATACAAAAATACTACGACACTAAGAACACCAAATCAAATAGAGTATTCTGAGTAATTTTAAAATACTCGAATAAAGGTATAGGTAAAGAAATAGTATTTTTCTATTATTCTGGATATACTTATATTTATACTTATAAATATATATATATATATATATATATATATATATATATATATAGCTAGTTTAAATTCCAAATTTAATCAGTTTTTATGCAACATTCAAAACCTAAATCCTCAAATAGTTCTTATCACTGAAACATGGTTAAAAACAACTGATCTTGGCTCTCTTTATAACATTGATAATCCCTTTATATGTGTGATCGTCGTAATCGACGTGGAGAAGAAACTTCTATCTACTTGTCTTTAGAAATTACTAATAATTTCTTTGCTACATCTCTTGATATTACTGTCCCTAATATGGAACTTCTTGGTTTAAAAATATGTCATAAAAACTCTTTTGTTTTTCACCTAGTATGTGTTTATCGCCCTGGTGATTCTAGATTAGCAAATAATGAATCCCTTATCGCATCACTGTTCTGAACAATTCTGAACAATTACTATCTTTAAATATTACTATGCTTTTGAACTGTAGAAAGATCAGGCTGATTAAGTTTCGTAGGTAAGTAAGTGTAATACTTAATATATTTATTATTTATTTATATATTGCGTTGACCAGATTTATTTAATAATTTACTGTTGGTATCTTTCCTTGGGTTTGATCTCTGAACCTATATATCTTTTCTTATCTCTTTTCTTTTCTAAGGTTTTCTTAATTTTCTCCTTAACCCCAAAAAATTGAGTGGCGCCCTGTTTTCTATCTTCTCTTATCTTTGGTAATTTTATAATAATATTTTTAATATTTTAGATTTAATATCTCTTATCCTATTTTTACCTATTTCTTCCGTTGGATCCATTCCCGGTTCCAAAAGCTAGTTTCGAACCCACGACTCGCTCTCCACCAACCATCTGGCTGCCGTCCGCAGTGTCTCCATTGGTTATCTTTCTAGCACCACTCAAAAAAGATTTCCGAGGTTATAATATATATATATATATATATATATATATATATATATATATATAATATATAATATATATATATAATACTATAATAAGTAAATTTTTATTTAAAAATTAAAATATAACATTAATCGTTAAAGCAAAAATAGAAAAAATGTAACAATGTCGGAGTGTAACCAAAACTAAAATATTTCAGTAATAAAAATATAGTAACCATAGGAATAAAAATATTACCTGTTTACCGAAGTTTGTTTAAAACACGTATTGTGGTAATATACTATTTAATGGTCTAAAAAGAGTGTACAGTCTAACCCACAAAAAAAGAATTCTTTTGTTTGAAATTAGCTTATCCAGCTTTTGAAAAAGATTTCAAAAGCTTGATAATTAAGTAAGCTTATAAGCGGATATTACGAGTAGTACATTTAAGTATTTAAAAATTGTAAATTGTCTCATAGGGACATAAAACGGTGAAAAATTTAGAGGCGACAAGAATGAACTAATGCACGCAACTTTTAGTACTAAAATAGTATCAACGGACAGGCTAATTATAGATTTTATACGCTATGCAGGCATTGCATAACAGAAAACAGGAAATAGCTGAAAATATTACAATAAGCTGTGGCAAAAAATAATACTAGATGAAATATATCAAATATAGCACAACTTCCCTCTGTTTATTCGTTATTAAAATATGTTCTTTTTTAATACAAAAATGAAGTGAATAATGACTCATAATGTGCCTGTAACCGGTGATTTAGTTTTTATCAGGTTATTTATTCGGCAGTTTATACGGCAGATTTTAATAGCCACCATACGATGTGAAAATATCACAGCAATGACTATAACGCCGAAGCACTTGTAGAGTGGTTTGAAGATAGTCTAATATTTTAGTCTAATATTTAATGCAAAAGACAGGAAAACATTTAGATCCGCAGCGTGGAGAAAGGAATATAACCCAGGCCTTTGTTTCTCAACCCAAAACCCTTAAAATCAACCTGTCAATATAACAAGAAAAGTCCTGAAGAATTTCTCGCACAGCCAACATCGCCCAATAAAATATGAAGTGTGTATCCAGGTCCCGATAGCCCGATACACTCCCAGACCAAGATGGAATTTTCAGAAGGCAGACTGGCAAAAATTCTCTATTGAACTTGATACAGTTATAAGATGGGTTCCAGCCACATCGGAAAGTTACGTTCGATTTGTAGGTTGCAAGAGATTACCGCAAAGAGTCCATCCCAGGCAGGAATAATGAATGTGAAGAACTCTACAATGACTATATAGAAAATGGTGACCCAGATGTAGCTAATGACTTATTGCAAACATTAAGTGAAGCCCGGAGAGATAAATAGATAAAAACAATGGAGAAAATGAACTTTGAAAAATTGAGCGGACAATCTTGGAACCTACTTAAAAAGCTAGGGGGAAGTTCTCCGCTCGTTAGAACTCCCACTTTTTGTCTCCCGATCAAATAGCTAGCAGAATAGTGAACCTATCTAGGGCTCCACGTGACAAGGAACATACCAAATATATAAAAAAAGGAACCCAACAACTTACGCCAAACACCTAGATATAACCCAAGATTCTCCCACGAATTCACCAACGAAGAAATAACATCAGCCCTCCGAGGCATGAAAACTGGAATGGGGCCTGGTTTTGATGGGATACATCTTGAATTCCTGCTACAATGCGGTCAAAGGATAAAAAATAATTGGCTGCGTTCTATTCACAGATCCTTACAACTGGAAACATACCAAAAGCTTTTAAAAAGAGAAAAATAATTGCTGTATTAAAACTCAATAAACCCCACGATAAAGTTGAAGCTACCGTCCTATAGCACTTCTCAGTTGCTGCTATAAATTGCTGGAACGACTTATCCTAAACCAAATAGGCCCACATATTCTTAAAAATATCCCACTCAAACAAGCCGGTTTCATACCTAGTCTAAGCTGCGCAGACTTAGGTCCAACTACGGATATAGAAGCAGGCTTCCAAAAGCAACAAAAGACAGCTGTAGTCTTTGTGGATTTGACAGCTGCCTACGACACAGTATGGAAGGAGGGACTCCTCTATAAACTAACCAAACTAATCTGATGCCAAAGAATATTGCAACTAATAAACAACGTGCTCTCTGATCGATAATTCCAGGTAATCCACGGTAATGACATAAGGAAACAGAGGAAATTAAATAATGGACTACCCCAAGGATCGGTCCTTGCTCCGATGCTTTTTAACTTAGCATCTTAGCGATAGCAGTACAACACAAACAGTTTGAAATTACTCAAAACGTGCTGACAAACGACCTCAACAAACTATATGACTATTTCACAAAATAGCACCTGATAACTAACTTAAATAAAACTGAGGTAAGCTGTTTTCACCTCAATAACAATCAGGCAAACCAAAAATTAAAGGTCAAAATGAGAAATGTAGCACTACCCTACCTATCCTACCCAAAATATCTGGGGGTTACCTTGGACAGGACTTTCTCGTTTAAAAAACATCTACAAATAACTGAACAAAAAATAAGTAGTAGAAATAACCTTATCCAGAATCTTTGTGGTACCAACTGAGGCGCATTTGCGGACACACTATGAACATCTGTGCCAAGTTTGGTTTATTCTGTGGTAGAGTACTGTGCACTGGTCTGGCTAAATAGTCATGTGAAAATAGTTAATACGCAGCTTAAAGCAATGAGAATTATTATCGGCTGCATTAAGACTACTCTACTATATGGGCGTCCAATCCTTAGCCATATTCCTCCGCCTATTCTACGAAGACAAAAGGCATTTTTAACGAAGTATTCGAAAATAAATAGCAACTTGCAACTACCAATTCATGAAGACATCCCGAGGTTAGCAGCAAACCGACTTTCATCCAGAAAACCACCCATAAGAACAGCCCAACAGCTAACAGCAAGTAATTTCAATGTTACCTCTAGGTGGCGCACGCTGTGGACTGAGGAAGCCCCACCTGAAATACCTAATTGACCCAGTCCAAAAGTCTGATGGCTTCGACCATCCACAAAACATATGGAAGAGCCTAAACCGAATTAGAACGGGACATGCAGTATGCGTACACAACTTACATAAATGGGGAAAACAGCCTACCTCCAATTGCGAGCGTGGAGCTCCAGATCAAACCATCCAGCACATAGTGGAGACATAGAAAGGGCATATTGGGGGGACCCAAAAGACTTTTTCAAAACTACGCCTACTAGCCTTGAATGGATAGCTCAACTTGACTTAAAGATATAACCATATCTGTTGTATTATCTTATATTTTATCTGTATTTTGTCTATGTTCGTTTTTATAATCTTATGTTTATATTTTTTAATTATGTACTTAAGTTTTTTACAATTATTACTGTATCTACTCCATGTATTAAGCCATATGCTAAGTAAAAATAAATATCAGGTTATAAAATATTTGCGACGTCTCCCAGACCTCACGTCTATAATAAGATAATATTTTCGAATTTATTATATAGTATAACTTCTAAGTTTTTTGTTTTATTTATTAACAGCTAATAAATGTGCAAATAAAAATTTGACTGGGCCCTCAAAGAAAATAAAATTTGGCAAAAAAAGTTGACGCGACCTTAATAAAGTTGACAGAAAAAAATGATGTCTATATGAGCCACGATGATTCTGACAGTGACTTTATAACTAAGTGAGCACGATACAGATGTACGGTAAAATAGAAGGAGACAATAAAGAAGAACTTCAATCAAACTAGGGAACCAGAACCTGAAGAAGAACATGAAAAGTATTTATACAGTAAAAATCGCTTAAGATGGTCTAAGAAATTTGTATAGCTAGAGTAATCCGCACTTTACAACATAATGTGGTAAAAATAGTGTATATATATATATATATATACATATATATATATATATATATATATATATATATATATATATATATATATATATATATATATATAATATATATATATATATAAGAACCCACCACTCGTCTGAATGATCGTTATATATATATATATATATATATATATATATGTATATATATATATGTATATATATATATATATATATATATATATATAATATATATATATATATATATATATATATATATATATATATATATATATATGGCGCTTGGCACTGGGCGCAATCTTGGTAAAAAACAGTTCTTAGAAATGTGTTCTATTCTTAAACATCCTAATGCTTTGAATAAGAGAACAGACATAAGTAACTTGAGTCAAATATATCATGCTTTAATTTTGCAGAATTAGGCTTTACAATCAGTTCATTATGTATGTGTCTCTAAAGTCGTACAATTTAACACATTTGTTTTAATAAATAATTCTTAAACTTTAACTTACTATAATTAATACTTGATAAAATATAATATTACAATAATACTAATTAACTTAGACATACTTATGCAACTCACATTGCATACTTGGTCATTTTTTGTTCATACATTGATTAATGTGAACTTCTGGTTTTTTACTTAATACAAATTAATACAATGCATTCTTTGAATACTTTATAAATTAAAGTTCCAAGCGTGGGACCTTGGACTTTTTGGAAATTAGGTGCTTATCGTCATTCACCTGTAGCTGTATATCCAACTACACTGTTGACGGTTTATTACTTTTTTATATATGAAGTTGAATGAATTTTACCTACTTGTTTGTTCTAGACTAGTTGATGCAAGGGATTAGCGTCATCGCTAATTTCTTTCATTGTTTGGTCTCTTACGGGAGGTTATCATTCAAACTCATGTTAACTTTTTCAAATATACCGCCCGTAAATTAGTGGGTTGGTACTCTTAACCTTGCTGTTCTGTCGAAGAATCTTCGACCTCAAGGTTGGCTGTCTGTTCATGTCATTGGCTCGGTATCTATTAATTAACGCCATTTCAACCGCAACAGGTGCCAAGCATACAGTGGTAACTTCACTTTATATCTTTTTTATACATATTTTTTATATCTTAATGTAGTTAACTTAAATAATGCTACCGAAAGTTAAGATGAAGTCATAAAATAAAATTTTTTGCATAGTTGGAAGTGAATCAATGATTTTCTTAGTTGTTTTTCACTAGTTAATACTATATAAAACATTATATGCTTATTAGACCACGTGTTCTGTTGCTTTGCTAATTTTTACTAAGTCTCTAAATGTTGTTAGTTATTTTGTTTATACAATATACAATATATATAATTGTTTATACAATATCTCCATATGATGTCCATTTATTTGAGTTTTTGTACTATCTTTTTAATACCATTGACAACTACATATCTTTTTAACGGTAACTATTTAACATCTTCTTCATGAATGTGTGGTACTCATAATGTAAAATTTTTAGATAAACTGATGATGCTATAACCCACCACTCGTCTGAGTGATCCTTATTATATATTGAATAGACGGTCGTGCTCCTTTTTGCGATATAATATATATATATATATATATATATATATATATATATATATATATATATACGTAGGAATTATCAGGTAAAGTGGTCTCTAATAAAAATCTTTGTTTTTTTTCTAAAAAACTCAATATTTCCCTATTTATTTGATAGCTTTAAGCTTCATCAGGAGTATACTGTACAACAATTTAAACATTAAAGTGTGTAAAATTTTGAGTGAGCTTTGTTATAATCTATAACATTTGACAAGTGTTTTCATAGTTCTCAACTACTGCGCAAGTATTTTTTCTTAAGCGGCAATCACTTTTATGTTGTGTGATGCGTTGTTTTATCCATTGAGATGTTTGGCCAACGTAGCTATTTTGATATCCTAGACACGGTATTTCATAAACAATATTACTTTTATATAAGGTTGGTACTGGGTCTTTGATTTTTGAAAATAGTTGTTTGCTGTTCATGGTATTATATTTAGCTATACTAATATTAGGAACATTTTTGAATATGGATATGACAAAATGAGTTAGACTTAAATAGAATAAAGGGGAGTTTTTTATATTTGATTGATTTGTTGTAAGAACCATAGACGAGACCGTCATCGAAATTACTGCTGTAACTCAGTTTTTTTCAAATCGTTTTAGGATATCCGTTGTTACGAAAAATTTTGTATATGTATACATTTTTTTTGTAAAACGTTGTCAGCAACAATGGACATTATGACATTAACAAAAAGTCATGACGGTGTTATCATCATTTCACTATAATGACTCGATTGATAAAGATTCTGGAGATGCCTGTGCTCCCAATATTATTACTTTTTATGACATTACAAAATCGAGCATACACAGTCGATCATAAATATGTGGCTTATAACGTAGATAGAAATACCAGAAGATGACCAGTGGTCATTTTTTATAAATAACTCAACATTGCGGGCATAAACTCTCACGTCATACATAAATATGTAATTCAAATGAAAACGACCTAATTTCGGGACGAAGATTGTCTCTGAAATCAATTGGCTTAGCTTTGACAAGAGAGAACAAGCTAACCAAAACAATCAACACTCATTTATAAAAGAATCAGGAATATCGTCCAAAAATTAAGCGGAGTAAATGCAGTCCAAATACACGAAGTCCTTGTGCACACTGCTCAAATTGTGAAACACGATATTTTTGTGTCAAATGCTATTTTTTGAGCATGTTAAACCGATTTGCAAAGACTACAATGAAAATTAAAATGAGGATTAGAACTTTATTTATTAAATATAACTAAAAAAATGAATGTACTATAAAATTTTAGTTAACTTTTTTTTAAAATATAGTTTTATTACTGGGCCTCACAAACCCCACCCTACTAGTCATGTAATTTGCATGTACCCGATTACTCAAGGGTTATTGTATGCCATCATATCTCTGTAGAGCTTCTTTATAGCTCATATTTTTTTGAGGTTTATGTCTTAATTTTCTGTGGCATTAAAAATCTAGAAAGCGGCAGGCTATCACAAACCTTAGTTAGGTCAACAAATACTAAGCGAGTCTGGAGATCGTATTCTAATATTTCTTGTACTACCTGTTTAAAGATAAAAATGCTATCCATACCAGATCTTTCTGCTCTATAGTTATTTTGTTCTCTGACTTTGATTGGTATCTTGCTCATTGTACAATTAACGCGTGTACATATGCGAAATTATTAAAACAATTGCATAGGTTTAGGAGTGTATATTAAAAGTACGTGTTAACGAAGCTTACTCCGAAGAGATCCTGAAAAATACTCTTGAAGGTGAAACAGCTCGAAAAAATTAAATTCGGACGACACTGTGATCTTAGCCGAAAATATTGAGGATCTTCAGAGACAGGTGACCAGAATAGCAGAGTATGGAAAAGATTATGGTCTAACAATGAATGTCAAGAAGACGAAATTTACGAGAATATCAAAAACTTAAAGAAATAACGAGAATCTTTTAATCAGAGAGATTACATTCAGGAGATCAAAATCAGAATAGAAAAGGCTAAAGCAAATTTCAACAAAATGAGAAGAGTGCTATGTACAAGGGATTTCAAATTGGAACTAAGAGTTAGGTTGGCGAGGTGCTACATTTTTTTCGACTTTGTTTTATGTGGGTGTACAGAAGAATTCTGAAAATATCATGGACAGAACAAGTCACAAACAAAGAGGTTGAAAGAGGTTAAAACAAATTAAAACAAGAAAATTGGAATATCTCAGACGTATTATTCGAGGAGAAAAATACACCTTGCTCGAACTGAAAGATTCATAGAAAGAGAAGCATAGGAAGGTGTAGAATGCCATGGCCGAAGAAACTGAAGGCTAAAGAAGAAGAAGGAGTGTATCATAGGTAAGATTCAAAATAATAAAAAAAAATAATTAAATTAGACAGACAATAGCTTAAAGTTTATAAAAAAAACTTACTAATGTTACTTTTATATACACTCGCAGTATTCATAAAACTAGGTTTAGGTTATCGCATAGCAGATTTTTTTACATAATATTCATTAACAAGCAAATTTTTGTACCTTCACTATAAAAATCATAAACAGTGAAGTTATAAAAATGAATACAGCCAATAGCGATCATTACAGAGCTTTAATAGAGAAATTAGATACAAATAAACTTACGTACCACACTTTTAAAAATAAGCAAGAGAAGTCAATTGGAGTTGTTAAAAAATTACATCACACATGACCACCAGAGGAAATAGTAAAAGACCTACATAAACGATCATATAAAGCCATTAAAGCTGACCAGAAATTTAAAGGAAGACTACAAAACAACTAGATAATATGTTCATCCTAACATTGAGACAGAATAAAGATATAAACAGAATTTACGACATAACAGAAATACTTTGTACGAGAGTTGAAATCAAGCCACTAAGGTGTTCCAGATTAGTCTCACAATGTAAAAGACGCCAGGCTTATGGACACACGTGGAGATACTGTAAAAAGGAGCCAAGAAGTGTAAAATGTATTGATAAACACCTTACTGAAGATTGTCAAAAATTACCGAAAGATAAATCAAAATGTGTTCATTGTGGATAAAACTATCCTGCAAAGTGCCGGGGATGTTATGTAGCTAAAACATTACAAACAATGGGAAACTAGAGAACAAACGAAGACAATGTTATAATAGCGTCCCGTACAGTTATTGAAAACAAAAAACTAAAAAGGGTAGAGGTAAGTGAAAATAGAAGTTACAGCGATGTAACAACGATTGCAAGAAGATATACAGCATCGCAACAAGAAAACGAATCTGATATTACATTAAAAATGATATTTGAAAAGCTCACCAAGGTTGATGACAAAATAATTCAAATCGATATCAGAGTTACCCAAATAGAGCGCGGCCCTAAAGGAGCCATTCCAAAAATCAGAAATGGCTAAAGACCTCCGAATAATAGCGTGGAACGCAAATGGACTATTAAAACATTAGATCGAGTTGCAAACAGTACTAGACATTAAGAAAGTTAATCTGCGTCTCGTTTCTGAAACACTCTTCACAGTAAACAATCATATGTAATATGGGTGGTATAGAGTATATTCCACTGTACACCCAGATAATACAGCTAAAGGAGGAAGCGCTATCATAATTAAAGATAACATATTGCATCATGAACAATTAAAATATGCAAAGAGAACAACATAAAGAGTTTATGAACATAAAACCGTAAGATAGTTTCGAAACACAAAAACACGAAATATTTGCTATCTTTTCACAGTTTATGAACACTTTAGGAAAAATATGCATCATCGGGGGCAGCTTTAATGCAAAGAATACCCACTGACGCTCTAGGCTAACTACAATTAAATGAAAAAAACTATTGCCGGCTGTTAAGGAACAAAAGGGAAAAGTAATCTCTACTGATAGACCAACATACTGGCCTACCGATAAGAACAAAATTCCAGGCTTGATAAATTTCTTCATTTACAAAAGTATCTCAGCTAACTATCTGGATAAAAATGACGGTTGGGACATGAACTCCGATCACTCACCGATAATTTTAACTATGAGTGATACAGTGATTAAAACGAGTTCAATCCAATATTGACTGCTAAAACACTGACTGGTACAGCTTCAAAATAAACCTTGAACACAAAATTAATCTTGCTGTGTCATTGGGAAACACGAGGCAAGTTGATAGCGAATTAGAAGTTTTAATAAAAAATATCCAACAAGTAGCTTGGGAAAATAACTCCACAATAACTTCTAGAACAAAAGGGAACAACTATTTAAAATAGTTAGAAAACGGCAACTGAGCTAGAAGTAACGAATAGAAAGCAGAACGTTTTGCAGATCACTTAGAAAGCACGTTCAGACCCAATGACAATGACAGTGAAGAACTAAGATGGTAAAAAATACCGTTGATATCATTTAGAGAAGTCTCAACAGAGATAAAAGAGAATATAAATCCTAAGAAAGCTCCAGGATATGATCTCAAAACAGAAGAACTATTAAACAATGCACCAGGAAAAGCCATAGTTAGGCTGACACACCTAATAAATGCTGCTTTTAGATCGAGATATGTTCCCAGATTCTGAAAAGTAGCCGAATTCATTATAATCGCCAAACCAGGTAACCCCCTAATCTAGTGACATCCTATCGACCGATATTACTTCGTCCGGTGATGTCAAAACTTCCATTGAAAAGATTAAAACCAATAATAGAAAGAAAAAAATCTTATACCAAATCATCAATTTGGTTTCAGAAATTAACATTCGACTATATATCAAGCTCAGAGAATAACAAATATAATAGAAAAAATTATTGGAAGAAAAGAAAGTCCGTTCTACAATTTTCTTGGACGTAGCATAGGCGTTTTATAAAGTCTTGCGTTTGGATTTAAACTATAAACTAAGAACGTTCATGTCTAAACACTATTTAGAAATCTTAGAATCATACATTGCGAATAGATATTTCTGAGTAAAACAAGAAAAAGTGTACACCGATTTAAAAGAGATCAAAACTGCCGTGTCACAAGGGAATGTCTTAGGTCCGGTCTTGTACCTATTGTATACGTGTGACATTCCAGAGCTAAAACAAAACACTATTGGCACCTTCGTGGATGATAAAGCCATACTAGCTATAGGACACATACTAGCTATAGTGAAGAAGCGACTGATAAGTACATGACATGACCAGAAAATGACGAATAAAATTAAATGAGACTAAATCTGCGCACATTAACTTTACAAATAAAAAATATAAAATTTCGTAATTCGAATAAATAATGACACCCAAATTACTTATGCAACATCAGCAAAATACTTGGACATCACCCTATATGCGAAGCTGCGCTGGAAAGTCCATATCAAAAAGAAAAAATGGGAGCTTGATATTACATATAAGAAATTGTATTGGATGATTGGAGAAAATTAAACATTATCCATTCATAATAAATTATCCATTCACAAGCAAGTACTGAGGCCAGTATGGGTATATGGGTGCCAACTCTGGGGCTATACCAAAGCAAGTAATCTACATATTATCCAGAGATTTCAAAACAAAGTAATGAGAAACGTTGTTGATGCTCCTTGGTATATCCATAACAGCAATGTCCACCAGGACCTGGGTATGGAAACTGTGACCAAAATAATCAAGAGAACAGCAGCAATTCACGAGTAGAGATAATCAGAGTAGAGTAGACAAAACCATTTGAGTAAGTGTAAATATGTAACAGTTTAGTGTAAAAAGCAGAGTATAGTGCTGTGATGTTATTTCATGTTAGTTGTAAGGTAATATTTAAAACTAAGGTAAGCCCTTAGTTTTAAGTAGTTGCTTACCTAGAGTAAGTTAGGTCAGCAAATAACTGATAATTGACCATTTGTTACTAGATAGCAGTATACAAAATACTTTTGGTTTCTTTGTAGGTTGTTTGACTACCTGTTTCCCTTTTTCCAAGCTTATCTTGTCATATGACTCATACTTTATGGTTAATGTCGTTTAATCAATAATAGCTATATTAGCTTAGCTAAAGCGAGTCTGAACACTGAGTCATTATCTAAGTGAACAAACTTACGATATGTAATGTTTTATTTTAACTGATGAGAATTATTAAAAATCGATATTCTTTCGAGCTACGTATTTGGAAATATAAACTTTTGTAAACATCGTGTCTCCTTCTGTATTTTGTTTAATTTATTTATAATATTTTGGTCAATAAATATTAAAAGTGATTGCAACAATAGCCAGCCAGCGTATATAAATGTAAATTTCCAGCATACATAAATTCATAATTATACATAAATTCGCTATTAGTTTTAATATAATATTATTTTAACTATGTTCACGGAACATATAGCTGCATTTAAATTTCATCAAATAACGATGATTAATGTTTTTGTATTGCACACATTTTCAATGAAATCATATGGGAAACAAATTAGCCATATTTTTGTTTAAACGTTGTTATTTTTATTTTACATTAAAGAGATTTACGGGTTTCCTGTATTGTTTTTTCATTACGATTATGTTTTTTTGCTTCTTTTTATCAAGCCTATTAAGCGAATTACAAGCCAGTCCATGGACAATTATGTAATATACTACGTGTTAGTCAAAAGAAGTAATAGAGACTCAGTCACAGAAGTGCTAGTAAGAAAACATGAAATAAGGAGCGGTTACTTTTTACTGTTTTTTTTTTACTGGATTTTTCCCCAAAATATTGTATAAAACTTTTTTTCAAAGTTCTCCCAACTAGTATATTCATTTTCTTTACTGTAAAATCACAGACTAGTTTTCTCTTTTAAATGGTTTCTTATTGTCTCCTTACATGCCTTAACATCTTCGACGTATTGTAGTCTTTTTTAAATTCTTGATAAATATAACCCTGTGTGTTTTTGGCATATCCCTGCCAAATTTAATTTTCACCTGACTTGTACTCTATTATTTGTATGATTATGCCGGAAATACAATCAAAAAAGTTTGGATACGCCGAAGACTGGGCCTACACTACACGAGGCAGAACATTAGAAACGTCTGAACAAGTTTTGACGACAGACTTGTATTGTCTGTATATATATACTTAACAGACGACATAAATGTACGTAAAAATATGAGTTTAACTGACTACGTTATGAACGTAGTGATCCTACAGTAGGATCTTTATACTATATGACATTTTTTGAGTTCATTATTTTGTTATTAATAAGTTGCAATTGTGAAAATATATATATTCTATTCTAACTTGTATTCATAGTTTTCTACTTGTTTTTTTTATAATCCTATTTTCATTATAACTATGTTTTGTTTTTAAACCAGGAGGAGTAAACTAAAAAGTTTCACAGTCAAGAAAGTCGCTAGAAAAATCAGCAAATATATTATATCTTCTTTTTGGGTTGATCATGAGGGCCTTCGACGGTAATCCATAAATATTATAGCATTATAAAATTATTAAAGTTAAAAAAAATAAAAGGTAAATTTGAATTACTCCTCCTGGTTTAAAAACAAGCCATAGTACTGTAAAATTCAAATCCTCAAAATATAATTTATAATTCGAATGTATTATTATTTTTTCATCTATAGAAATTAATTTCATCATTAATTCTTCGTTTTATGAGATTTCTCACCAGTAATAGTGAATACAGCGTGATTTTCTAATGAATACAAAAAATTAATATTCGATTAATCAAAACTGATGAATTCAACATACAACATTTTGAAGGACAAACAGTAATAATTATTTGGGAATCTATTGATAATTGTCGAAAATGCTAAATTTAGGAAAGTATTCATTATTCCGAAAATCTAATTAACTTTTAGGTCGCCACAAGTCACAATTTTCCTATTTATTTTCGAGCAGTGTATTAAAAATTATGTTGAGCAGTGTATCAAAAACTGGAATTTATCTGCGCGTGGAGCATGTGCGCGTGAAAAAAATGGAACATGAAGAACAAAGGACTGGCGGTAGAGTGAACCTACTGATTCTTTGAGCAGTATACTGTGACCACACTTTAAATGAAAAACATTGGAATTAATCAATATAAGGTTGAATGTTCGAATAATTAAACTTTGAGGGTATACAAGGCAACTATCGAACACGGTAATTAATTTAATCTTGCCCAAGTACTTTCGATCAATAGATCATCTTCAGGGGCATTTCGTCAATTGTGGCCTATCCGACATAGTAGAATGTCATAAATGTAAAATTTGGACATAACAATACAAAATACAATACACTAAGACAAACAAACACTTTAAAATTTATATGGAGAAGCTACATATTGTATAGAAGCCATTCTGTCTCCGGCTTCTATACAATATGTAGCTTCTCCATATAAATTTTAAAGTGTTTGTTTGTCTTAGTGTATTGTATTTTGTATTGTTATGTCCGAATTTTACATTTATGACATTCTACTATGTCGGATAGGCCACAATTGACGAAATGCCCCTGAAGATGATCTATTGATCGAAAGTACTTGGGCAAGATTAAATTAATCACCGTGTTCGATAGTTGCCTTGTATCCCCTTAAAGTTTAAAAACATTGGAATTGTTTAACAAAACTAGTTGTAAAGACAAATACATTTTTCCAGGTTCTGTTTCACGCCTGTTCACGGACGATCTTGTTGACATTTAACAGTAGATATTAAGATGCGTTCGCTCATGGAACGACAGTTTCTTATTGAAATATTCACACCACTATATTGATTAGGAGTGAATGCAGTTAAATGTTAAATGGAGTGTAGAAAAATAATAAGAGGGAATCAAGTTTTTCATCGCTATCTAATTTAGAGATTAGAAAAAAAAAATACGCTAGGTACTTGAAAAAGATTGTGACAAGAACTCCTATAACACAATAGCGTATTACTGATTTATAAATTACCAGTGCTATATGTTTCGTATTACCAGAGTAAATATATTAATTATAAAAATAAATTTAATCATTTTAAAACATTAAACTGACATTTTCTTAAAGCTAAAGTGGTAACTCAAACAAAAAGCGGAAGGGAAATGAAAAATAAGCTCAAAGTTAAATTGAAAAATTAATTGGAATATTTTTAAATCCGCATAAAAAATAAATCTTAATGTAAAAGGTAACGCCATCACAAAATCCTGATTCGCTGAAAATATTTACTAGTAGTATTACTTATATATAATAAAATAGCAGATTTAAATATTTACGTTAAAAACATAAACAATTAAAAAAGTCGAAGAGTAGGCGGTATTATAGACTAGTGCGAAGCTTCATACCAATTTTCGAATTTTTCAAATTTAAATATTATTTTTTTAAATTGAAGTGCTTTATTGTTTATTTCTCTCCTATCGGAGATTGGATATCGATAATTCGTTAGTGGTACAGCCAAACCACTCTCTTAAATTTCTCATCCAGCACATTCTTCTACGGCCTGGATTTCTGCGTCCTTGGATCTTTCCTTGCATTATATTTTGTAGGAACGTGTTTTCTCTTTTTTATATTCATAATAACTTCCTGATCGTTATTTGTTCTGCGTATTACCTCTTCATTTGTAATTCTATCCACCCAACATATTCTTAGTATACGGCGGTAGCACCACATCTCAAAGCTTTCAAGATTTTTAATATTCCTCTGTTTAAGGGTCCATGCCTCAACACCGTAAAGCAAAATACTGAATACATAGCATTTTAACATTCTAGTTCGTAGATGAATACTAATATCACGATTACAAAATAATTTTTTCATTTTTGTAAAGGTAGACCTGGCAATTTGAATACGTCTTTTTATCTCGTGATTTTGGTCACCCGTTTCATTAATGAGGGTTCTCAAGTATTTGTATTCGCTTACTTTTTTAAGTTGGGTACCGTTTATTGTGATACTGGTGTCATGAATTGGATTCTTACTGAAGGTCATATATTTGGTTTTTTTGACGTTCATCCCGATGCCGTAGTTATTACATATCCCATTCATACTTTCAACTCGATGTTAAAGATCTTCCACTGTTCTTGCCATTATCATAGTATCGTCAGCATCGAATGTTATTGACAACTTATCCATTGATTATTATCCATTCGTTTGCATGTGAGAGAGCTTCTTGGCATATTTGTTCGCTGTAGATATTAAACAAAAGTGGTGACAATATACAACCCTGTCGTACTCCTCTACGTAGTTCTAATTCGTCCGATGTTTGGTCTTCTACCTTTATATTAGCTCGCTGATTCTAGTACAGATTTAATATTATTTGCATGTCTCTGGTGTCGATGTTCTTCTCTTCCAGGATTTCTTTGAGTTGATTGTGGTGTACTTTGTCAAAGGCCTTTTCAAAGTCTATAAAGCAGGCATGCACATCTTGGTTAACATCTAGACATCTCTGTGTTAGGACATTTAAGGCAAAGAGAGCTTCTCTTGTACCTAATCCTTTTCTGAATCCCATCTGTGTATCGTTAATATCGATATCTAATATTTGATAGATTCGGTTGTGGATGACTCTAAGAAATATTTTAAGCAGGTGACTCATCAAGGAGATTGTTCGATGATCTGAACATTGCATTGCCTTAGTTTTCTTCGGTATGGTGACAAACGTAGACAGCAACTATTCTTGAGGTATTATACCAGTACTGTGTATTGTATTGAATAGATGTAATATTATGGTTACGGATTTATCATTCAAAAGCTTCAACAGTTCTGTAGGAATTTCATCAGGTCCATTTGCTTTTCCATCTTTAGCGTTTCTTATTGCGTATTCTACTTCTTCTTTTAATATGTCTGGCCCAGTTGCATTGATTATCTGAGTTAAGTTGTTTCTATCGTCTTCAAATAATTCATTCAAGTATTTTGTCTATCTTTTTATTTTATTCTCTATATCTATAATAAGATTTCCATCTTTTGTAAGTTTACCTATTTGGCATTTCTTTATGCTTCCTGTTATCTCTTTTACTTTTTTGTGTATATTGAACGCATCGTACTTTTTTCCCATAGGTTTCCATTTCTTCACACTGTTCTTTAATCCACTCCTCTTTGGCTTCTTTTATTCTCTTTTCATGTTTTTATTTATTTCTTTGTATTTGTCTAGGTAATTCTTCATCTTTCTTCTTTGTTCCATCAAGTCTAGTATATCTTGTGTCATCCACCCCTTACTCTTTGTTGTTGTTTTTGTAAGATGTTTCTTTGCTGCTGTTTGTATAGCTGTATTTATGTATTTTAATTTTTGGTTAACGTTATTTGTATCGTAAATTTGTTGCTGCACTGTTGCTTTGAGGTTTTCATTTATTTCTTCTCCTGTTTCTTGTCGTATATTTTTGTTTCAAAGTTTATTTAAATCTAGTGCCTTTCTGTGTGGTCTTCTAATCTTTTTTGGTCTCGCCTCTATCACAGTAACTACCGGGTTATGATATGAGCCTATATCAGCTCCTGGGTACGTCTTAGTACATTTAACAGCATTACGATACCTCCTGGCTATCATAATGTAGTCTATTTGATTTCTCACTATTTTTTCTTTGGTATGTTATAGAGATGTCCATGTATATAAGCATCGAGGAGGTAATTCGAGGTATTTGTTATTACGAAGTCTTGACTTTGGCAAAATTGAATTAATCGATCTCCTCTGTCACTTCTGTTTCCAAGCCCATATTTTCCTACTTGTTCTCCTACCTTAATTTGACCGACCTTGGCATTAAGATCGCCCATTATTATGTTATTGTGTTGTTTTTTGATTGTTTTCAGTATTTCTTTTAAATCGTTGTAGAATTGTTCTATTTCATTGTCATCTTTATCCGCTGTTGGTGCATAGACTTGAATAAAATTTATTATGTTATGTCTTTCTTTAATTTGTATTAATATTAAGCGCTCTGAATAAGGAGTACAGGTAATCAGAGAACTTTTGCCTCTGAATCCCTTACAGAACTGGGTGTGAAGGCACCGATGGCTAATCTTAGAGCTGTTTTTGAATTGTGTTAAGGTTTTTTAGGAACATTTTATTTGCTGTATCGTCGCATATTGCACCGTAGTCTAGTTTACTGCGAATAATTGATTTGTAGAGGTTAAGCAAAATACAAGAATCAGCTCCCCATTTATTATTGGATAGAATTTTCAGCAAGTTTATTCTATTTCGACAAGTTAATTGTGAAGTCGTAATGTGTGTTTTCCAGTTTAATTTGTAATCAAACGTTAGACCCAAAAAGTTCGATTCCTCTGAATGAGATATATTTTGACCGTTAAATATTACCGAAACAAGAATGGTGTTCTTGTGTTTGCTGAATACTGTGTAATGTGTCTTATTAGTTGAAAAGTGGAAGCCTGTTTTGGAAGACCATTCTTCGATTTTGTTTAGAAGGTTCTGTAGTATTTTAGCCCAGATGTAATATTTTTGCATTTAATATAGACAACTAAATCATCAGCGTACAAGTTTGCTTTTATATAAGGCTAAATTGTATTTGTTACATCGTTAAATGCAATTCAAAATAAAGTTGGGCTTAAAATAGAACCTTGTGGAACACCGTTGTCGAGTATTCTAGGGGTAGAGGTGTATTCATTTACTATTACTTGTATTTCCCTTTTATTCCGAAAGTTTTTTATAAACGCAAGCATATGTCCTTGAATTCCCCATTTATCAAGTTTATTTAATATGAGGTATCTCCATGATGTGTCGAAAGCTTTATTCACATCAAAAAAGACGGCTGTAACTTTCTGATCTAGTAAGAATGCATCATGAATGGTTGACTCAAGTGCCACTAAGTTGTCGTTAGCAGATCTTCCTCGTCGAAAACCACTTTAGACTATGGTCAGGAGATTTTCATTTTATAGATACCATGTAAGCCTGTAATTTAAAATCTTCTCGAGAAGTTTACACATGCTACAGGTGAGGGTAATAGGACGGTAAGATGTGGGACAATCTTTTGGATTGTGTTGTTTATAAATTGGGATTATAATAGCTTTGGTCCAAGTATCAGGAAAGTAAATAATTTTTTCTTAATAGTTGTAATTGTTCTTTTTAAAGAGGGATTTTGAATATTTTCGTAGATAAAAGTGAGAATGTGAATAATTTCGGATATTTCATTGATGTATTCTTTTGCTATAAGTTCAGGGCTTTTAGAGTTTGTCGCATTTTCTAAAAATAGGCATATTTCTGAATAACCTCTAGGAACGGGCGGAGTTTTTTGTTCTATTAAGTTTTTAATAGAGTCGAGGACAGCCAATTTGTTTTCAGTCGACTTGGCTCTTTTTTTTTTGGTTTAGATGCTTTGGGAGCGGACAAAACGTCTTGTGATGTGGGAATATCAGAAACATCTGGAGAATTTGATAATTGTCTTTTGGCGTTATCTTTATTTAAAGGTGAGTTATCGTTGTTAGGTATAGACAGGGTAGGAGCTAGAATGTTTACTTCATAAAGAGTTTTATTGGTGGTTTCAGTTAGCTGTATATTGGTTTGGTTATTTGAATTAGAATTTTCAGGTACTTCTGTTTTCATTTGTTTACTAAACGAATCCGTTTTATGAATGCAGTCAACTTCTCGGTATCCTATTGTTCGACATTTAGAACAATTAAATTCGTCTATAGAAAGGTATATTCGATATGTTGTGGAATCAAAAGAAATGTTGAAAGAGTCTGTTATAAATAAGTTTTCTAATGGATTAATGTAGATTTGGCACCGAAAACTCAGAACATGGTTATATTCTGTCTCAGACATACCCACTCGAAGAAATGTCATTTTTGATATGGCTATAATTCCCAATTTTTTGAGCTTTTCTTCTATAACTTTGTTTGGAATGGTTGGACAAACATTCGAGATGAGTAATCTTAATGCTGGAGTTATTAATCTGCGGACTTCTACTTGCACGTTGCTGATTTTAACGTGTTTGTGTGAATCAATCAGTTGGTCTACTATTCTTTTAGAAGATAAATGGCAGATGATCCAATGGCAACTATATAATCATGAATTTTAATTCCTTTTATGACAGATAGTACAATAGCTTGGTCTTTGCCGTATATTTGAATGAAGTTAGTATGTTTGAGTATGTAGACGGTGTGGTATTTTGTGAAGGATTATTTTCCTTTGGATTCATTTTTGGTTGATAATTTTTGTCTTTAAATTTATTTATTATAGTCAATTTTTTACTCGTGCCAATCCGGCTCTGTGTTATCAGCAGAATTTTAAATAAAACCCGCTCTGGAACCAATCGGAACGACCTTTGTGATAATTTTGTTGACTTTCAGAATATTTTGTATTATGTATTATTGAGAATATTAATTTTGCTCACTGCAATTGCAAGTCAATCGATGAAAAGCACTGTAGTTTTTTGCAGTAAACCCTTTTAACTATTTTTGATCAGTTTAATCTATTAGATTTAAACAATATTATCGGAGCTAACCTAAATGTGGTTTGTTAAATTAATTTCAGAGCCGTATTCCACTGTTCAACTTTTTTATTTTGTTTCTATTTTATGCAGGTTTAAAAATGTTTCAATTAATTTTTCAATTTATTCTTTAGCTTATTTTTCGTTTTTGCAAGTTTAAAACTCTAATTAAACCATCCTCGAAAACCCAACGTTTAGGTAGGATTTTTCCGCTCAGAACTTTCGTAAATTTTATTATTCAGCTCGTCATAAAACCAATTATTAATGAAAAATGTCTATTTTTACTTGGAAAAATTTTAACAAAAAAAAAATACCTGGTATCACTGGCTGCTGTATTTTCTTTATGTAAAAACACATACAACTGTATCCCATGAGCTGCAAATTAGTTTTTGAGAAGTTGGAACTGATAAGGGGTTTCGGGTTAACAAACTGCATATCTTCAAAGCTTGGCATTTCAAACACTTCTTCTTGAAACCATGTAGGCCTCTCAAATCGTTACACCACTGCTTACAAATCTCAAAACATGGGACACAATACATACAAAAAATCGGTGATTAAATCAACAAAACTGCTACATTTGCATTTGATAAGATTCACCTCTCCACAAAAAAAAATGTGCCGGCTTTTTCAGACTACCACGCCGTGGTTTATCCCCTTCAAGATCTTAGTTCCAACCTAAACTGTGCTCACATTTATGTGCTCACTAACTTATTTCCGATAACAAAAAACCAATAACGAATACGAAAACACAGTAACAAATTTGATGAAAATCCGGAGTAAACGATGAAGTGACCACTTCAATGATTCATCGTAGAGTGATCTCATAATCCTTAAAAAATCATTAACCTCCCTGCATACTTTTCCCATCGACCCAAGTAGATATTTATTTACCGTGCAATATTAAGCGGAAACTATAAAAGAAATACTGAAGGAACGCAATTAAAAATTATTATAGACAAACCAGAAATGTTTATATTATTAATTACAACCATGCAAAAGGATTGAAAATAAATAATACATACAAAATAAAATGGAAATGCTACAATTGTACATAAAAAAAATTACTATCAGCGTTTTTGTTACTGAATATATCTCCAGGTATAAAGGACCCTATCTAAAACTTATCAAAACAGCTTAACTAATGTACTATCAAAATAGTCTGTTAAGCTCAAAAAACGTTGCAAGAGAAACAGTCTTTAAAATAAAACTAATACAGTACAAACATTTTCTCCTCCAAACGCTGAAAATCTAAATAAATACTTCTTTAATGTAAGTAAAAATATAACATCAACTATTTTGCCAAAACAAGATCTGATTTCTTATCTCCCCAATTTACAAAAGTTCTTGAATATATTATTTTAAGACCAGTAGTTGACAAATCTGAAATGATCCAAACAATCAGTAGTATCAAAAGCAAATCTTGCTGTAGTACTGATGGACCATCCATAAAATTTTTCTTAAATCTCCCAAAAAATGTGTTAGAGGTCCTGGTCTCAGTAATAAATGATTCCTTTGTAAAAAATATATTCCCAGAGTGCCTAAAAACAGTTAAAGGGGTAAGAACCAAAAGGGTTTCAGTGACATTTTTTTTAAATGAGTTAAATGCAAATATCCAAAGTTAAAACTAAACATTACTTACTGGCAAAACGATCCAATTGATTTTTAAACGTTTTGCGCCATCTGTTGGTAAGGGGAAAAATTAGGTTTACAAATGTCCTGTTTTCATTAGTTGCAAAGAGGTCGAAGCGCGCTTAGACCATTATAACGCTAATTTATTATCAGTTGTTGATTATGTATTATCCACGTTGTGTCTTAAGTGTAGTTTAGTGCAGTTTTCGAAGTGAAATATTAAGTTTATAGTGTTTGAACATGACTACAGAAAAGAGAATTGCATCAGGTAAATTTATAATTTTAAAGAATATAGATAATTTATTAAATAATTTATATTTATAGGATTTTTTAAATTCAAATTAAACCTAACCTAAAATATTTTTAGGGTGAGTAAGCTATAGCTTAGATTCGGATGATAGTGAACACGACCCCTTGGAAGCAGACGAGGATAGTGAATACTATCCATCCGAGGATTTTGATGAATCTATAGAATATGTTGAATCGGAAATTAGTTTGACGGAGAATAGACCTTCTACTAGTGGTATTCATGGTATGTTATTTTGATAGTGCTGACAAACAGTAATAATAATGCTTGCTATTTATTACAGTTACCCCAAAAAATACAAGAAAAAGGAATAAGGATATGGGGAAATGGAAGAAGCAGCAAAGAAAGCGGGCTAGAATAAGTAGCAATTAGTATGTGACTAGTAAAGGGAAAAATATTACGAAAAAGGTGTTAAAACCATATGACCATCGTTGTAGATATGAGTGTGACAAAATATCTGAACAACAGAGAATAAGTCTCTTCACTAAGTTTTATGAAATACAAACGTATGATTTGCAAACGCAGTATTTAGCATCTTGTATAGGTAAAACTGATATAAAGCGACCTAATCGTGGGGCAATTTCGCATAAAAATTTTGCCACAATATTACGTATTATGAATTTTAGAGTCTGCAAGGGGTATTTTCTTCGTACATTTGACATATCCAACAGAAGACTCTGAATTGTTTGCCAAAAAAACTTCTGAAGCTTTTACTGAACCTAAGGAATGAGGATCTCACACTCCTTCGAATAAAATTGGCCCGAATATTCACAATATCATAAGTCACATAAAAATGTTTCCCCGCTATAAGAGCCAATATTTGCGGACTCAGAACAATAATTGAAGTTACCTTCCAGAGGATTTAAATATAAAAAAAATGCACTTAATGTATATAGAGTAGTGCAAAGAAACAAATAGAATTCCTGTTAAAGAATCATATTATAGAAAAATTTTCTGTGCCGAGTTTAATCTAAAATTCCACAAGCCCCATTCTGATACGTGCCATACATGTGACCGATTGAATACCAGAATACAAAATTCTGTCGATTTGGAAGTGTTGGCTAAAAGCAAAGCCGAATTAGAACTCCATCAAAGGAAGGTAGAAAGTGTAACAAATGGCAAGAAATTAGACATAGAACATGGAAGGGCAAATCCAGAAAAAGTTCGTGTAGTGAGTTTTGATCTACAAAAAACTCTTCCAACACCGCTACTTTCAACAAATAAAGTTTACTATCTACGTCAGTTATGGACGTATCACTTCTGTGTCCATGATCTTATTAGTGGAATATCCTTTATGTACGTCTGGAATTAGACCGTTGGCCAACGAGTATCCCAAGAAATTGGATCATGTCTTATTAAGGCAAAGCTATACCATACTTAGTAATTGTTTATTAATAATTAATATTTTTTTCAGTACGTAAAAGATTTACCACCAACTGTCGAAGAACTGATTTGCTACAATGACCAATTTGGTGGCCAAAATAAAAATAAGAACATTGCTAAATTGTTTATGGTTTTGGTTCAAAGTACTACTTTGAAAATAATACAACATAAATTTTTTGAGCCAGGATATTCGTATAATAATATGGAATGCGACCGTTCGTTTGCTAGAATCGAGAAAAGAAGAAAACTATCCTTAAACATTTTCATGTTAGAACATTGGACAGATTTAATAACAAAACTTCCAAAAAATTTCAAGTATATACCATGGAACAAAATGACTTTCTCGACTTTGACGACCGTCATAGGATCATGTGTGATCCAAAAAAAAACATGGAAAAGCGACCACTAAAATGGCGAGAAATTATATGGTTTGAGTACAAAGACGAACACATTTTATTCCCTGTGTTCCATACAACGGGGCATCCAAATAATGACCTTGCTTTCCAATCTGAAAGGTGTTCATTACTTAACGTAGGTACACCAAATTTATCTGTGGAAAATTTAAACCAACCCCTGTACAGAGCCGTTTTGGAAATTCCATATGCTAAGTGGGAAAATCTTATTCAGCTGTTGCCTTTTATTCCCCCAGTTTATCATACCTTTTACCAAAATATGGCCCATCAACCCAAAAAGAATAAAAATTCAACAAAAAGTAAGCCAACGACGGAAACTCAAACGGAAGAAATTGTCCAAGAAGAAAATAATGATCTTGACATCTATTCTGACTAACAATTATTATTTTTTTATGTTTACTATTGCAATAAAGTTTTCTTATTAGAAAAATCATCGTTTTCTAAAAAAAATCTAAAAAAGATTAGAACCAAAGAGGTCTAAGTGACTTTTTTTTTGTTAATTAAGCAGGTGGCAACATTTGTGAATCTTAATTAAACACTTAAATATATTATGCGCTTTTTTCCTTAAAATCCCTATATGAAATGTCTTTACAGATTTTACAATAAGCAATTAACTTTAACATTGAATATTTCCAAACGAACATAACGGCACTTAGATCCTTTTGGTTCCTACCCCTTCAGTTATCATTTTTCCTTTTTATAAGAATGGTGAAAAATCAAATGTCTGCAATTATAGACCTTTTGCCTTACTAGTGGTCTTATCCAAAATTATTAAGAGGCTTACTAAAACTCGACTTATGTCCTTTCTTTTTAAAACAACATTTTATCACAAAGTCAGTTTGGCTTTTTATCTAATAAATGTACCAGTCATACTACGTTTTCTGTACTACATAAAGTCTATCAAATACTAAACAATAATTTTCACACTGCCACTGTTTTTTGTGATTATGCCAAAGCTGTTTATTGTAAAAATCACGAATTTTTGATAAAAAACCAAATTTCTACGGAATCAAGGTATTTTTTTTAAACTTTGAAAATAAGGCTATTATCGAGCACAAGTTAATTAAATCTAGAACAAGTACTTTCGCTTAAAATAGCATCTTCAGGGGCATTTCGTCAAAATGTAAACTATCCGGTAAGCGTAGAATGTGGAAACATTAATAGTGACATAAAATTGTACAAAACACTACACTAAAACGAGGACAAACACTTTAAAACTACTTAAAGATTCTACGCTACATTCTCTGTCAGTATCTGGATATCAGTATCTTCCCTCCAGATACTGACAGAGAATGTAGCGTAGAATCTTTAAGTAATTTTAAACTGTTTGTCCTCGTTTTAGTGTAGTGTTTTGTACAATTTTATGTCACTATTTAATGTTTCCACATTCTACGCTTGCCGGATAGTTTACATTTTGACGAAATGCCCCTGAAGATGCTATTTTACGCGAAAGTACTTGGGCTAGATTTAATTAACTTGTGCTCGATAATAGCCTTATTTTCAAAGTTCATTTATTCGAGCATTCAACCTCATTTCAATTATTTTTTTTTTACTTGGTTTCAATCGTACTTGTCTACTTGAGGAATAGAAAACAACTAGTAAGAGCAAATTGTACTAACTCTAGTCACAAAAGCATTGTATGTGGAATACCACAAGGTTTAGTATTGGGACCTCTACTTTTCTTTATCTTTATAAATGACATCAACAACTTAAAAATCGATGGAAATTTCTTTTTGCTGATGATACCAGTATCACCTGGAGAAACTCTAATATTGCAACTTTTTATGCAACTGCAACTTGGGATCTACTTAAAATTCATACCTAGCCTGGCTCTAGTTTACTCTATTTTAACGTGGATAAGACAGTAGCATTATCCTATTAAGGGGCTCTTCAACCCTTGCTTCTTAATAACAGCAAGATCAGTATCATTGATTTTGTAAAATTTCTTGGTATTTTTATAGACAGAAACCTTAACACGTTGCCTGCCGTAGATGATTTTGTAATAGTGACCGAGCGGGCACCACAGTTACATTAAAATTCTCGGCCAATAAACCTCGCTGGCGTACAGGGCAATTTTTTGCTGGCAAAGTGTTATATGGTCCCTTCATATAGATTTGTTAAGCAAAAAGCTAGCCTCATCCTGCTATGCAATAACATCTGTTTCGAAGAAAATCAATTTAACATCTTCCAAAATAACATATTTTTCTTTGTTCGTGTCTCATCTTCGATACGGTCTTTCTTTTTGGGGTTCTAGTACAGCTGCTTAATCTGATGTTATTTATAAATTACAAACAAGAGTAATACGGTATCTTTTTGGCCTCAGTAGAACAGCAAATTGTAGAAGCTACTTTAAAAATCAAATCAATCATCGATTTTAACCTTTCTTTCTTTATATAGTTGAGAAACTAATCATGACTACTCCACTAGAAATTTAACCTTTGATGTATATTTACCGATCCCGTCCACCGAGTTAGTAAAGAAATCTATATTATATTTGGCAAAAACCTTATACAATTATCTCCATTTGCAACTTAAATCTACAATTACTTTTCTTAAGTTCCGTAAAATCACAAAAGCCTATTTATCTGAAAGATCATATTATTCAGTGAAAGAGTTTTCTAACGAATAACTAAAAAATTACAGTACGTTTATGTACAAGTAACTTAAGTATTTTTAGGGCCGGTTTTACAATGCTAGTATATACTGAGAATAAAGTTATACTTGGAATAACTTAATTAATGGTGTTCTACAAACAAAGAATAAACTAGGAATGAGATAATCGGAGTATATCTGTAGAATAACTTTATCCCTCAAAAGTTTAGCAGATATACCGAGTATAAATTTATACTGCATTTCTATTGGTCGGTCAGGGGTTGTCAAATCTGTAATATTTTAACCTTACTTTATGCCATTCAATGAACTGTGGTTTTGTTTGTTTTTATATATAAAATAAAATTTTTGATATTACAGAAACATTTTAGATTGTAAATCCAAAGGAAATTTTATTAGGCAATCCAAAGGAAAAAGAAAGCATTTATTATTTGAATTCTAAGATTTTAGGATATGTATGTAATGTAATAACCTCTACACATTTGACTAATATAGTATAGGTATAATCTTACCAAGGCAATATATTTTTTAATGTTTTGATAACAGAGACTGTAATTCTAGAATCTGTATTATATAAACATTTCTTTAACTAAAATTATATATTTTATAATCCAATATTTATACTTGTTTAAAATGTGGAGTCCCTATATAGATATATTTACATAATTTTGGTTATTATATTATAACACTAATCTCAGTTGATAATAATAAAAAATTTAAGAAGGAAATCTTACTAAGAGAAATGATTTTATATACAATATTCCAAAATTTTTACTACTTTTGCTTATAAATAAGTAGTAAAATATACAATAATGTACATGGTTGTCAAAATAGTATTATAAAAAGCCTGTCAAAATCGGGGTGTTGAAAGTAAGAGTGTAAATAAAGTCATATAAAGAGGGTAAAACCAAGGGGTTCATAAAAGGTTTTTGATTTTCACTACAGCACTGAAATAAAAATTGAGAAACCATGGGTTAGGAAATAACTTAAGTACAGAAACAGTTGCAATATATTTGAGATACAATAAAATGTTACAATATAATATCACTATTTTATTGATTCAATGCTAGAACCGCTTCCAGGCCATTAATCTACTATCTCCTTTAGCACAGCAGTTTGTGTATTTATTGCAGTAACCTTGTCTTATCTGAAAATGTTTGCTGGAACAAACCTAATATAATATAATGTGAGTCATGAGGAACTATACATACTCCTACCTCGTACGGAAACCCCTATGGGAAATAACAAGTAACCAGTGAAAAGTGAAAGGGGAGTTGTTATTTTATAAAAACTTGATATTCCAGTTTGTCTAATTTGTAAAATTTTTGTTATAGTTTTAAAAAACCATAGGTTGAGATTCTTTCAAGAACAGAACAAACTATTTTTTTTAAACCGGACCTGACTTTATTTCTAGTTTAAATGTGATGTTTAGTAACATGTTGGACAAAATATGAGACACATCAAATTTACAATTTAAAAGCTATGATGAATAGAAGTCAGTCAAAATTGACAAGTCGCAGTGTATGTTATTAAACAATGAGAGCGAAACTTTTTAATGGTCATTTGTTATTCCCCATAGGGTTCTCCATACAAGGTTGGAGTATGTCCTGTATTAACTAAGTACTAAGTAAATATTTTCCACTTTATTGCTCAACTCTTATTTAAAAATGTGAACTTTAAACTGGCATATTGTCTCTTTGTGGTTTTCTTCAAAGACTCCCACTTGCTTCGAAGCATTTTAGCTGTCCTTCCTGTACCACAATTGGAATTAAATTTTATGGATAATTTTAACCACTCCTCACCTTTCATGGCACTTGTTGTTGTGTCAGTTTTCTTACATTCTAAAAACAAAATTAAAATAAATACTTAACCCATAGATACATATTTTTTACATACCTATTATTTCTTAATGTTCTTCAAGTAAACTCACAAGCATTTCAAGTTCTGTATATATGTAAAATTTTTACATCTTTTTTATCCATTTTATATTAATTTTGTAAAGTATAATTATATAAACGTAGATAAAATACCAGATAAAGCGAATCAATTATTCAATTGTAAACAAATTTTAGAGTTATGACAAATGCCAAATGTCGCTCCCAATAACAATCTGAACTAATTTTGAAGATATCAGATCTACTATTTCGTTTTACCTTAGTGTTCTGTGGTTATACCCAGAATAACTATTCCGCTGTCGATTTCACAATATAGAACGCTCGAAAGGTTATACTTGGAATAAACTCAAGTATAAGTTATACTTAGAATATCTATTCTCCAATTTATACCTGGATAGTAGAACCGGCCCTTATATAAATTTGGTTATCACATACAGCAACTTAAACTTATTAGATCGTTAGGTGTTATTATACAATTTGGAATTTATTTAAATTTTACAACGAATTGTGTATTTTTGTTTTTTTATTTCAGTTAATTTTAAATTGTTATTGTTATTTTTGTGACTTTTTGTAAGCTTTGTACATAAAATTGTACAATTTACAGTGACAATAAAGTATATTTCTATTCTATTTCTATTCTTTTATCATCGTGACAATTAAGTTTGTGCAGAGTTGAGCTTTATCCACTACTTTATCATCTGCACATATTGATGGTAAAGTATTCGTTTTTTCCTGTTATATTAATCACTTTTTTCACGTTGCTTTTATTTCACATTTATAGTGTACTCTTCAACTAAATTATAAAAATATAATTAAAGATATGGCACATGTATAACACATCCTTATTTTAAAATTCGCTGCGACATTCATTCCCATTTTAATGAACACTTATTTTTGTTACAAATCATATATTTTTGGTTCCCCATTAATTATTTTTACTCCCAATGTATTGAGATCTTAGATCTAATTAGGATATTGAGTAGTAAGTACCCTTAAATAAAAATATTGTATCTGATCCGTTTTTAAGTGAAACAAATTTATAAAGCAGTGAATTTATGTTTAACCTAACTTTTTAAACCAACCATCTTTTGATTTTTTTTACTTTAAGTAACAAATAATTTAATTTAGTCAAGCATTATTTATTTTCTTTATTTTAAGTGATATTTAAAGTATGTTTAAGACACTTTGAAAAATATTTACAATTTTTTTAACAGCATTTAAGACGTTTTTTAGGGGAGAACATAAATACAGAGTAATCTGTTTAAATTACATCAGCTTAAAAGGCCTTGAGGAGCCCCAATAAATAATTAACATCGTTAATTAATTTAAGTTAATTAAATTCGGGTCTTGATTTTCCCGACGGTTTTATTTATTTTTCATGAAAATCCAACTGGTTGCTGTTATTTATTTTAGTATATCAGTGAAGCCCTTAAAAATATTTTCATTATTACATTCGGGAAATCTAAGGTATGCCCCTTGGAGAAAAAAACAATATTTTACATGTTAAAATTGATTTTTATTTAAAAATAAAAAAATGACACAAAAAATTAACGCCAGTAAATGATAAAACAACGTTTACTTTATTTATTACTACTACATAATCCCTTTTATAGTGTAATTCGTAAAGACATTGCTTTAGTTATTTCGCGTAGCCATGTTGTAGGTGGTCTGCCTTATATTCTGTTCTGTGGTGAGGTCCATTGCAATATTTTTTTGGGAGTCGTTCCTTTTTATATGTTGTATTATCGTTTCTACTACTTCCTCTTGTCTTTCGATGTGTTGGATTTTAATCTGCTTCATTACAGATCTCATAGCAGGAACAATGATGAGGAGTTGACTAACTCGAAACATGTGTAGAACAATCGTGGACTTGAAATGTAATGCAATCGTTTACTTTCATTTTAACGTCTTCTTTCTACGTAAATAGTGAAAACGATAGTGTTTTTTAATGGCGAACCGTAGATGCAAGAGTCTTTGAATTTGCAGTTCAATCAATCTTCTATAAAATAGAGGTCTACCAAATAGAGGTTTTTACTTATAAAAATAATTTACTCCAATTAATTCATTTAATAACTATCCAATTATTCAAAATCAAAACAAAAAATTTATAAATTATATATCTCAGGACTCATTCATAATTTTAGTACTTACTTTGTTTCGTAGGTTCAAAAAAGATTTCTTAGTGGCTTTCTAATAAAAGGTTAGGTAAAAACGACATAAATAATACACAGGAATTTCAAAGTTAAAATAACAAAATTCGTTTCTTTTATCAATTTGTATTAAAAGTTCAATCATGTAAGTTTTATCAATGACACCTTTACCTTTTATTGTATGTAACCAATATTAAAACTATGAATTTTGTTTTCTTTTGTGACCCAAATTAGTTTGATATGAAATATTTTGATTTATCAATATTACGGATAAAAGAAATTATAATGATATCTAAATGACAACTTTTTATTGAGCATTGATCCTTCCAGAATTTGTTTTCCTATCTGTTTGCTTTTCTTCTTCTGTGTTGTCTGGTTCTGCTCTGATTTCCAGTTTATTTTCCGAAAAATTATATCATATCATGATTTAAATCTTTAATCACCACACATTTCTTAATATGGAATTTGTCTCCCACTCTGATCCGTACTCCCAAACCTTCGTTTACTGTCGTCAAATTTTTATTGTTTGCACCCACTAAATCAACCCTAGGAATCTTATACACAAATCTGTCCAAATTTAATTCTTTTACTAGTTTTTTTATTGATTAGCGATATCTCCGATCCAGAATCAATCACAATTTTAATCGCTTTATGTTTTATAAATGCATCTAAAGATATTAGATTAGAATTAGAAATTTGTCTTTCGTTTCCTATTGCTACATGATTCATCTCCCTTCTATTTTGTTGTTGAAAGCTCTGGTTATTTCTATCGTCCCCTTGTTCGTTCGTATTCCTATTCGGAGGATTTGGTGCAGCTCTACTCCTGTTGTGATTTTTATATGTTCTATTTTGTGTGTCATTCCTGTTATCGTAATTTTGTTGTCTATTGTAATAATTGTAATTTCTCGGCCTATATTCGTTTGTTGATCGGGGATGTCGGTTTCTCTGGTCATAATTTGATGGATACCTTCTTTCCGGTTCATTAAATTGGTCATGTTGTCTTCTATTTCTCATTTCTCTTCTTTTCGCTTCTTTTAATTGAAGGAATTGGCACAAACTCTCAATATCCTGATAGTTTCTCAAAATCACGTGATCTTCCAACGTTTCCTCAAAACGTCTGCTGATCATTTCTACCAGCTGTTCGGTAGAATATTTGTATTCCAGATATTTTGAATTGTTATATATCTGTAAAGCATATCTTTCTTCAGATATTCCCATTTTTTCGTGATATTTTCCATTCTGTAGCTCTTGATTGATTTCTCTCTGTTTATTTTTCCTTCAGAAATAGTTGAGAAATTTATTTTCGAAATCTTTCCAATTTTCAAACTCATCATTTTTGTTTTCATACCATAACGCTGCTCCTTCTTTCAGATGGTTTCTAATAGTTTATTTGCAATCGTCAAAATATCTAACATGTTGCAATTTAGTTTTCAAATTTTTAACAAACGGTACTGGGTGTGTTTTTCTCATATCCCCGCCAAATTGTATTTTCGCCTCGCTTGTTCCATGGATGATAACTTCTTTTCTCTCTACTCCTCTTAGTTCAATTTCTGCCATTTGTTTTTCATTTCGCTTTAATTTCCTTTCTACTTCTTTCCTGTCTTCTTGTAACGCCATTTCAAGTTTTTCTTCTAACTGTTCTAATTCCTTTTTCTGGACAGTCTTAATATCTTTCATTTTAGTTTCTATTTCTTCTCTCTGCATCTCTAGTTTCTTCTCTGTTTCTTCTCTGTTTCTTCTCTGTTTCTTCTCTGTTTCTTCTCTAACTTTTTCTAAACAAACTTTTACATCATTTTCATATTTGTCCAAACGCTTTTCCATTTTTCTATCATTTTCTTCTAATTTTTGTTCATAGTTTTCCAAACTCTGCTCTATATTCCTGTTATTAAGTTCTATTGCTTGTCTTGTTTCCCGTTGATTTCCTTCCATTTTCTTTGCTGTTTCATTCATTGTTTGTTTTGTTTCCCGTTGGTTTTCTTCGATTTTCTTTGCTGTTTCATTCATTGTTTGTTTTGTTTCACTTTGATTCTCTTGTATTTGTTGTGTCTATTTGCATCATTGCTAATAATTTTTCTAACATCCCTGTTTCTTTTCTTTCCTCTATTATTGTAACACTTCCTTCATTATCCAATCCTTCTTCGAAAATTGTTTCCTCTTCTCTGTTATCCTCCATTCTTCTTTCTTGCATTTTGCTTTGACTCCTTGTGGTCTAGATGTTGTTTCTTTTCGTTAATGTTTTTGTCCCCGCCAAATGTGAAATTTTACACCACTCTATACGTTGCAGGACACAACAATATTTCTCCCCAATTGTAATAAATTTTCACGACAAATATCAAATATGCAATCAGTAAAATTCAAATAACTCAAAATAAATATCAAATGTACGATTGTTAAAGAAAATAAAATCAAATAATTCAATATCAGTAAATATCAACTAACTACGATTAATAAATAAATCAAATTTTTATCCACTGAAAATAATTGTCAAAATACTTTCAAATTCAAATTCCCTCAATGTTATATGTTTTTATCTCTGGATCACCTGTACTTATTCCAGATCTCTTTCCCTTCCTTCAAATGTAAAGCTGTGATATTTTCAAGCCCCACGTTTTGGAAGCCAGTTATTGTGATATTTAAAGTCTTAGTGCGCCAATCTATTAATTAGCTAATTAATTAATTAATTAATTCAAATTATTTTAATGATATGACTATGATTCTATCACACCTTATAATTCTCGTATCTCAGGGTTATATTCGTGCTTCAATATCTATGCTATTACATGTGAAAGGTAAGGTCCAAAGAATACTGAAATAATAAAAAAACATATAGGATCTAACGTTATATATTGAAATAAAAATAATAAAATAAAATTCACACTCAAATGTTTTCAATAAACAAAATCTCATATAATGATTCTCAAAATATTGTTCTACGTACGTGAACCTTCAAAATTACTGGTACAAACAATATTAGTTGAAATCTCAAAATCCAAATATTATTCTAAATCTCCTAATCAAAATATTTATATCCTTTCTAAATTAAGTGTAAAAAATTGTGTTATCAATAAAAGAAAAACTGCAGAAAACAAAACTATCTCTCTGATGATAAGTGGTCCAAATCCTTGTTCCTTGTAGACTATACTATTTACTCGTAGCCGCTCCCTAGGTAATCAGCAATCTTACAACAAATTATTGCAAGTTTATCGTCCTTAATGATCTCCTTCAAATGCACGAATCGTTCAAATTATGCTAGATTCTTCTTCTCTCAATAAACTGAATCTCTCGTTGGCCTGAGTGTAAAATGACTCTTGGAATATCTTTTCTTTACGATAAACTGAATCTCTCGTTGGCCTGAACAGTGACTCTTGAAATATAAGTAGAAAATATAACTTACAATCTTTTACTGGATCAGCTTCTGTCAGATACACTAACTACACGAAGACTCACAAACTTTCACTGCTACTGCTTCCTACCTCTGGGAAACTACCCGAGAACAACGGCCGTTCACCTTGCACCCTTGGAAACCAACTCACTATCAATTTTTCTTCCAAAACTAACTAACGTCTCATTCTCAAACCAAACCTCCCACCTTTTCCAATCTCATCCAATCAAAACGCGTCATACATCTCCCATTTCTTCATTTCGATAACACCCAAATTTTTACCTACAATTATAAAATTTCCTGAAACTTATTTACAAAATCTTTTCCTACCAATTCTAAAGAAATTAACAAAAACATATTTTTCTAAAATCTATTCTATTGTCCTAATTACTGCACAACATTTATTTGGAAAAACCGCTTCTAATGTCTAGGGTTTAACTTAAGCTTATAGGGGTCACTCAAATATATTTTAACAAAGAAAATAATTTATGCATATCTTACGTTTTGTTAAATACAGGTAATCCAAAATTAAAAGACTTTCATTCTTTGAAATGTTTGTTGTTCATTATTTGACTTATCTGAATTATTTTAATGTTTTTGAACTTTGAAATATTTTAAGCAAACCAATACTTTCCTCGATTTTACATATCATAACAATATATATATAGATATATATATATATATATATATATATATATATATATATATATGTATATATATGTATATATATATATATATACATATATATATATATACATATATATATATATATATGTATATATATATATATATACATATATATATATATATACATATATATATATATATATATATATATATATATATATATATATATATAAATAATTTTAGAGCTAAAATTAATACTATATTAAACTCACCAGTCTTCTGGTTTAAAACCGCGTGGATTTCCATTGAATCGAGCTATAGACATCCTCTCTGATGTCTTCTTCAGGGCTTTCGAGGTCTCAGTCTCCTGAGCCTCTAGATACTACTGCACTAATTACTGTTTACTTTACTACTAGAGGTAAATAATAAATACATTTATTGAAACGTCAATAAATGTATTTTTATCTTTAATTGTGGCTTATTCCCAGTTTAATAGTAATTAATTTACAATGCCACAAGAAAATAGCTTCAGAACAATACTAGAGGTAGCTCGGCACAATCGAAATCAATGCGGTTCAACCCGGAAGACTGCTGAGTTTAAACATTAATTTTTATAATAGTACTAATTTTAGCTGTAGGTTAAATTGTACTAACCACGGAAATCTTTCCGAATATATATATATATATATATATATATATATATATATATATATATATATATTATATATATATATATATATATATATATATATATATACATATATATAAATAAATATCTAATTATTTAAAGCCAATAATTAGCGCCCTGTAGACGATTATTAAATAGCCTCCTCTGAAAGGTTAAGTGGAACAAAAAATTAAGCAGTCATTGTAACAACTGCGGTAATGAAAATTACAGCCCTAATCTTTAGAAATAAATGGCTTTGAGATCATTACAATACAAAAGGCAAAATTACCAAATATAATGATCTATTTAAATATCTGCTTTCTATTTGTTTGTGCCCATATCTTTTGTTTCGAGTCAAATACTAATTCGGGACCTTTATTAGGTAACCTAGTAACAATACCTACTCGTATTTAACTTTTATGAGGTGTTTTCTCTGACTTCCAATTTTGTTGGGGCTATACGGTTCTATTCATCTTGTTACGCAATTTACCTAAAAAACAATACAACGTAAATATTTTTGCTTTGACTAAGGGTGTTACGTTGTAAATTTGTAATAAAATATGAAAAAACGTTATATTGTACCTTTAGTATACATATTTGAACACTTTATCCAAAATTTTTATAGATTTGATATGAAAAATTCCTAATTATACTTTATTTGTTTAAAACTGGCAGTTTATTACGAATGCAAATCTTTAATAATCTGCAAAGATAAGGATAAGTGGTCAAACTAAAATTCAAACAAATTCAAAGTATTTCATTTTTTTATTTTTAGCCCTATTTTGAAGATTTTTTTAGCACACTCTGTATAAATTTATAAATTTAATTTGGTATAGTCAGTTTTTTGATAACGTTTTTTATTTAACGGGGTTATTTAAAATTAAGATTAATCCTTAAAATCAAGAATAATTCGTGAAGCTATCGAGATCGAACAGCTTAAATACGCGCGAAGACGCCAAACGATTGCCGGCAATATGGCGACCCCTGCTTCAGCGAGTATAGCATACAGCGAGTATAAAAGCAGCGACACAGGGCAAGACCGGTTGTAACGGTTGATCGGTGTTTACTCCTACAGCTGGAGTACCTCAAGGCTCTGTACTGGCTCCCATACTATACACAATATACAATAGCGACTTTCCAAACCCTACTTACATCAATACTACCACATTGCTCTACGCAGATGACACCGCCCTTGTAACTACAGCGAGAGACGTTGATTCTGTTCTTCGGTACGCTCAAAATCACCTTAGACTAGTTGAAAACTAATGCAGGAGATGTAGAGTGTCTCTGAACCCGAACAAAACTCAAATGACTCTCTTCAGGCATCCAAAACACAGTGTTCGTGCCGCCTCCTTTAACGAAAGAAACTATCTCACACTCTGGGGTGACCGACTTCAGCTACGTAATCAGATCAAGTACCTCGGTGTGGTGTTCACCCGAACGCTGAACTGGAGGGCTGATCTGAGCATAGCCTGTAACAAGGCTAGGAGCAGACTTGGTCTCCTCAATAGTTTGAGATGTAATTTCGGGGCAGCACAACCTCGCACACTAATTTTCACATATAAAGCATTTATACGACCTATTTTTGAATACAGATCAAACATTTACGCTACTTTGCCAAAAGTCGTAAAAGAAAATTTACTTTCTTTTCAATTCAATCGGTCAATTCTGCGTATAGTAAACGGCAAACGTTGCGACTACCTTTCCGCCCTTATTCATCAATTATCTAATATTCAGCCCATAAATAAGAGACTACACTCTCTGAGCAGAAGTTACACTATACGCACAATCCAGGGCCAAAACCTCAGAGCCCAACGCACTCTAAAAACTGTCTGCTCAATCCGCGGCAATGTATTCACCAGACATCCTAAACCTAAACTCCCACACCTACTCGCTATTTTACTGGAACTTGCCAGTAACGAACTCCCTGATGAATACATTGACATACAGGAGGCAACTCCCCTCTATTTCCGTCGCATTCCTAGTTAAATTGCTCACTTCGAGCTTGCCTAGACAGGGGGGATCGGTTTTCTGCGGTTTCCCGATCCCACTTGCAAATGATACCTGTCTATTGTGAGGATACAGCCGCAGCTGCCCTCTCGCGCCGTTACTAATTATTTTAGACAACAATTCTGAAAAGAACCGACCAAAGCCTTTCGCCACTGGTTGTCCTGGTTCAGCTCCACCAGTGGATCAACGAAAAAACAAACCAGAAGCCAACCACCACAAAAACAAAAACCACATCCTGAAGAGGCAACAGCCTAAAACAGGATACCAAAACCACCAAAAAAGAAACAACATCAAGAAAAGAAAAACCAACGCGACAATGAAGCAAGACCGGTTGTCACTCGACACTGAGGACTAGGCAGATTTAGACCTCAGTGCCGAGAGACAGTTCTTGTATTTATTATACAGAACACGATACTGGTACGTCTCGAGTGAGAGGAGTAGGCAGATTGAGACCCCGAACTCGAACAGAACCGTATCACCCTTATACTGTCGTTGTCGTTGTCGTTGTCGCTGTCGCTAATAATCCTAAACCTATTTACCATTTCATACTATTACTTTCGTCTTCTCATTATTGATCCTCAATTAATTAGTGGAGCGTTCCATACTTGTAAATTTCGATTAAGTACTTCTTCATTTACCTATCTCAAATATCACTAGATCGTGTGCGTATACACACTATGAGATACACACTGCTTCTAGATTTCTATGTCTGGCATATAATTTCTTTAAACATATGTCAATCACCTTCCTTGAAGTACTATCAAATGCTTTTTTAAGTCTATTGTGCTTTTTGTATTAGTTTGTTTTAGTTTCTTGATAGTAAAAATGTGATCTTGGATGCTTCTGCCTTTTTTAAATCTACTCTGTGATTGTTCCATATTAGAATCAATTTCTCTTAAAAAAAGTTTTTTTAGTATTCTCTCATATACTTTGAATGGGATGCTCAGTAGTGTTATTCCTCTGTAGTTACTACATTCGCGTTTGTCTCTGCCTTTTTCAAAATGGGTAGAATAACTCCCACTTTCCAATCTTTTGTTGTTTGGGTCTCACTCTATGCCCTATTACATACTTTTGTTAGCAGTTCAATACCCTTGTCGCCCATCTTTTTAAGCATTTCTGCTAATTTTATCAAAAACAGCCGCCTTACCTTTCTCATGCTTTTGTATGAATTTTTTTGGTTCTGCTATAGTTATTTTGTCTTGATTTTGGTCTTCTTGCTCTACCTCTTCTGGTTCTTCTATGATAATGTCTACATCTTTTTGGCTTTTTAAGAGATCTTTAAAATATTACTTTTATCTATCTAGAATGTGGTAATTGTCATGCAGTATGTGCCATTCTTTGTCCATTATTTGCTTTGGTGTTTGTATTGCCTTTGCTGTCATTAAATTCTTCGGGGTTTTAAGGACTAACTTTTTGTTAAAGTGGTAGTCTTCTTTCATCTTGTTTCCGAATTCTTTCCAACTTTTTTGTTTCGCTGCTAGAACCATATCTTTGACTTTGATTCTTTGCAGTTTGTATATTTGATAGTTGTCTGCGGTTCCGTTCCTTAATTAACTTTTCCTGGACTTCACTTCTGCTTATATTTCATTGTTCCACCAGTTTGTACACTTTATGTGTCTGTTATTTCTTGTTATCCCACATACTTGTTTATTACCGTTTAGGAGTGTTTCGTTCCGTATTTGCCAATTTTGATTTAAGTTACAGTCATGTTCAGCTTGCTCTGTTAGGTAGTTTTTAACGTAGTTTTTAAACTTGTTTGCTGTCTCCTTGTCTGCTAGCTTATGTGACCTGATTATTTTATAGTGGATGTGTTATGAGCTTTACTTGTTTTCCTAGTCTCTTTCGTTATTTATTCTTGTGGCACTCCCAAGCTAATCCTGGCTACAACTAGATAGTGGTCACTATATATTTCAGCTTCTCGTTTTACTCTTACGTCTTTAATACATTGCCTCGATGATCTATTTACTAACACATAGTGTATGATGGATCTTTCGCCTCTACTTTTAACTTCTCTTGTATATTTATGTTTATTTTTGTGTTTAAAAAATGTATTCATTATTATTAAATACTTTTCTCTGCATACATCAATAGTAAGTTTCCCATTGTCATTTTTTATTTTTTCTCCAAATGGTCCTAATACATCTTGGGTATGTTCATCTGTTACACCCACTCAACCATTTAGATCTTCTAGTACTATAGTATTGCCTTCTAAACTGTCTATTATTTGTGAGGCCTTATCCCAGAATAGGTCTTTGCTAGCTGCTCTTTCGTTATCATTTATTCCATACATAATGATGATATTGACTAGTGTGTGTTCCGCAGTTACCAGTCTTATCTTTAGAATTATTTCGGAAATGCATTGCTAATCATCACTATCTTTACTTTATCTACTGCTGCTCTAAAGAGTTCTATAGAACTGCAGTTAAACCAGTCCCTTAAATTCTTCAACCATGATACTTTCCTTCTTCCTATACTCCTTCCTGCTTTTAACTTTACTTGTATTATCAGCCTTAGCAGTTCATATTGTTGTCCCCTCAGTACGTGTCCCAGATATTGTTACTTTCTTATTTTTATTGTGTTTATTATTTCGCATTCTTTGTCCATTTCTTGCAATACTTCCGTATTAGTTTTTTTCTGTGTCCATGCTATTCTAAGCATGGTCCTGTAACACCACATTTCAAAGGACTGTAACTTATTTATGTGTTCTTGCTTCAATGTCCAGCTTTCAAGTTTTCATTGCAGTATCGAAAACACGTATCATCTTAGTGCTCTTACTCTCAGTTCTCATCCAAGATCTTTGTTGCAGAGACTTGATTTCAATTTTGCAAACGAATTTCTTGCTATTTCTACCCTAGCTTCTATTTCGGTTGTTTGATTACTTTATAAAAAATTACTCAATTACTTTATAAACAAAATTAAATTGTCGGGGATAGGAACAAACTCGTTGGTTGTTTATTATAATAAGATCTTCGAAGAGCTGAATTTTTTATCTTAAACAATTTGTATAAGTTATTTTTTTCTTACTCTGTTATATGCTCTGTTTTAATCAACAAAGCATACATCCTAATTTTACAACATCAATGTGTAAATATATTGTATACAAATACTGCTTCAGTCTTGTTCTTAAAACCTTTCTAATAAATTGGGTATCTTCGATATCTTCTTTAAGTTTGGCAGATTGGCTGTCACATGTAACTTCTAGTGTTATGCCCGTTATGTAAAGCAACGGAGTTCACGATGTGTCAAGAACGTCTTTTAAGATATCCACGAACTTTAAGACATGTTCTATTAACCATTTAAAATAAAATTTTGGAGATTCGCTGTCAGTACCTCGACGCGTAAACATCGGCGATTGCTGCTGTGATTATTAATAGCGGTGAAATACGAGTTTACCAGTGAGTGATAACAGTAATTATAACGTACGTATTTGAACATTTTAAATTAGATTTGTTTAGTTTATTGGGATCTATAATTAGATCCAGTTTTTTGCTTTTTACATTAATTAGAAACAACAATATTAATGGACTAGCATAAACATCGAAAAGTGATAACCGGCTACCTGTGGTGCCGGAAAATGTTTAAATATCAACAAAACTCTAAACTAAACAAATAATAATATTTCACAATATTGTTTCTGCTTCTGACTACATGGGCAGTAACGTGCAAAACAGTTCAGCTTCAAATATGTCTCAAACTACAGATAATGCAACTTCTAGACAAACAACTTCGTATGCATCCATAGTAACATCCATAGTTAAACCTTCGTTTCCAAAGCACAACCAAGCGGTAGTATTACATGCTGATCAAAACCTTAAATTACATGACTATGTTAGAGCTATAGGCGATATTATCGGTCCCAAACAAATTTCTTTTGCTTCTAGGATATCCCATAATAGGATATGTATTTATCTTACCAATTCCAATCTAGTCGAACAGTTATTGACATCCCATCCAAATATTCAGATAGGGAACATTACCCTAAATATTCGCAGACTGGTTTCCCCTACAACAAGAATTGTCATATCAAATATTTCCCCAACCGTTCCGCACGATTTAGTAGAATCTGCCATCAAAAATCTTGGGCTTGAGTTAGCCTCCCCGGTTTCCTTTTTAAGAGCTGGTATCCCAGGTGATGAGTACTCTCACATCCTTAGCTTTAGACGCCAAGTATATGTTTTTTCCAATACAGATAATTTTGAATTACAAACGTCAATTGTAATATCTTTTGAAGGTATTGACAACAGAATCTTCTTATCTACAGATAAAATGGAGTGTTTTATCTGTAAACAACCAGGACACATTGCTTCTAAGTGCCCTAATCCTCCAACTGTTAATGTAACCCAAACTCCCAATTCAAATCCCGAATTATCCACGAACACATCCCCTTTACTAGATAACACACAGTCGACAGACACCTCCAGCGCGACCCCTATTACAGATACTGCACAACTGGACACAACTACCGCATTAAATCCAGCCCTTAAACGAGGTCGCTCAGAAGTATCGACGGTCACGAATGATAACAGTTCCCTAGATGACATTGTTAGCATGCCTCCACCCATTTCACCTGCCAGCCATATACAGCAGGATAAAACCATTAAGCAAAAAAGAAAGAAACGAAGGACAAACCCACCAATAGAAACCGGACTAACTGAACAAACTAAAGAGGATATAAAAAAAGCCTACAATAAATCACCAGAAGCATTCATACTTCCTCAAGACAATTTGATAGCTTTCCTTGAAAACACCTTTGGAAATAACGATCCTTACACCGAAGCATTGAAATTCACGACCGATATTAAATCTTTGATCTTAAATTTACAATTTCTGTACTCATCTCTCCAAGAACGGGCAATTAAATATCGTATAACACGCATAAATAAAAAAATTAAACTCCAACTGGAACCTGATGACGCCGAAAGTGTATCTAGTATTGATATATCCTATGACGTAAGCGATGATGACAGCAACTCAGACACATCTCAACAGTCTCAAAAGTCATTGCAATAATCTGTAATTTTATTCACATTAATTCAGTGGAATTGTGACGGGTTTTTCCCCCGTCTTGAACGATTACAACAGTTAATCTCAGATCACGCCCCTGATTTTCTCTGCTTACAAGAGACTAACTTTAACACAACACACAATCCGTATCTTAGAAACTATTCTAGCTATAATTTTATTAGGACAACGCATTTAAGGGCCAGCGGTGGATCCTCCATTTTTATCTCAAATGATGTCTTTCACCGAGAATTTTTGTTAAATACAACGCTGGAAGCTGTAGCAGTAACTGCATGGTGCCCTAACAAAATTGTCATTTGCAATGTTTACATTCCTCCTAACTATAATCTTGTCAGTGCTGAACTTTTAAATCTCATTAACCAACTTCCAGCTCCATTTATTCTTGTTGGAGATTTTAATGCTCATAGTGTTATATGGGGATCCAGAAATACGTTTGGTAGAGGTAAGATTATTGAGGATATTATCATTAATCATGATGTTAGTCTTTTAAATACAGGAAGTAGCACGTATTTTCATATACAGTCTGGCTCCTTCTCTTCAATTGACCTGAGCATTAGTGATCCCAAAACAGCTCCTCTTCTTACCTGGTACACGCTTGATAGTCTCTATGATAGCAACCACTTCCCAATTTTCATCACTAATAATGAAGCTAAATCGCCTTATGTTAAGAGCAAATGGAATATCTCAAAAGCTAATTGGGAGCTTTTCAGCGCATCTGTTAAGGATCGAGTTAACGAAATTGTTTATCAACACAATGCTGATACTGATGTTGAGGAATTTAATAGATGTATACTGCAAGCAGCAGAGGAACACATAGGAAAGCGCTCCATTAATCCATCCCAAAAATATGTACCATGGTGGAACCTATCTTGCAAGCTAGCAGTTAAAGCTAGCAAAAAGGCCTTAAACAAATATCGCAGAACACGATCAGAAAAGGACTTAATTAATTTCAAGAGACTAAAGGCCAGCTCTAAACGAGTAATAAAAGAAAGTAAACGAGAATCTTGGATTAAATTCTCCAGTACTATAACCGCTGACACATCTCCAACGCAAGTATGGAACAAAATAAAACAAATTAATGGACGCAACACAACGTATAAAATACCCGCTCTTATCCATGAAAATAATATTATTACAGACGACCAGAAAATCTCTGATACCTTGGCACAATATTTTTTAGACAAATCCAAAAACAGAACTAACCATTTATTAACACGAGACGAACAGCTCCCTCCTCAGTCCTCCTCATCGAACCCTAATCCACTTAACCTACCGTTTACTCTGAACGAACTCTATGATGTTGTTAGTTCTCTAAAAAATTCTGCTGCCGGACCAGATGATATTCCCTCAATATTTATTAAAAAACTACATTCAGATACATTAGGAAAATTATTAGATCTGTACAATATTTTATGGACATATCAACGGTTTCCCAGGCTATGGAGAAAATCCATTATGATTCCAATTAAAAAGAATGACTGCCTTTCAGCATTACCCAGTTCATTTCGACCCATCTCTTTAACTTGCTCATTATGTAAAGTCTTAGAAAAAATGATAAATAATCGTCTAAACTGGTATTTAGAACGACATAAGTTACTAAATCCATTCCAATCAGGGTTTAGATCAAATAGATGCACTATGGACAATTTGGTTTCACTTCAGTCTGAAATTGCATACGCCATGCAAAACAAGAATGAGGTGATTGCCGTTGTTCTAGACATAGAGAGTGCTTTCGATACCACTTCAAAATCAATAATTCTTGCAAAACTTAGTGACCTCAAATTAGAAGGTAATATAACAACATTTATTAATAATTTTTTAACGGATAGAACGTTTCAAGTGTCTGCAAATGGTAAAATGTCTGCACCACAAGCTATAGAGCATGGACTACCTCAAGGTTGTATACTTAGCACCACACTATTCTTAATCTGTATTAACGACATATGCTCTACGATAAAAGCACCAGTTCAACACGCTATTTACGCTGATGATATCATTCTATTTTGTCAAGGTAGGAACACATCCAGTACATGCGCGTTACTCCAAAACACCCTAGAGTCTATAACCAATTGGTCAGAAAGTACAGGATTCAAATTTTCACCACCTAAATCTGTAGTAATCCAGTTTAGTAAAAAATACAGTTCTCCTCAACCTAATTTACAACTGCATGGAACTCCGCTTCGTGTAGTAGATAACCATAAAATCTTAGGTATGCAGTTTGATAAAAGACTGTCTTGGAGAAATCATATACAAACCACTAAAGCTAATTGTTTAAAAAGAATAAACATAATCAAATCTCTTGCTCACTATCACTGGGGCTCTGAAGAGGAAGTATTACTCTGAATTTACCAAGCCCTAATTAGGTCCAAACTTGATTACGGTAGCATACTCTATATGTCTGCATGCAAGTCTCTCTTAAATTCTCTTAACGTCGTTCAGAACACATCTCTTCGTATTTGTCTTGGTGCTTTTAGATCTAGTCCATCTGAAAGCATTCATGTTGAAGCCTATGAACCTCCACTGACCTATAGGAGACAAAGACTACTCCTGAATTACTTTGCAAAGGTCTCTGCCAACCCCTCAAATCCAGCTGCCAAGCTTGTTGCCAGACACACAGTAATAAAACCAACAGAAAAACTTAGGTCTGTATACCCAATTGACCGCAAATTACACCAGTTAATTAACAACACAGATTTTTCACATATGACCCCGATCTGTATCCCTCATACCCCGCCTTGGACCAGAAAGCAGCCTAGTTTTAACATTAGTCTATGTAGATACGACAAAAAGGAAACTCCCATTAGTATGTTTAGACAAGAGTTCAACAAAATGATTGACATGAAAAAGTTTGATACAATCTTATACACAGACGCCAGTAAAGATGAACATGGTACAAGCTGTGCTGTTACTACAACAAATGAAACAATAGCGACATTTCGCCTCCCTACTATCTGCAGTATACATACAGCGGAATTATATGGAATAAACAAGGCGCTAGAAGTCACATCAAAAAGCAGCAAACGTATAGCCATATGCACCGACTCTCTGTCATCGATACATTCACTAAAAACCCTAAGATCACAACACCCAATAGTCAATAAGGTACACGCTCACTGTCATCAGCTGTTAACTTCGGGCACCTCAGTCTCCATAATCTGGGTTCCTTCGCACGTAGGTGTTATTGGTAACGAGAAAGCAGACCAAGCGGCGAAAGAAGCTAATTGCCCTGATCATCCAGTCGAAAGGATACAGCTCCATCAGGACCTCAAATATCTCTTCAGGCAATCAGTTTTGGAAAATTGGCAAGATCAATGGAGTAGAAGCACATCCAAATTACACCAAATACAACCAATAATTCGACCACTGCAAATTCCCATACAAAAAAGAAGAGACAAAGCCATAATCAGACGAATAAGAATAGGACACACTCGTCTCACGCATGGTTACCTCATGAGTTCTGGAAATCCACCAGTCTGCGAACGCTGTAACAACACGCGGCTTTCCATACAGCATATCCTACTTGAATGCAGTACTTTCAGCTCCACCCGACGACAGCATAACATTAGTGGTACCCTTAGTGATATACTTAGTTCACCTGGTTCAATGAACTATTTGATTATTTTTTTAAGAGACTCTAAATTATATAATTTAATATAAAATATTTACGAATTTTGTAAAAGTACCAAAACTGTAGCTTAATCATATATTGTAAATACCGATTTTGTTTGTTCCCGTGTCAATGACCATAGTTGTCGAGACACGTAAATTTAAATAAAAAAAAAAAAAAAAAATTTTGGAGTTAAATTTAATTATTTACAGTTAGTTTACTTTAACTGGAAACAGTGCTACAAAAGACGAAATCTATTCAAAAATGATTGTTCTTCAATATTATTAATATTTTTTATGATTGACAAATAATATTTATTAATTCTTTTTATCAAAAGTAAAGTAGAAATTCTTGTATATAAATGGATTTAAACATCTAAAATATAAATATCTTATACGTTATAAGCATAGAGAAGAGAAAGTAAAGGCACCAAACTGTGATTCTCGCAGGGGCCTAGGGTTATACAATTGGCTTTCAGCTCTAATTGGCAACCAGCATGCTTTTTATGTTACATGTAGTCGAACAGGCAAAAAAAGAACTTTAAGAGAGTATATTTCGCCTGAAAAAGGTGCAATTTTTGGTAAATGTAAGAACTTTTTGGAAAATCCTAAAATAAAAATGAAACAAGTAATTTTGACATAATGAATCATTTTTGTACTCACTATTTTCGTAATACTAGAATTAGGTATAGGTTGTATCAATACTGAAATATTTTTATTGATAACATCTCATGACAAAAAGTTTAGAGAAAAGTATTATCATATTATATAAACGCATATCAATGGAAAATTAACAATAATATCAGCAGAATCTAACTACTGCGCTGATACCTAAGATAGGCTTATACTTATCAAAACTTCACAAAAATTCCAGAAAACTGCTTTTTATGAATTAGATATTTTTAAAAATACTTATCGTTCAGTTGGATAGTTAAATATTCGTTAAGTTGTAAACCTTTTGTGACCAACAAATTTCTCTTGAAACTATTTGTAGGAAAAGGAATAAATATTAGTAAGAAGTACCACCATTTTTCAACAGGAATATCTGGAAAAGTCAATAGAAAAGGCGTACTGTCTCATGGTTATTTAAATTCTTACTATACCTTATAATATTTAAGCCAAAAAGCGATGTTTTTCATTCAATTCAATATTGTTTAAAAACTACTACTGCACATACAACTAGATTTTATACATTAAAAAATGTTTTCAAACCAAAAAGTTATGGCAAATCAAACCTAAAAGTAAGCATTGTTATTAATTGTTTATAATTATATAAATAATCAATAAAAATGTTTAAAGTACGTTTTATAATGTCATTTTTTATATAGTTGCTACATATGCAAAAGATGGGAACGATCGGTCTAATAGTTTAAAAAAAATCTATTTGTTTATCTCCTTTGAGAAAAAAAACTCATTTTCAAATGGAGATTCCTTAGCAAGAGTAAGGACTATAATTGGACAGCATATCGATTTAAAAGCTTAAAAATATTTATTAATATATAAGAGCAACTTTAAGAAACAATTAGAATTGCATTGAAAAAATATTGTTCTAATAAACTCATACAGTACACATTGTTACATTCAAGTATTCGGACAGTATTGTGGCACAAAGGTTGTGATTTTAGAAGAAATGATATAAGACGCCCACGGTACGAGGTAACATAGAAATAAGCTTAAAGAAGAAGAGGTATAAGATGATTAAAAAGAAGAACAAATTAAAACCAGAGATGAAATAATCAGATGTAGACAGTTTTCAGCAATGTATTTCCGACATACTTAGCAGTCTAGAAACAGAAAATAATATAAACGAATTAAATAATAAATTAACAAATTCTTTACTGGAAATTCAAAACAAATTCTGTTCTAGAACTTAAAAAGAACAGAAGATTAGCCAAAATAGTAGGCAACTAATGCAGAAAAAAGAGAAATGAGAAGCGAGACGGAAACTAAGCCGACGAACTACAAAAATTAAATAAAGAAATATGCAAAGCTGTTAGACAACACACTCGAAAATACAACAAAGAACAAATCAAACATACCGTTGAGAACAACAGAAATGTAAAAGTATTAAAAAAACACTAAGAACAGGGACAAGGCAGATAATAAAGATTAAAGATAGAAATTGTCATCTTACAACCAACAGAGTGGAAACCCTTAAAAGAGTTGAAGACTTCTTCAAATTGCTGTACACAAGCCAAAACAAAGCAAATAGCAGAGAAGATCAAGTTCTAGAAATATTAATAAGTAAAAAGGGCATTGTCAACCAAAGATCAGAACTATTACCGGAAATCACAATGGACGAAATAAAACTAGTGTAGTTACTGATGCAATCAAAATCGGAGGCACCTGCTAACTTAAGAAAATAGAAAACCTTTTTAACATGTGCCTTTGGACAGTAATATACCCGACAAATGGCACAATGCTGGGGTAATTCTATTGTATAAAAATGAGATCCCCATGAATTAGCAAACTACAGACCTGTAAGTCTTCTTAGTCACCTATACAAACTCCTTACAAGAGTAGTAACGAATCTTTTCGAGAAAAAACTTGATTTTTACCAACCAATAGAGCAAGCGGGATTTCGTACAGGATTTGCAACAAATGATCACCTACAGAGCATTAAAACGGTAATAGAAAAGACTATCGAATACAATCGACCACCCGTTCTGATTTTTGGAGATTTCCATAAAGCCTTTGACACGGTGCATTGACTACCGATATACAAGGTTAATTTACAATACATACACGAATGCAACTATGTCGGTAAAACTACATGAAAACACGGATCATATTCCAATCGGCAGAGGAATCCGATAGGGTGATACCTTATCACTTAAACTGTTTACCGCAGTACTCTTTTTAAACAAAACCATGTCGAATAAACGTATGAAAAAGAATAAACCTAGCATGGACAGCCTATGGAAAACTCAAAGACATATTTAAAAGCGATATACTAATTTCAATTTTTGTTTGCTGTGATTACCTATGGTGCCGAATCTTTGACATTGACAGCTACAAGTTCTAAAGCGCAGAATGCAAATAGCTCAGAAAAAAATGGAAAGGTCAATGCTGAGTATATCGCTTTGTGACTGAGTTAGAAATAGAGACTTAAGACGAAGAACAGGAGTTATCGATGTAATTTTCCAAATTGCCACACTGAAATGGAACTGGGCCGGAGACGTCACCCGAATCAGTGATGAAATGTGAACGAATTGATTGCTTGAGTCAAGGACGAGGTTAGACAAAAGAGGTAGAGGAAACTTGATGAAAAGTGCTCAAGATAGAGCACAATGGACAAAAATTAGGGAGAACTGTATCCAGCAGTGGACGCAAAGGGCTGAATAATAATGACGATGATATTGCTTTTATTTGGGGCTAAAATTCGAACATGTAAGCTTCCCTCAATATTAAATCGGTGTAGTCAAAACCGAACTTTGTGAAGCCTGCAATGCGGTTTTCGACTAAGATCACATTTTTTATTATCATCATCTTTGGCTAAAAAATGTTCTGTGGATCCCGATCTGCTTTAAGAACAGTCGGCATTCTTTTTGGTTTCTGGCAACGTGTTGTCATCTTCTGATCACTAGTATCCCTAAGTCAGTCTTAATTTCATCTAACTATCTAATTCGAGGTCGACTTCTGCTTTTTCTTCCTATAGGTGTTTCTGTAGTTAGCTTGTTTGCTATTAGATTGTCAGGCATTCTCATTATGTGCCCGGTCTATATAAGTCGCTGTGTCTTAATAAAGCTTAAGCCTTCTGCGTTCTTCTGAATTTATGTTTTTGTCCTGTATATCAGGATCGGCCTCAACAGTGTTTTGTATATAATAATTTTAGTTTTTCTTTGAATATTTCTTGGGTGGAATTGTTTTTGGAATCGATAGTATGCCCTATTTGTAAGGTGTATTCGTCTTTTAATTTGTTCGTTTGTTTTATTGGTAGTAGTCACCACCAATTCACAGCATGTGAAGCTGTCAACATATTCAAAGATATGACTTCCGAATGCTGTTTCCCGTTTCTTATTTGCTATACTACACTTAGTAACCAACATGTACTTGATTTGTCTTTGTTCATGATTAGATCGACCTGTTTCGCAGCCATTTTTAATTCTAGAAAATATTGCTTAACATCTCGCTTGCTAGCGTATGCTTGAAGAGTATGCTAAGATTTGTATCAATCGATTGTAAATAGTATCGTCGTCTCTAATTCATGTGTCTCGGACTGTCTTTTTCAAGGCAATGTTAAATAGGAGGCAAGCCAGGACATTACCTTGTCTGAGTGCATTTTGTTTCTAAAAGGATAGAAAATTTTATATCTGTATCCTTACGCTGGCTTTTAAGTTATAATAGACATTATCATTCTCTTTAATCGGATAAGTTTTTCTGGTATACCAAACTCACAAATTGATTGGTATAGTACTGTTCTCATGAAACTGTCGTATGCGTCCTTGAAGTATATGAATAGGTGATGGGTTTCAATGTTAAATTTTAATATTTTTTAAGAGTTGTCTTATTGAATAAATCTGATCAATTATTGATTTTTCAGGAAAAATCATGCCTGTTTTTTTTTTAACACAGTAACTGTGTAAACTTGTAGTCTTTCGTAGAAAATATTTGCTAGTATTTTGTAAGCTGTTGTTACAGAACCTTTGTAGTTGTCTCACTAGAGCTGACCGCTTTTTTATGTTATGGGCATATTACGCCTTAAGATCATTTACAGGGCATTGTCTCATTTTGTCGGACAATAAGTAAAAGGTTATGCATTGCTTGTAGTAGGGCGCCACCCCCATTCTTGTAGTAGAGCTCACTACAAATTTAATTAGTTCCTGATGGTTTAATATTTTTAAGCTTTTTAGTGGACTGGGAAACCTTTTAGTGGTAGGTGGCCTTTTGTTTGGACTAAATAGATTTTAATCATTTCGATCTGTAATATTATTATTTGATTCTTCGATATAAACGCCGTTAAATTTTGCGTCGAAAAATTCAACCCATCGGTTCAAAATTATCACGTATAATCGTATCACTTAATATATTTCCTTCTTTATGCTTACAGCTTCCTATTCTTAAATTAAATTCTTTACTCATTTTGTTTACAGTTCTGTAGAACTTTTGAGTTTTGATTTGATTTTTTAGCCATTCTATGTTTTCTAACTGCTTTTTTTCAAATTGCCTTTTTTCTTCTATGTAATATGTTTGCTTCTCTTCTTAGGGTCCGGTATTTCTCCTTTGCTTTTCTTGTGTATCAAGCTTGATTTCTCGTAAGACATGCTCTATTTTTGTTATCTGTTGCTTCTTTGCACTCCTCATAAACCATTCGTTTTGTCTAACTGGTTTGGTTTGCCCCAATATTTTCGATATTTTGATCCGATGCTGATTAACGGGTTCCTTGTTGTCAAGTGATTTCCGTATTTCTTTGTGTATTATTTTATGGTATTTTTGAACAGAAGTCAATCATAGACTATATAGTAATGAGACAGAAATCAAAATTTAAGTGCCAAGACTGCACAGTAAAAAGAGGATCTAACTGTAGGACAGATCACTTCTTTCTTTTAGATAATCTTTTGTGTCCCTTTAAACAAACTACAAACAGAACACTGAAAGTGAGAGAAACAATTCTACACAGTACAATACAGAGATGATCGTGATAATCGACAATATTCGGAACGGATAGGCACTTTAATAAGAAGAAGAAGAAGGAGACAAAACAGCAACCAAGTATTAAATATCTTTTTTAATCTAGATTAGAAAAGGAACTCAATGAGATAAAAAGAAATATGAATGTAGAACAAGAATACAACAACCCCAAAACGATCATAAAAAAATGCTTATAAAGTATTAGGAAAAGAAACAACGACAGAAAACACCACGAACCACCATGGATGACAGAAAATGTAAAATAAATGATATAAGAAAAAAAAACAAAATATATAAGAAATGACTAACATCTAGCAATATAGTATCATATCAAAGGAAACACGGAGAAGTATGCAATCAAATAAAAGAAGCAAAAAACAATTTCTGAGAACAAAAATGTGTCCAAGTTAAAAATTTAATTGGTGGTTCTCAGACTGAAGAAGTGTGGAAAACTATCATAAATCTAACAACCTAAACAACTTAATTTTCATAGAAAAGTGTAAAAATCACTACAAAAATTTACTCAAAGAAAGACAAACAAATAGTAACATTAATACTACTAACAACGAGTTCCGTACTGTGTTAATGAAAATGAAAAACGGGCGATCTCCAGGACTTGGCAATATAGCTGTAGAGTTTATTACTCTCAACTCGCTATAATTTGACTCTTCATGCTAGCTCTCATATTATATACTGGGCTGGAAAAATTGCTCTTTGTCAAATTTTACATTAAGGTCCTCAGCAATTATTTCTACGTCATCATGTGGATATCCATTATATTCTTTGTCTAAGGTATCGTAGAATTCATCTTTTTCGTCGTCTTCCTATTTTTGCCTGTACACCATAGTTAAATAATTTTCCTTTGAGACGTAGAGAACATATTCTGTTGTTTATGGGTTTAACTTATCTGCCTGAAGCCGTTGGTCAGTAAGTGTCGGATTGCTCTGGTGAATCGCCAAATATTTTTATTACTTATACTTTCCGTGGTCTGCACTTTCTGTCTGCGAGCCACCTTGAATTATCTCAGGTACAAAAACTAATCCCGGTTTCCCACTTATCGTAGTTCTGTTGTGACAAAAAACGAAATAAAGAGGTCTTACTTTTTAGAAAAAAGAGACGAAATACTAATGGTTAAAGACTATTTATTTGAGAGTATATTCAATCACTATTTGGGTATCTGTGATTTATTCAATCCGTGGCCGGTCTAGCTTTCGTGGAGGAGGAGCTCTTCTGTACTTCACGGAAGGCAGACTGGGCGGGGGATGTCCTCAACCTCGACACGGCACGTCCCATTTGGCTGATAGGGAAAGTTCCTGCAGATATGCAGGACAGGTACGAATAAGGCATTGCCAAATAAGTACCCGCGGATCAACTGAGGATATGACATTAGGCAGCAGTAATGTCATTACTGCATTAAGACTGTGGGAAGTAAAAATCCTGTAGGTTTATTCCAGATACTCACAGGCGTCACTCACATTATGAGTTAAGCGGCTGTGATACTGCGATGGGGAAGGCAACGGGAAACCACCCCATTATGATCCCTAGTAAAGTTATCATGGAATTAATGAGTGTAACGAATACTACTGATCATGGGCTGCGGAACTCAAGATCCGGCAGGGGAAGAAATACACAATCAAACCACAGGGCTTCCCAGGTCGCTAGCCAGCGAAATCGCTGTGAGGAAAACATCACTAGACATACGATGAAAATGAAGAATCCATACAAAGTGGCTACATGGAATGTAACAACCTTATATGAAGCCGGTAAGTTGAGAAATCTACTCTCTGAAATGGACAGATTAAACATTACTATCATGGGGTCAAGTGAAACAAGATGGCCAAACAAAGGGAATTTCAGTGCAAATGGTTACGCCGTTTATTTTTCTGGAAATCAAGACCATATGCATCAAAATGGAGTAGCAATAATTATCAAACAGCATATTAATAAGTATGTCACTAACTTCATCCCAATATCAGACAGAGTAATTTTAATACAGCTGAATGCTAAACCTGTAAATATAAATATCATCCAAGTTTATGCTCCCACTGCTGACGCAGATGAGCAGAATATTGAAGAATTCTACCATCAAATAGAAGAAGTGCTAAAAATAACAAAGAAACACGAAGCAATAATAATTATGGGTGACTTTAACGCTAAAGTTGGACAGAAGATGACGCAGGGCATCACCGGAAAGTTTGGCTTGGGAGACAGAAATCAAAGAGGTGAACGGCTAATAGAATTCTGCCAAGAAAATGACTTCGCCATTACAAATACCTGGTTTCAACTTCCAGAAAGGCGTCTTTACACGTGGAAATCCCCTCAAGATGGACATCAAGGCAGAATAGTACGGAATCAAATAGACTACATCCTAATAAACCACCGATTTCGAAACAATATTAAAGATGTAAAAACTTACCCCGGCGCTGACATAAACTCAAATCACAATTTACTCTGCTCCAAAATACAAATTAAATTGAAGAAATTAACAAAGCCAACTAAGCCTTGTAAGATATATCTCGACCCCCTGAAAAACCCTCAAACGCGCGAACACATAACACAGCAAATAAATAGTAAAATACACAGAATATCAAATATACCAAACGAAAACAGAACCATTAACGAATGCTGGTATGCCATTCAAAACTCGATTTTAGAGAACGTACAAGAGTCTTTGAAAACACCTACCATGTTGGCAAAAAATGAGTGGATGACACAAGAAATTCTAGATCTGATGGAAGTTCGACGGCAACACAAAAATAGAAATATTATCGAATATCGTGAAATTAATAAACGCATAAAAAGAAAAATTAAGCAAGCCAAAGAATCCTGGCTTGAGAATTTATGTAAAGAAATAGAAGACCTCCAAAAAAAGCATGACAGCTTCAACCTGCATAAGAAACTTAAATATACTGCCGGAATTAGAAAACAGAAAAATGCTCACATACTTAAAAGCGCGGACGGAAAAATTTGTGATCACGAACAACAGTGCAAAGAATGGGAGAGATACATCACTGACCTTTTTGACGATGCTTCTAGGAAAAATGCTCCAAATACTGCCTATGACAACCAGTTGGACAGAGGTCCCAATATACTGAATTCGGAAGTCGAAAAGGCAATACAGCAAGCCAAAAACAATAAAGCACCTGGACCAGATCAAATCCCTGCCGAACTACTTAAACTTTTGGATGAGGAAAGCATTGCCTGCTTAACCACTTTCTTCAACAAAATTTACAACGAAGGAAAAATACCAGATGATTGGTTAGAGTCACTGTTTATAACATTACCAAAGAAAAGCAGGCCCACCAAATGCAGCGATTTTAGACTAATCAGTTTGATGAGTCACACACTGAAGATACTCTTACGAATTATACAAAACCGAGTATTCCTTCTATGCGAAAGTAAGATGGGTGATAAGCAATTTGGATTTAGAAACGGTCTAGGAACTAGAGAGGCACTATTCTGTATGCGCGTTCTATTACAAAAAAGTTGTGAATTCCGAAAGAATGTTTATGTTTGTTTCATCGACTTCGAGAAGGCGTTCGACAGAGTCCAACACAATACACTTTTCGACTGCCTACGGGCAGCAGGACTTGACCACTATGATATAAGACTGCTGAAATACTTATATTACAATCAAGTAGCCTCTATCCAAATTGGAGACAGTCCCACTGAAAAAATACCCATCAAACGTGGAGTACGGCAGGGTTGTGTTTTGTCACCCACTCTTTTTAATCTGTACTCTGAAGAAATCTTTAGGGAGGCTTTGGATGACAGACAAGAGGGAGTAAGACTAGGTGGAGAAGTAATCAACAATATTAGATACGCTGACGATACAGCCATTCTTGCAGAAAGTTTACAAGATCTCCAAACATTACTAAATCTAGTCAGTGAAGCAAGTTATCGGAGAGGCCTAAAAATCAACATTTCAAAGACAAAGTGGATGGCAGTTGGAAAGATCCATATAGATCAAGGTCTGCTTTCTCTTAATGGAGAAGAGATAGAAAGGGTAAATCATTTCAAATACCTTGGCAGCTGGTTAAATGTAAATTGTGACTCTGATGAAGAGATAATATCCAGGATCGAAATATCACGTAAGGCTTTTATGACCTGGAAACCAGTTTTATGCAACAGAAACCTGTCAATGAACATTCGTAAGAAGGTCCTGAAATGTTATGTGTGGTCGATCCTATTGTATGGTTGTGAGACATGGACGTTAAAAACCACAATGCTAAACAAGTTAGAAGCATTCGAAATGTGGTGCTATAGACGAATCCTAAAGATATCGTGGGTTTCGCACACTTCCAATGAAGATGTTCTTCAAATGATCAACTCAGAACGTCTGCTCATAAACATCATAAAGAGGAGAAAAACAGAATACTTCGGCCATATAATTAGAGGACCCAAATACCATTTACTTCGCCTTATAATACAAGGAAAAGTGGAAGGAAAGAGATGGATTGGTCGAAAGAAACTTTCATGGCTGCGTAATATTAGACAATGGTGTGGTTTCACAGTAGAAGAATTATTTCGCGCAGCAGCCGACAGAGAAAGGTTTCAGGAAATTGTAAGCATGATGACGGCCAACGTCTGAATACGGACACGGCACCCAAAGAAGAAGAAGAAGAAGATTTATTCAAAGACACAATGGAGCGCTCGTAGAATTATATCAATGCTTATCAAAGCAGTAAAACTTCTATATTTAATTACAATTTATTTAATAGTGTAACTATTTTTAAATATTGATATTTCTACTTTAAACGTTTTTTTTTTTAAGAAAAAGGAAAGCAATTTTCACTTTAGTTAATAAATTATATTCTAGATAAAGTTTGGAAAGATATTTTAAAGCTCTCGTGTACAAGTACGCTCGTTTATAAATTGCAATACTGTAAAACAATTCTTATACAATTAATGGAACTTTAGATTAACTTTCAGGAAACTTATCAACGTTTTTCCTGCAAAGATTGTTTTCACTGTATAAATTACGACGGTTCTATAGAACTAAACTAATTTAACCACTAAACTAATGCTGAAGTTGATGTGTCTGATTAATGGTATGAAACTTTAAGACCGACGAGTCCTCTTACGGCCATCTCTAGACACAGCTAGTCAAACAGAAACTAACTACAACTAAAAACTATAGGGATCAAAGAAAATGCTTACCAGTAAAAGAAACTTTGTTTCGTCCTCTCTGCAGTCAAACAGAGATATAATGTGGTACAAAGATACTTGTTAGATTTGAGTAAATATAGAAACAATCTCATAGCAATGGCAATATTATGTATAATATAATGGCATATAATGACGGTATAAAACGTTTATATTAAAAATATAAATATAATAATAAAGGTATTTATGTTTAATCCTAAAGTATATAGTATATATATATATATATATATATATATATATATATACATATATATATATATATATACATATATATATATATATATATATATATATATATTGTTGTACTTTTGAATGTCTGTTAGCAATAAAAAACCGATATACAAATTTTATTACTTAAATAAAAATTAAAATTATTGATATTTCATAATGACACGGGCATATAAATTTTCAAACATCCTGTATAAGACAAAATATGTATTTTAAGTTGTTCAAAGAATTGTTCATTAGGCCTCAGAGACAAGACTTTCAAATATTATCGATAAGAAATTTAAATAAGTCGGTTATTGTGAAATGGATTTACCCGTAATAAAAGTGTATATAGAAAGTGTTTAAACAATAGACCGGGATGTGCGGTGGTTTTTCCCCCCGAAAGATTATATCGGTAAAAGTTTATTAACAAAAGACATTGAATTGAGAAACAGGTATCGTTTGTAGCTATTAGTAAGAAATATTTGTAAAGCAGATAGATTTAGTTAGAATAATTAAAGAATGTTGTTTTCTGGAATTACCCGAATGACGTTTTAATAGAGAGAGTTGGTTGGTAACAATATACGTGACAGAGGTAGAAGATTTTTATTGGTCAATTTTTGAATGCAAGGAGGGGTGGTTTTGGCTATGAGATAGGAGAGAGGAAAAGAGTTAGTCAGTTTTCGTCGCCCAAGAAGGAAGGAGCTTTGTGGTTTGTGTTTGTTTGAAGTCCCGAAGACGTAATTTACCGGGTGTGTTTATTTGCGGTGTAAAAGCTGATGAGTGTGAGGAACGGGGTACAGAGAGATAGAAAAACCAAAAGGTTATAAGAATATTAATAGCAGACGAAGCCGGAAACATTTGAAGTTATAAACAGGCGCGGAGATTGGTTCAAAAGGAGGCTGCATAGAATTACACGAGTTGTTGGGTTGCAGATACAAGGACAGAGAGGAGAAAGGTGTACGTCTTCTGGACCAAAATAGGAGCAGAAGCAGAGAAAGGTTTTTTTTTATGGCGTGGCCATAGAATTGCAACGGCAGATAACGAAAGGTCAGTCAATTTTCATTAGAGCAGGAGTGTGGTTTTCATTTATAAAATAAATAAATTGAATAAATTATAGAGACAGTTAATTTTGCGATCATTTAAAAAAAAGAAAAAATTATAAAGAGAGCTTAGTTACAACACATATTAAAAATCAATGTAAAATAACATTTGGGTCCATGATAGAAAACAACTTCTCATATATTTAAAGTATTGTATTGCAAATATTACCGGATTGATTGTTATATAAAATTTCAATAAAATAAAGGACATCTCACATATACTTCAGTTGAAATTCTGTGTATTTTATTCAGGTCATATTACCTATCCCAATTAGGAAGCCAATTGGAAAATATTTTGAATCCACGATCAAAGGTAAATAGTACAAGTTAAATATCCTGAGATTGTAATTAATTAATGCTGATTTATTGTGATTAATTGGAGATTAGATCATTTAATAAATATAGACAGGATCTTTTCTAAATAAGCAATAGAATACAATTTAAATAGCATAACAAAAATGGCCCCCAACGTGTAAAGCTTTGAAAAATATTTCTAGTTGGCAAATTTGAAAGGATAGGAGTAGACGAGCAGATATTTGAAAGTTTATATGCCGTGGATAAAGTGAAATATTATGTAAAATTTGAGGACATAAAGATTTATATATTTTTTTTTAAGATACAATTTACCATAATTGATTTATTCGTGATATTGACAATTTATAAGTTACCATAATTGATTTATTTGTGTGATATTTACATTTGATAATTTTTACCATACTTGATTTATTTGATTGATTTTGACATTTGATATTTTACCATTTGATTTATTTGTGGGATATTGAAATTTGATACTCGTACTCAAGAGTTATTACATTTGAACAAGAAAAGTCCCGTTTGTTGCAACAGACCAGTAGAATTTTATATTTGGCGGGGATAAAAACAGAATAAATGCCAAACACAAGAAACAAGAGCAAAGAGAACAAAAAACAAGAAGATAAATCAGAACAGGAAGAATATTCAGACCAGGAAGACGTATTAGACACAACAGTAATGGAGACAGAAAAACAAGAATCGGGAATAGAAAAATTAATACAAATGATGCAACTCCAATCACAGAAGATGGATGAATCACAACAAAGAACGGAACAAAAATTGGATGAATCACAACAAAGAACGGAACAAAAATTGGACAAATTGGAAGAAAACCAAAGAAAAATGGAACAAAAAATGGAAACGCGTATGGACTAATATGAAAACGAAATAAAAGTCTGTTTAGAAAAAGTTAGTGAAACAGAGAGGAAACTAGAGATGCAGAGAGAAGAAATGGAAACTAAAATGAAGGATATTAAGGCTGTCCAGAAAAAGGAACTGGAACAGTTAGAAGAAAAATTTGAAATGGCGTTACTAGAAGTCAGGAAAGAAATGGAAAGGAAACTTAAGCAAAATGAAAAACAAATTGCAGAGATGGAGATAAGAGGAGTAGAAAGAAAGGAAGTTATCGTACATAGCACAGAAGACGTTAAAGTACGATTTGGCGGGGATATAAGGAAACTACACCCAGTGCCTTTTATAAATAACCTAAAGAAAAAAGTCACATACATAGGACCGTTTGCAACAGCAAAGGAAACCATCCGAAACCATCTCAAAGAAGAGGCAAATCTTTGGTTTGTCAGCAAGGAAGAAGAATTTGACAATTGGCAAGATTTTGAGAGAAGATTCTTAAATTATTTCTGGGGAAAAATCCAGCAACTACAAGTAAATAAAGAGTTACAAAATGGAAAATACCATGAGAGGATGGGCGTATCAGAAACGATGTACGCATTACAACTCTATAATAATGCAAAACATTTGCAATATAATTATTCATCAGAACAATTGGTAGAGTTGATATCGCGACACTTTGAAGATACCTTGGAAGACCACATAAATCTCCAAAATTACAAGGACATTGACAGCTTATGTCAATTTTTGCAAATGAGAGAATCACGTAGGCATGAAAGAAGAGAAAGAAGACCGCAAGAAAATTATAGACAAAGAGAAAACCAAGAATATAGAGATAGAGGTCAAAATTTTAGAAGAGATTATCCAAGACGAGAATTCATACCTAGACGGGGATACGAAAATAGACCGAAAGGAAGAGAGAATTATGAACCTAGAACCCAGAGATTGAATGAAAACAGGGATCGGGAAAATCAGAGTAGAAATAACCGCCCATACCAAGGAAACAGATACAATAACCCACGGAATGAACAGGAATCTCGCGGTAACCGATACGGGAATGATAGACCAAAAGAGAACAGAAGAGAAATAAATAATATGCAAAGAGAAGAAAATGAATATGAGAGAGAAGATGACGGGCGAGAAAACACAGAAGAACAACAGGCGTGTTTTCAAGAAGGCGCTCACTAAAAACGAAGAAACAAACAGGAATTTTTTGTCACCCCAAGGAATTTATTAAACTGGCAGGAAACAATGAAAAGAGAAATGGAGTTAATTTAAAATTTGTGGATGGATTTATAAATGAGAAACCAATTAAAATTATGATAGACACAGGCTCTGAAATAACACTGGTCAACAGAAAATTAATCGAAGAAGTAAATTTAACAAGTCTAATTTATAAAATACCTAGGGTGAATTTAGTGGGCGCAAATAAACGGACATTGGCAACAATAAATGAAGGTATACGAGTAATGGTACGATTGAAAAAAAATATGTATGCACTTCAATGTGTAATAATGCCGAATATGTCACATGACATGATTGTAGGCGTTGACGAATTAACGGAAAAACATGTAGTGATCGACTTCAAAACCAATACGATGAAAATAACAAAGGAAAAAGAAGAAGAACAGGATAAGGAACAAGAGAAACAAATTACGGACGAATCAGAGAAAGAACAAACGGTGGAAATGAACCTGGTGACGAAGAAAGGAAAAGGAAGAAAGAGGGGAAAAGGTCAGAAAAAGATCAAAGAAAAAAAAAACCTGGGATTCCTCAAAAGATGAGACGAGCTCAGGAGAAGAAGATGGAAAGATTTTGACAAGAAATGAAAGCAAAACTTGGGATTCCTCAAAAGAAGAGACGAGCCCAACAGAAGAAAAAACAAAGGTGTTTGAAAAAGACACGGAGTACACGGTGAATATGTGCGAAGAATTTGATGGGAGAGACACAAAATGGATATGTGGAGAAGGCAAAGAAAATGATTTGCGTAAAATTTTAAGAGACTATGAAACGCTGATAAATAAGGAAAACCGAGTGGCCACAAATACGTAGCACAAGTACAGTTAGCATACAGGAAGTGCGTTTTAGTTTGCCTCGAGAAAATTTAGTTGCATAGATTGATAAATTTTATCGATTACAAAGGCGGGGATTTGTTGTACTTTTGAATGTCTGTTAGCAATAAAAAACCGATATACAAATTTTATTACTTAAATAAAAATTAAAATTATTGATATTTCATAATGACACGGGCATATAAATTTTCAAACATCCTGTATAAGACAAAATATGTATTTTAATTTGTTCAAAGAATTGTTCATTAGGCCTCAGAGACAAGACTTTCAAATATTATCGATAAGAAATTTAAATAAGTCGGTTATTGTGAAATGGATTTACCCGTAATAAAAGTGTATATAGAAAGTGTTTAAACAATAGACCGGGATGTGCGGTGGTTTTTCCCCCCGAAAGATTATATCGGTAAAAGTTTATTAACAAAAGACATTGAATTGAGAAACAGGTATCGTTTGTAGCTATTAGTAAGAAATATTTGTAAAGCAGATAGATTTAGTTAGAATAATTAAAGAATGTTGTTTTCTGGAATTACCCGAATGACGTTTTAATAGAGAGAGTTGGTTGGTAACAATATACGTGACAGAGGTAGAAGATTTTTATTGGTCAATTTTTGAATGCAAGGAGGGGTGGTTTTGGCTATGAGATAGGAGAGAGGAAAAGAGTTAGTCAGTTTTCGTCGCCCAAGAAGGAAGGAGCTTTGTGGTTTGTGTTTGTTTGAAGTCCCGAAGACGTAATTTACCGGGTGTGTTTATTTGCGGTGTAAAAGCTGATGAGTGTGAGGAACGGGGTACAGAGAGATAGAAAAACCAAAAGGTTATAAGAATATTAATAGCAGACGAAGCCGGAAACATTTGAAGTTATAAACAGGCGCGGAGATTGGTTCAAAAGGAGGCTGCATAGAATTACACGAGTTGTTGGGTTGCAGATACAAGGACAGAGAGGAGAAAGGTGTACGTCTTCTGGACCAAAATAGGAGCAGAAGCAGAGAAAGGTTTTTTTTTTATGGCGTGGCCATAGAATTGCAACGGCAGATAACGAAAGGTCAGTCAATTTTCATTAGAGCAGGAGTGTGGTTTTCATTTATAAAATAAATAAATTGAATAAATTATAGAGACAGTTAATTTTGCGATCATTTAAAAAAAAAAGAAAAAATTATAAAGAGAGCTTAGTTACAACACATATTAAAAATCAATGTAAAATAACATTTGGGTCCATGATAGAAAACAACTTCTCATATATTTAAAGTATTGTATTGCAAATATTACCGGATTGATTGTTATATAAAATTTCAATAAAATAAAGGACATCTCACATATACTTCAGTTGAAATTCTGTGTATTTTATTCAGGTCATATTACCTATCCCAATTAGGAAGCCAATTGGAAAATATTTTGAATCCACGATCAAAGGTAAATAGTACAAGTTAAATATCCTGAGATTGTAATTAATTAATGCTGATTTATTGTGATTAATTGGAGATTAGATCATTTAATAAATATAGACAGGATCTTTTCTAAATAAGCAATAGAATACAATTTAAATAGCATAACAATATATATATATATATATATATATATTATATATATATATATATACATATATATATATATATATATATATATATATATATATATATATATATATATATATATTTATATATAATATTAGACGTTTCAGCAGGAAATCCATGCCTTTTTCAAAAAGTAATATTGACAAGCATGTAAAAATTCGGTACTATCAAGTAGACGTCACAATTAAAATAATATTAAAAACATAGGACATACCCACTAAGTCACTACATGTAAAATGTATTTTCAATCTAATCATTCTAATCTGATTTTTTGTCAGCTTCATCAGGAGACAACTAAAATATGGTTAAAAGTTATATAAAAATCAGGTAAGAATAAAAAATGAATCACTTACAGATTAAGAGATAAAAATATTTAAAAAAGTTGTTGCACATAATATGTTAAAAAAAAGCACCCAGGTCACTAGTAATTAAATATAGATTTAAAATACATTTTACATGTAGTGACTTAGTGGGTATGTCCTATTATTTTAATTGTGACGTTTACTTGGTAGTACCAAATTGTAATATTGACAATTTGGTAATATTGACATGCTTGTCAATATTACTTCTTGAAAAAGGCATGGATTTCCTGCCGAAACGTCGAAAAAAAATATATAAAAATGTCTTAGTAGGTATCAAATTAACAAATTAATTTTTTTTACGAACCAAACACAAGAAAATAAACTAAAAAATATATATTAATGTTCAAGAACTATATATATATATATATATATATATATATATATATATATATATATATATATATATATATATTCTTAGAAAGGGCTTTAGTGACTATGTGAGTAATATATACGGATATCTTGGGTTTAGTAGTCAATCTTGCCCTTTAGGTGAAATTCTTTTAGGTTTGTTAAGCTTTCGAGTTTATTGTACATGAAGTTGTTATATCTTCAATAGGCTTACCCTTGTAAGCATTGTGTTTTAAAATTAGCAAAATAATTAACATGATGACATTATTAAATTTGATTTTCTTTTTCGTTCTGTCAAAACTTATTACTAAGGTTTACATGTCTCTTCTATTTTTTATATTTATTTTAGGTTAGTTTGACAGAGGAAGTGTCTGTCTTAGTGCTATATACAGTAATCTTCTTTTAAATAAAAGAATAACAATATAAAAGTTCTTAAAAGTTACGCATATTAAAGGGATTAGTCCAAGTTCAAATGAGATAAAATTTATTTTTATTTGTGTTTTTTTTTTTCTTAATTACTAAGTAACATAAACTTTGTTGCTTGTTTAATAACTGCAAACGAAACATTTCTATATATTATATCAAAATTTGCAATGAAGGTTTGCAAGAAAAATAGAAGAGACATGTAAACCTTAGTAATAAGTTTTGACAGAACGAAAAAGAAAATCAAATTTAATAATGTCATCATGTTAATTAATTTTGCTAATTTTAAAACACAATCCTCACAAGGGTAAGCTTATTGAAGATATAACAACTTCATTTTTCTAATGTAGTTTTTTATGTTAATTTTTAGTACATTTTAAAAAAAGAGTCCACTAAACTCGAAAGCTTAACAAACCTAAAAGAGTTTCACTTAAAGGCCAAAAGTCTGCCTTGTAATTTACTGCATAGTTTTCTCTATTTATATGATACATTTCCAAAAACATTCTTTTTTTGTAATTATTTTCTTGCTGTAGAACCCTGACATTTGAATAGTCAAATTGATGGCGAGTTTTTAAGTGATGGTCAACTACCGCACATGTATTCTTCTGTTTTGTGTAGTCACTTTTGTGTTGTGTGACCCTTTGTTTTAGCCATTGAGAAGTTTGGCCAACATAACAGCACTGGCAATCCAAACAAGACAGTTTGTAGATAACATTAGTTTTATTTACAGTTGGTATCTTGTCTTTTACTTTAGAAAACAGTTGTCGGTGTTCTAATAAATTATTTTGCACAATTTTAATATTAGTAAATGTTTTAAATAAATTAGTCACAGAAGGTGTAAACTGTTTTATTAATGGTAATTTTTTATATTGTATTGTTTGTACTGCTCCGATATCAGTGGGACCGTCAAAAATGTCAGAGTTAAATTTACCATCACTAATATGCCTTACCCTATTCTTCAATGCAATGACTGTATTAAACTTTTGATGAGTAGGATAATTTGAAAACAAGTTTAAATACCTTCCAGAGTGTGTTGGCTTTTGATATCAATCTATCAACATTTTGTTTTGTTCTGTTCTTATTATTTTGGTGTCCAGAAATGTTATTGAACAATCATTTTCTATCTCTTTTAATATGTTGGTTAAAGTTATTGAAAATGTTTAAGATATTTTGAATTTGTGAAGTAGGAACAGAACATAAATAAGATCGTTTACAATTTTTTTAATAAAGGGTAAACGGAAAGGTAATTGTGGAATAATGACATCCATCAAATGGTCCAAGATGATGGTTTCTATTATGGAGCTGAGTGGACTACCCATAGGTGATCCAAATATATGTCAATAGAATTTATCATTAAAGCTAAAATAGGTGTTCTCAAAAACATAGTTCAGAAGTGTTAAAAAACTATCCTTGGAAATTGTTGTATAATTTTGGATGAGATTCCATTTTGACTGTATTAGAGTACTGACCAGATCTATTGGTATTTTATTAAATACCGATATGACATCTAACTAAAATAGTAGCGTTACTACGTAAATAACTACGTTATTTACTGTACGGATGCGGACAAGTAAACTATACAACCATAGTCTAATTTGGATCGGATTATAGCTCGATAAACTTTGAGTAGTACAATTTCATCGATACCCCATTGATGGTGGGACAATATCTTCAACAAATTTATTCTGCTTAAACAGATGGCTGTTATTTCATCGACATGATGTCGCCAGGTGAGTTTGTTATCGACAGTTAGTACTAAAAACTTGTAATGATCAATTAAGTCTAAATTTACTCCGCTTATTGTTATTTTGGGTATTTCTGCGCTGTTGTATCTCCTGGTGAATTTAATTATTTTGGATTTATTCTAAGAGAACTTTAAGCCAGTTTTTTCGGACCATGTAGTAAGGGACTGGACAGAATTTTGTAATAAGGATGAGGTGACACGGCCTATTGGATGAGACACGGATGAGGCCTCTTTTGGACACGTAGTAAGGGGAGACCGATATAAGTTTCTTCAACTTATTATGATGGGTAAAATCGAAGGACTCAGAGAAATTGGTAGAAAGCAGGCCTCTTGGTTGAAGAATATCAGGGAGTGAACAGGAATAAAGAAAGCTGAGCAACTCTTTAGAATAGCTCGAGACAGAGACAGTTTCGCCATGTTAATCGCCAACGTCAAGGGGACTTGATAAGGCACGTTAAGAAGAAGAAGATGAGGTGACAACGGTGGATTTTCCTTAGCAGTATACAATAAGGTCATCTGCGTATAGGGTAAATTTAACAGGAGATTTTATATGAAAGCAAATATCATTGATAGTTAGCAGAAATCAAAGAAAAAGTTAGAACTCAAAGTAGAACCTTGAGGTACACCATTTTCAGTGACATAGTTGTCGGATAATACTCCGTTAACTGTGATTCTAAAATTTCTATTATTTAAAAAGTTGTTTATAAAGTAGAATATGTTACCCGTAAGATTAGTTTCTATCAGTTTTTTAAGGATAACGGACTTGCAAGTTGTATCGAAAGCACTTTCTATATCAAACATTACTGCGATTACGTATTGCTTGGAGGCCATAGCATTTGCTATATCTGTTTGTATAATCACTAAATTATCAATGGTGCTTCTCTTAGGTCTAAAACCTGATTGAGCAGGGTTAAGGATATTGTTTTTGTATAGATACCAGATTGATCGCTTATTAATCATTTTTTCGAATAATTTGCAAATATTAGATGTCGTGAGATTGGCCTAAACGAGTTGGAAAGGGAGCTGCTTTTTGGATAGGAAATATAATGGATTCCCTCCATTTGGAAGGAAATTCTTGTCGGGACCATATTAGGTTGTACAACTCAAGCAAATATTTGAGGAAAATTGGTGGAATGTTATCAGGGTCAGCAGCTGAGTTTTTGTAGCGGATAGGGCTAGAATCAATTCTTGTTTAGAAAAGGGTAAGTTTATTGGGTTGGAAATATCGTTAGTTTCACCACTTGCGATGTTAAAAGAGTGTAAAGGAGACTTATTTCGGTTTAGCGTTTTGGATTGAAAGTGATGCGCAAAAATATTGGCAATACTTTGACTTTGAGTCACGATTTTGTTGTCATGAATTAGAGCGGGGATTTTGTAGACGGTGCTTTGACCTTTTATATGTTTAATTTTGTTCCAAACTTGGCTTGGAGTTGTATCGGAAGAAATAGAATAGGTATAAAGATTCCATGAAGTCTTTTTGCTTTCTTTCATCATACGTTTTGATTTAGCTTTCGCTAATTTAAACTTGATAAGATTTTCATTAGTTCTTGTTCGTCTATATTTATTAAGAGCTTTCTTGCATTCACGAAATGCTACAGCACAGGAGTCATTCCAGCAAGGAACTAATTTTCGCGTAGAGTTAACAAAATATTTTCCTATATATTTTTGAGCGAAGGTAATTATGCAATCGGTGAACTGATCAACTAGGTGGTCTATGTTATATTCATATTTAATTGAATTGACTTGATCTCGGACGTTTAGACTAAAATTCATCCAGTCCGCTTGTGCAATACGCCATTTTCTTACTGGGTTATACAATTTGGGTTTATTGTCTGAGATTAATATAGGGAAATAATCACTATCGAACAGACTATCTAGTGGACACCATGTTAGACATGGACCTAGTTTTGGATCACAAAGGCTAAGATCGATTTGTGAGAAAGTCTCTGAAGATATATTGAAGTGGGTGCTACAACCAGTATTGAGTAGAAATATGTCTTCATTGCTTATTATGTTTTCTATAATTTTTCCTCTGCCAAATGTGCTGTTAGATCCCCACATTGTGCTGTGAGCATTGAAATCTCCTACGAGGATGAATGGGGATGGGAGTTCTGTTATTAAGTTAAAAATTTCTGTATGATTTACCTTCTTATTAGGCGGTAAATATATATTGCAAATAGTGATTTTATGAGGACACCATAATGAAACAGCGACTACCTCAAAATTAGAAGTGATGTCAAATTTTTCAGAATATATATCTGACGATACAAAAATAGAAATATCACCACTTGCACGTAGGGGTGTGGATCTAATCTGATGATAGCCTATGTAATTTTTTAGGTACGGATTTTGGGTTTCCTTCAAATTTGTTTCTTGTAGACAAAGAATATCTGAGGCAGTCTCTTGGATAAGTTGTTGGATGCGTTCTAGACGGGCGTGAAACCCATCACAATTCCATTGTATTAAAGAGAAAGATGACACAGAAAGAAAAAGATATCTCAGAAATTAAAAAAAAAAACAGAAATGTACCAATAAGATTATTTTAAAGAGTTTTTGGACGTAAGGGAAGTATCAGAGTAAGATTCATCGTTACTGGGATCTGTTTGTGAAAGTCATGGTTATGTTATTATATCATTATTTTCTGCAGATTTAACATTGTGTTGCTGTCTGATTTTTTTCATTAATCGTGTAAATCTGTTTTTTATTGTTTTTTGAGAAAGGTGCGGGTAGATAGAAATTAAATTGGTGAGGGGTATATTGATGTCGTGTAAATCGTGTAAAATATGTTACTGTTGGTGGTTGGGTTTGTGTTGGTTACAATTTGGTTTTTAATAAACCTAAACCTAAAGTATTTAATAAACTTTACCCCTACACAACATTTTTTGTCTATTATTCCATCAATACTTACATCCAACCATAAAGCAATTGATGGTACAATAATGCCAATACGTTCAACGTTGTTGCCCGATTGTTATTGATAGGCGTTTAAAGCTTCTCCTTCAAATATTTTCCCATGACGAGTTTCAATGTTGCCCTTGAAGTGATTGTCGAATAGTGACTTTACTTTTAAAACCCAGTTTGGATTTTTATTTTTGTAATAAGTGTAAACACTGTAGCAAGTAGTCCTAGTAATCCTAATCCTACGAGCATTCCTCCACACTTTTTTTTGTGTGTTTTGGATTGGACAATTGTCATTCAGCCAGTCTCAATCAAGATAAGTTTATTAACGTAGTGTGTGTGTGTGTAGAGTAATTGTCTTGATACTTAGCAAAGTCGACGTCATTGTCTTTGCTAAGAGACGCTAATTGTATCCGAACGTCTGCGGTCCTTCCGGTGAGTACCGATCGCACAAGGATAGAAATTATTTTCATCTATTATTTTTTTTTAATAAACGAAAATTTCCAACCAGGTGAGATTCGAACTCACGACCTTTAAGGCGCGTCCAGACTTGTATACGCATGCGGTGAGAAGCCACGCATATGCGTGCGTGTTCAGATGTGGACGGCGCTTTCGTAACCTCTCGCCGCATGCGTTGCTTCTCGCGAATGACTTGAGCACACATGCTACGAGCCAGAGTGGTGTCGGTTTTTTAGCACACATCAAAGAAACATACGTGTGCGTTCGCGCTCAGTTTAGACGGATAGCGTGGGGATTTGCTGCATTTGCAAGACAAGTTCATATTTATTGAGTTTTAATAAATAAATGCGTCGTCCACCATCGTCTATTTTTCCTTTGTTTTTTCTTTTTTAATGAACCAATAATCACAAACGCGGCACTGACCATACGCAGTTCCTCAGCAATTTTGTCACGAATAAATAGAGCGCCTTGAGCACGGATGCATATGCGATGATTTATAATTTCAACGAATGCTCTGAGCGCGAATGGTTTGAGTACGCACGCATATGCGTGGCTTCTCACCGCATGCGTATGCAAGTCTGGACGCGTCTTTAGGTTTAAAGGCAGGCGCTCTTACCACTAAGCCACAGAGGGGTTTTCCTCCATACTTCACCAGACTGAGAAATAGTTGCTCTACATACAATTATGCCATTTTCAGGAGCAACAAATATTTCTTTATTATAAAAGTTTATCAAATCATCACTTAATTCCATTGTAAAATTTAAAATATTGTCAAACAAAGGTAACAACTTATTGTTACTAAAAATGTCATGGTACATAGTTAATTGTAATAAATCACTGTGTGACACTTCTACTTCTACTAAATTAAGGTTTTCACTTATTGACAAACTTAATTGCAGGTGTAATCATTTTTCTCCAGAAAGTACAATGTCCGCTGAAGAATTAATTTTCCTCATGTAACCGAAACCATTTATAGGGGTTGCTTTTTCATAAACAGTGTTCTCCTTTTTCAATTTTCCCCATTGTTGCGTCGTATTTGTACTACTTAGGTCTTCAAAGTTCTGAATGGAACATCTATAAGAAAAATAACATATATATTGTCAATTCCTACAAAAATAAATATGTATTTTTACAGAAAAACAAAGAGCAAAACAGCAAGAGCGTATTTGCATTTCCCAGAAGCTTCAGCTTTACACGTACACTTGCAATTGAAAGTCTTTTTTAAATCAGTTACCAGGATTTGAATTTGTATTTGATGCCGTAATCCTTTTAGATTGCCGATTTGCAAATATAATGCCTTTAGTTTCACCTGAACTTTTTTTGAATTTACTCCGCACTTTATTATGTGATTGGCATCTAGCACTGCTTGCTTGTTCTTCAATTAAAGATCTTTTTGAATCACAATATTAATTACATCAACAAACGCTATTCCAATTATATCCGCCATATTGATACAACTGCACTGCCACCTATAGTCGATTGAGCTCGCGAATCGGCTAAAAATAAAAGTTCACTTAACCGCCCGTTTATCTTCCGTCCGTAAGATAAAATCTTATCTGAAAAAAACATTTTGCTTAATACTTTAAAAATGTCATAAGTAAAAGGACAGTATTTAAACAAGTTTAACAATTTAAATATACCTGTGTTTGATTCCCGTTTAGGTAATTTAACCTTATATAAGTCCTCGTGACTACCAAAAATCAACAGACATTAAACTGTTTCCATTTAATCAGAGGTTTAACTCCCAACGGATTAGACCATTACCGTATTTTATGCTTTTATACGTACAGTCATTAAAAAAAGTATTAGGTAGATACAAGAGCGTTTTCCCTTTTACGTATTTAGGGATACATTTAGGAGAGAAAATATTAAAGCAGTACGTGAACAAAATGCTTCCGAATAAAGTTAACACTTTTATTTAATGACGGCATAAAAGGGATATTAAGACGGTAAAAAACAAACATAAGAGGGTTTATAAAACTTGTAAAATTAGATGTTCTTATTCCCATTATACGTGAGTAAAGTAGAAATATTACTTTTAATAAAGCAACGATTTGGAGCTTCGTCTGTACGCAGGCTTAGAGTGTGGCATGTAGTGGGTGGCAATTGTTGTTATTTGTTTGTGTTTATATGACTGCTGACACTAAATCCATTCGCCAATCTTACAATTTTTACTAATTTTTTCATTAGTCATTGTTTTGTATACAATCTTATTCTAAATATATTACTAGTATTGATATTTATTATATAGTCCGTTTTTTGTCATTTGTTTCTATTTATTAAACTTATCTAGTTTTTTTATTAGGTGCTTTTTTAGTTAAATATTATATATATATATATATATATATATATATATATATATATATATATATATATATATATATATATACTGAAAAAGCGATGAACGCTTGTAATCAACGCTGATCAAATAGAATACAATACTCCAATATTTGGGTGTGCAGCGGAAGATGGGACAAAGAAGTACTCTTTTTAGTTAACCAAGCTTTCGCAAATATTTATTTGCATCATCAGGGTGCTACAATAAACAGAATTAGTATAAATTACAGAGTAAGACTTACTTTGCCTCTTAAATTAGGGCATAAACTTTTAACTATTGAAATAAACATTAATCATAAACTAATAAAATCATTAGAGAATAAATTAAATACCCTTAAGGCAAATATAATTAGTAGTACTAGTGAATATATTTGTAATAATTTCATTCAGAAACAAATGAAACACTATAATTTTTCTTTTCACAAGATAAAAAATAGTAATATTAATAAATTCAACAATTTAAAATTTACTATGTTGAACAACCAATTTATTACTAAGGATTCTTGGATAAAAAATATCTCCCAAGTTGAAATTCCCTCAAACGTTATGAAATTTCTCTCGTTAGGTCCTAAGTTTAGCATTGAACCACGGTTAGGTATTGAGTCTCTTATTAAACCACTTTTATCTGATATTGATTTTATATCATCATTTATTCCGGATCGTGAATGTAGAAATATTGCAATTGCTAGATCGATTAACATAATCACTAATAACTCGTTTAAACGTAGGAGTTCCCCTTCTCTCCTACAGTCTCGTTGAAGAAACTAAACGCTTCCTCAAATCTCACCCTGAGTTAGTAGTGACGCAATCTGACAAAGGTAATGTTACTGTAGTAATGTTGAAAGATGATTACTTTAAACTTTCTCAAGAGATTCTTGATCAGGATTCATCCTACATAACCCTCCCTAGTGATCCAACTAGCAATATCCAAAATAAATCAAATGCCCTAATTAAACGCCCTTGGCAACAGAAACAAATTGATTTAAACACTAAAAAGAGACTTTCATCCTATAAAAGTGTTGTTGCAACCTTAACCATGAGACCTATAGTTTCCTCTATAGGCTCACCAACTGAACATATTGCAGGCTTTCTCACCAATATATTGACTAAAGCCTATGATTCAAATAATAATTACTACATCAAAAATTCTTTCCAAGCTGTTGAGTTATTTACCAAAACTGTCTTACCAAGTAATTATGTTCTCGTCAGTCTAGATGTTATGTCCCTCTTCAGTAATGTTTACTTAAATGCCGTTCTCCGATCTATTCATAAACACTGGAACAAAATTTCGTAAGTGTGTAACATTGATTATGATATGTTTATTGAGTTGATAGAGTTCTTGTTTAATTCCACTTGCTTCTCTTTCAACAACAAATATTACAAACAAACCTTTGGCACTCCTATGGGAGCCAGTATCTCTCCAATTCTTGCTGCATATGTAATGGATGATCTGTTGGATATTGTTCTCCAGGTTGTTCTTTTTAACGTTCCTTTTATTAAAAAGTATGTTGATGACATTATTATGTCATGCCCACAAGGTTTAGAAAGTGAGCTCTTAGATATTTTCAATAGCTATGACCCCCACATTCAATTTACTCTTGAAAAAGAGGATCAAAACCAATCGGTTCCTTTTCTCGACACAATATTCATCAGGGAACTGGGTAACATCATTACAATTGATTGGTATAGAAAAAAGTGTAACTCTGGAAGATATCTCAACTACCACTCTTAACACAAGTCAAGCATGAAAATTAATCTAGTAAAACAAATGACCACAAGAGTTTGTAAACCAGCTGACCCTATTTTTAGAAAGAAGAATCTCAACATCCTTTTACAGTTGTTCCTAGATAATTCTTACCCCGAATCCTTACTTAGGAAAATCATCTTTAACACATCCTCTGTTATACTCAACACACAAGTAAACCCTTCCCAAAATACAGGTGATATGAAAATTACCTCTGTTTCCCACTCACTGACTAACAATATTCCTAATGTATCTTTTGCATCACTTCCTATTATTAAGGACGTCACTCCCAAATTGACCAGAATTTTTGGTCAATACCTACCAAATGTAAAAATTGCTTATAAAAGCACTATAGTTTTGGGATCTCTGTACAAGTCATTGAAAGATAAAGTACCAAACTTAGATAAAAGTGATGTGGTCTACAAACTTAATTGTTTAGGCTGTAAAGGTTCTTATATAGGTCACACCTCCCAAAAAGTTTCCAGCCGTTTCACTCTTCACAAGAGTGACATTAGGTTACACCCTGATAGATGTTCCCTAGCCACACATGTTAACACAACAGGACACTCTTTTGATTTTTCAAATGTAAAAATCCTATCCACGGAGAGCAATTATTCAAAAAGATTGTTTCTCGAGATGGCTTTCATTTTTCAAGAAAAAGAACCCATTAATAAAAAGACAGATACCAAGAATTTAAGCAACTTATATTCATTATTGTTAACTTTAGATAAACATGAATCTACTAATACAGACAATTCATCATCAACAATATAAGTTTAATTATATATGAGATATACAATATCTCTCCTATTTCTAAAATAAGTCTTTTCATCTTTTCTTTTTCAATAACTTCAGCTTCTATCAGGTATAGTATCACCTTTACATCGTTATCATTTAAGATCTAACGTTCTGTCGTTTTAAGTTGGTAGCAACGAATTCACAAGCAATTCTTTTGTTTCTGATAAGAATATTTATAACCAAAATTTTATATTGTGACTACGTACATGTTTTGTAACTATTTTAACATAATTTTATTTAAATGTTTATGTATGTGTGTTCTAAGTGTTTTCTGTATGTTAAAGAACGTTTTAAATCAATTTTTGGATAGTTTTAGCCACAGTTGTAGGGGTCAAATGAGTTGCCAGTTTCATTTAATGAACATCAAGACAACTAACCTTAATTAGTGTAAGAGGCAAAGTAAGTCTTACTCTGTAATTGATACTAATTCTGTTTATTGTAGCACCCTAATGATGCAAATAAAGATTTGCGAAAGCTTGGTTAACTAAAAAGAATACTTTTTTGTCCCATCTTCCGCTGCACATATATATATATATATATTATATATATATATATATATATATATATATATATATATATATATAAATATATTAAGTGATGAGGTCCTCAGAGGTCCATAGCAAACTCTTGTGGAGGTATCTACTTTATTCAACACACACACACACACACGCGCGCGAAGCGTTCAACCCAACTCCTAGTGACATGTGTATACCACTGCTAATCAGTGAGATCCACATGTCCGAAGATCAAAACGATCTCGCTCCAGAAGAGCCAATCATTCTGGATCGGCACCTATCTGACCCCCAGGTTTTTCCTCCACACCTTCTCTACGTCTGACGTACGTAGCGAAGGCTTATGAACTGTTACGTCGGGCGATTTGGGTAATAAACAACACTCTCCGTATATACCTGGTTGTCGTTAAGCCACCTCAAATTTAGGGGTAGCTAAAAGCTTTTCTCGCTAGTTACTTTACTGAATTTAATTTTCTGATTAGCATTACATTGGACTGAAGTCCCTAGCAAAATGTGTGCTCTGCACGGAGAGGCATCAACTTAAGTTGGTACAGGAAAAGTGTGTATTCGGTCACTCAGCTGCCGATTTGGCAAAAATTAATTTGTACTCCTCGACAGCTGTGCACCCGAATGGTCTGGCCACCGAGCCCATGCTTGTCGCACATGACCACGATGCTCAGAAGTTCACGATGATGGTCTCCCAAATAGACCTGCCTTAAGGGCCTAAGCCATATGTTTGGCTGTACAAAGAGAACATATGGTTATCTTTTTACTATGTTCGCGCGGTGAGTCTGCGTGTGACAGGATCAGTATCACTCGACTATTGTTGGGTTGACCATCCGGGAACTATTAATATTTAAAATACTACATGCAACTGTTCATTCGTGGCAACATAAGGTGTTTTAATAGGTTTTTATGATATATTTTTTTGGTGAGCAAAATTTGGTGTTCGGAACTCTAAAATGCCAGGACACCAGATCTTACCCTTGTTTTTTTTCCTAATTCTGTCCCGCGTGCTTTTCACTAATCTGTGCATATCTCAATCTCCATGTCTTTATACTATTGGGATATATCCAGCTATTTGTTGTTTAGGCCGTCTATGTGTCATCCTGATGTTTTCGTCATAGTCCGTTAGCTCTCTCAGCTTTCTGTTGGGGTGATTTCTTATTTCATTGAAAATCTTATATGCTTTATCATTCATTATTTGTAATATTTTTTTCTGCTGTGTGTTTTTGTATAGGTACTTTAATGGTATATATTTCGGTACGTTTAGTGCATCTCTTATTAGCTGATTTTGTGTTACTTGTAATTTCTTCCTGTTGGATTTACAGGTGTGCCACCATGCTACTGATGCTTAAGTTAACACTGGAAGATTATACTATTGGCTACCCTTAGTTTAGTTTACTTTTCTTGCCTATTAGCGAGGCAAGTTGCGTCTTTGTTAGTTTGGTTTTGTACACCGCTTGGTCTACATGTTCAGTGAATGTGAGCTTGTGATCAACCTTAGTATTTAGCTTGATTACTCCATTCTATGTTGTCGTTAGCTAGGCTTATTTCTATATTGGGTATTTGTATCACCACGCGTGCAGTAGATTTAGAGATCGTTGTAAGTCTGTTGTTGCAAAATTTACATTTCTATTGCTTGTAGCAATCGCCGTGTCATCTGATAGCCATATATATGGTTTCATCAATCTCACCATTCAGGAATGCAGTCTCCACATCTAAATGAACTGTAACTAGATTTAATTTAACAGCCATCGCTAACAAAAGCCTAAAATTACTCAAACACATGAGTGGAGAATACGTTTCTGAATAGTCAACCCCATATTTATGTGTAAAACCCTTTGCCACCAATCTTGCCCTGTACCTTACTATTTCACCCTTTTCATTTATCTTTATTTTAGACACCCATTTATTTTGAACAATATTTGTATTAGCAGGTTTATCAACCAGTTCCCAAGTATTATTTATTCTAAGAGCTGTCAATTCATTCTGAATGGCTAATTTCCATGCATGGCTATAACTACTTGACAGTGCCTCAGAAAGACTTGTAGGCTCAAATGCATTTGACATAGTAAACATGACAAGATCAGGTACATTTTCCAGATCTTTATCTAACAAAAAATCATTATACACTTTTGGTTTATTTCTAACACGTGTAGGGTAACGCTTAGATTCTTGAACACTACCATTATTTCTTTCTTCTCTATTCACTTCTTGACTTTCACTAGCACTTTCTTCTACACTTTTTATAATCTCAGATTCTACAAGTTCACCACCTTTTACTTCTTCGGAGTTTTCATTCACACTAAAACATTCCAACTGATGTTGGTTTACTCATTTGGCTTTAACTTCAACAATGAGTAAATTGCATTAGATTTAAATCGTACGTCGCGGCTCGATACAATCCTTCTTTCAGATAGAATACATATCCTAAAACCATCCCTGTCAATTACATAACCAACTAAATAACCATGTATCGCCTTGTCATTAAATTTACTGCGAATATTCTTATTAACGTGAACATAACATTCAGTGCCAAATATTCCTTAATATTTCAAACTTCCAATTGGCTTTCTATACCACAATTCATAGGAACTTTAACTTTCAATTGATGACTTTCCTCTGCGATTCAGAATGTACACTGCAGTATTGCATGCTTCTGCCCACAATTGTTTGGACAACTTACATGTGTTTAACATTGAACGTGCACACTCTACATGATGCCGTTTTCCCATTCAGCAACACCATTCTGCTGAGATGTATAGGGTGGAGTAATACAATGCTCTATACCTCTCTTTGCAAGAAGTTCAGATACCTTTCTATTGTTAAACTCTCTCCCTCCATCGCATCTCAGTTGATTTACTACATGGCCATCTGTACTAGCTTCATTTAACAGTTGTTCTAAGAAAGTACATACGTCACTTTTGTGTTTCATAAAGAAAACTTTCCAAAACTTACTAAAGTCATCTTTTAAACGTACGTAATAACGTGCTTTTGCGAGTGATTCTATAGACATGGCCCATTTTTAATGCATGGATCTGCTCTCCAGTGACTTGTGGTCGTTTGATCCTAGATTTGAATGGCAATCAATGCATTGTTCCAATTGCACATCCATCGCAAAAGTTTTTTTTTGGACCCATCAATGTCTATATTCATTTTCTTAAATACCTTTTTTACATGATGCTTATGCTGATGACCAAATCTTTTATGGTACACTTGCAACATATCTGTTGACTCTGCTAAGGTTACTTAAAGGGGATTTGTTGGTTTTATAACACGTATGTTAAGTGCATACAGGCCATTACTGAAGTACCCAGTCATTAAAGATTCACAAGTATGTTTATCATATATATTTACACATTTTTTATTAAGTACTGTAATAAAACCCCTTTGTGCAGCAGCTTTTACAGAAAACAGATGAGCACTTGCTTCAAAAACATAAAAAACATTGTTCAAGTCAGCACCTTTCCATTTATTATTTAGATGCGTTTGAATTTTCACTGTTCCTTGTCTATGGGCTAACATACATACATCCTTCTTACCAAGTGATATACTTTCTGGTTCATCAAATTCTGTATAAGATGAGAAATATTGCTTATCTGTAGTGATATGATTTGTGGCTCCACGGTCACAATACCATTTTCCAGCTTTAATACAATTGTTAGATGAGGCAATAAAACATTAGACAAAAAAGCAGTATCATTACTTTTATTCTTACCTAAATTCTCAGCTGATTTTTTCAACGGACACTCTTTCGTCCAATGGCCTAATTTTTTGCATTTATGAGATTGAAATTTCTCTTTTGCACAATGTACATTTTTTCTTGACTTTATACTTTGGTTCTGAATATATTTTTCTTTCGGGCTATTACATGCAACAAACGAAAAATATTCTACAGTACTCTGGTCATGTAATTCAATGGTACACAATTTCTCAATCAGTAAATTTAAAGTTTGATTCTTTGATGGTATCGTGTACCACAAATCTCTGAAATTATCAAAGTCGTTACCCAAAGTTGATAAGATCCGACCATTTAACATTCTTTCGGATAAAACATTTTGATCATGCTTCTGCAGTTCATCATTCAAATCTACAAACAATTTCTGCAACTTCGCAACATGTGTATTAATATCTTCTTTTTCATCACGTTGGACTCTAAAAAAGGCTTCAATTTACATGTTTAACCGTTGCGTATTGCTACGTTCAAATCTTGCACGCAATTTGTCCCATATTTCACTAGCGTGAGTACACGCCAACACGAGCTCGGCAACAGTTTTTCCTAGCGTACCTGCTAACAAACTTACCGCTTTCGCATCGTCCTTTAACCATTACTGATGCTTCTGTATTTCCACTGAAGTTAAATCTTCACTAACCTCAGGACACTTACACATACCGTTGACAAGGTCTTCAAGTATATACGAACGTAATAAAATCGAAACGTGCTATTTTCACTTTGCCCAGTCTTCAGTACTCTCGAGTTTGTTAACTTGAATTTTATAATCGTTATTGCTGATCGCCATATTTTATTGACCGATAATAACAAAAAACAAAACTGAATGAAGTACGAACCTAACCTGTTCACAGTTCACACGTGGACTGGGTCCATAACCTGTTATAATTTAAGTAAGGTGAAGTTCTACTTCTAGCTTGAAGACAACAAGAGACAAGGAAATCTGTAATTTAGGAAATATGCCCCAATAAACGTCTGGCCATCAACTATTATACTTTATTCCTTCTTACATACAGAACAATACAAAACTTGACTGACAGTAATTTATGACCTATTTTTGACATTACTCATTAAACTGTCAACAATGTCACTTTATATAGAACAACTATAGGACCACATTCACTTTTATTGTTGGATATTCTAACAGTATGTATTTGTAGGTAAATCAGACTTTTTTCCTATTTTTCATAATTTTAACTGTATTTTTCAAGACGGTTTTAATTGCTGCCATGGCTGAGTCCGTGTGCATGAACAGGTCGAAGTTCAGGTGAGGACTCAGTTCTGTGAAATATATCACACATCCTGCCCAGGGACACATACGAAAACCACAACGGCGAACACGGCGAAGAGCACCTTAATATGTTCTCACCGGAGAGCTATTCACTTTAACTGATATCAGGAGCTGATTGTCTATGTATCTCACGATTTGCACGGTGTTGTTCAATCTGTATCTTGATTAAATATTTTATATATTATGAAAATATGTTTATGAGACGCCTATGTATTTATTTTCTGGTGGCCTGGCGTATAGAAATAGTACTTGTTTTATTTTATTTTCGTTTTTATAGAAAATTGATAACTAATATTACTAATTAACGATAGAGCTTCAGGCAAATACTAGTTGCTAGCTATTTTTGTACTAAAAATTAATTAATGTGGCCGTCTTCAATAAAGGTTGGGTCGAGACGGACGTACACAGTTCAGGTATATTTCAATTCAATAATGCCAAGAGAGAAACTAAAAATACCTAAATTCTTTAGAAGTTATTTTTAATTATAATTTTATTTATTTATAGTATGGCATATAGTAAGAACACATAATTAAAAAATCAATATAAAACGTTACATGAAGTATTACAAACGAACATCTAATGTATTAATAATATAATATAATGTAAACCATTTTCGGTCGCATTCAGGAACTCATCGAAAACTCCAGGGAATCACCTTCGGGGGCATTCTTCAACAATGTGACGGACGGTCTGTCGTTGCGCACCACAGTCACACTTAGAAGTAAGGGCTTTTCCCCATTTATATAAGCTGTCATCACATCAACCGCTGCTCGTTCTTATTCTGTTTAGCGTTGTTCATCTATTGCGGGTCACTTCAAAGCCTAGCGGTTTCTTATCGATACAGGCCATTTGTTGTGCTTCCTGTGGTGGGTCGCTCTCCCATTGTCTTCTACAAGCGTTGGTCAGGTTAAAATGTACCCAATGTAAGGAGTTGGCTCTTAGCAATGGAGGATATCTAGAGCGCAGTCTGTTAATTTTGATATTAAGCTTATTATGGTGGATGGGTAGTTGATGGTTAGCCTCGATTTTTCTATATTCTCCCAGAAGAGAATGACTTCTTCGCGGTTTTGGCGGTGGAATGTAACTCAGAATGGGAAGAAATAGTTCGGTGTGGGTCTAAATGTACCTGAGATCATTATTGTCTAGTTTAATTGGGTGTCAATAATCTTCGTGTGTTTGCTATTGAACCATTCCGGGGAAGCATATTCAGCCACCGTGAATAAAAGTCCGAGAGCGGATAATCTGAGTACGGCGGCTGAGCCCATTTAGTGCCACATAGCTTTTGGACTATATTATTTCTCGTTTTCAGTTTTGCTGTCGTTCTTTAGAGATGTCCTTTAAAACTTAATGTTCTGTTCAGAGTAACTCCAAGATATTTTGGTGTGAGTTATTAGTGAGCAGTCTGTTTTCGAAGTAAACGAAGAGTTTTTTGTTCGCTTCGGTTTTTGTTGCATTGGGCTGTAGCCACCATTTGCGAAAGTATTCTCCCATAATGGCAAGGTCATCCGCTAGTATTTTTTCTGTAATATCCATGGTATTATGTCTTGCTGCAACGGCCCAATCGTCAGCGTAGCCAAATTTCTGCGAAGTTATCCCAGGTAGGTCCACGATGTATAAATTTAACAGTTATGTTACCAAAACAGATCCCTGTGGCAGTCCATTGCTGAGCTTCATTTTGACATTTAAAATTGCCCATTGTGACTTGAAAAGGTCTGTCGGTGAGCATGTTATCAATGAGTTTAGTTACTTTTTAACACGGGATGATACGGATTAGTTTGCAGATTAGTCCTTGTCTCCAGACAGTATTATATGCAGCTGATAGGTCAATGAAAGCAACGGATGTTTTTTTTTCTTTGAAAACATGCTTCAATATGTGTTGGTAAGAATAGGATCTGATCTGTGCAGCTGCAGTTAGGTCTGAACCCTGCTTGCTTAATAGGTATGAATTCAAATATGTTTCTACTAATTCTGTTGTAGATTAAGCATTCCAACAGTTTATAAACACAGCTCAGCAAAGCAAGCGGTGGGTAATTTTGGGGTTGATTATTTGGCTTTCCTGGTTTTAATATGGTTATAGTTAATGGAGGCCTTTTTTAGTGAATGGGAAATTTCTCCTAATTTTAACATATCTGTATAAAAATCAGTCAGCCAATTCCTAGCATATTTGCCGCAGTCGAGTAAAAATTCTAGATGCATTTTATCGGAGTCGGGTGCCTTTCCAGACTTAAATTTCTGACATTGCTGAAATTATTTCTTCTGTGTTTCTTCACTCTTACGAGTGAACTCGTCAGAGTATTCAGATGTATTCGGGCATGCAGACTTTAGTATTTTTAGTTCTTGTTTGACTTTGGTGGTGTGATCACAATCTCTAGGTGCTCTTAAGGTTGCTACAATGTGGGAGGCTACTCTGTTAGGAGCTATTGGTACTTTGTCTCTAGTTGGAAGTCTGCTACTACCAAGTTTTCTAAGTAAAGACCATACCTTTCTGCTTGATTTACTAATGTCTAATTGTTTCACAGTTTTCATCTATTTTTGTCGTCTGCTGCTTTCAAGCTGTGCAGTAGCTTTCATTGTAACCTTAATACAATTTTTCACATGTTTCATCTCATCCTGGGACAATACTGTTTACGATATCCTCTAGGTATAGTTTTCTTCGCTGTAGAGATAACCGCAACAACAAACCTTATGTAGTTTGAACGTGTTGGAGGTATCCACCCTAGACATTTCTTCAATCTTTCAGTAAAAGTCGGCCAGTCTGCCTTTTGAAAGTTCCACCTAGGTTGGGGAAAAGATGATATTATTGGTATTTTGATGCCAATTTTTATTATAACTGGTCTATGTTGGCTATGTGGAAAATCTGGCAGTACTGTACGTAAAGCTGCCAGTGGTTGATTGTTTTCATTTTTTGAAACAAAACATAGATCTGGCTTGTATTCTCGCCTCCAGGCTGCAGATCGAAAAGTTCCCTGATCTTTAGGGTCAAAGACTAAATAAGTGTCAACATCTTTGCTCCAGTTTATTAGAGCCTCGCAGTTTTGATTATTGTGCCTATGCTTCCAGAGTTCATGATGACTGTTGAAGTCTCCCACATAAACTGAGGTGTGTGGGTGGGCGTGAATAACATGCGTAGGCCACAAGACTGCAGGGGGTTTATAAATATTGCTGACAGTCATTTCGCCCATTTGTATAGTAACCGTATGAATAATATTTATGTCCTTGGTCGGATGAAAAAGTTTTGAGTAATAACAGCGACAGTGAGGAGCTAGCATCAAAAAACAAAGTGTGGATTTATCCACAGTAGTATCAAAGTGTAAGCAATCTTATACTAAAGAAAAATTGGAAACATATCTACAAAGTTCCCTGGGCATGAGTTCTTGTGCACTTTGTACGAGAATAAGGTAAATGAATCCAATTCCTTCAGAATTACGGCAGGTGCCGAATTGAAGAATTTTTTTTTACATTTATAGACGTGGCCAAAGGGCATAGAGGTGAGTGAATATTTTTCTCGCAGAAAACATTTCGCAATGAAAGTGTTATTTCGAATAACTCTAAAAATGATGGAAAAAAATCAAGGGTATACAAGAGATACGTATTATATAACAATTATAAATAAGCAATTCCCAAGCGTATTAACGGAGGCACAACAAAATTAGAAAATAAACGTTATCCACAGTCTTGGTCAAAATGTCAACCAACCTCCTCGGTCGGATGAAGAAGTTGTGGGTAATAACAGCGACAGTGAGGCCCGCCGCAAATTGACCACAGCCCATGCACATCCCACGCGCAGCCCACGTATGGTCCAACCTAGTCCAAGTACACGTTTTTCAATAATAACGCATATTGAACACAGCCCACGCCCATGTCAAATATTTGTATTCTTCGCAGTGTTCGCAGTATTTATTCTTAAATGATACCTAAGCGGTACTTTACAAAGTACAGGATCTCATAAAAGGTAATAATACAATAATAAATGAATCCAAATCTATTGTGATCCCGACCGCTTGGTTCTGGGAATTTGTCAAGTTAGGAAACTAAAAACCGAAACAACGCATAATAATTAATATAAGCTTCCGAGTGCACCTCACGTAAAAACTCGGTAATCTGTTTGTTGTATAACATTTCCTTGTAAAAGGGTTTTATACTCGAGGTTTCGGCTCTCGGATAAGTATTCGATTTCTAGTCACAAACTCATTTAACGCCGTTCCTTGCGTTTCTGGGCATAGCTAAGTTCCAATGTAAAAGTTTATATCAAATAACGCAAAAACTATGGCAGATATTGAGATGATTCTTTTTTTATATGGAAGGTCTTAAAAAGTTCTAGTGCACTATTTGGTTGCAAATTAATAAATTGTTTAAACAATATTCTTTTTTCAAATATTTTTGGTTAAAATAAACGTAAAATTTTTTTTTGAAATAGGGCACTACAGAATTTGACCCACTTTCCGAATCTGTTTTTATTTTTAACATAAAGTGTAACACAAACCAGCTATTTGGTATAAACTTTTTTAAAAATCTCAAATTTTGCTAAATGTTACTTTCTCTCTCGGCCAGTACAGGCTGTCCTTGTCGATAGTTTCTGGATTCCCGCCGACGCGACGGTTAGGTTGGTTAGGTAAGAAGTATAATACCCTCTCGAAGGTGGGTCATCAATAATGTTGAATAACATTATTAGGGTTTATTTCGACTTTTGACAAACCAGTGTGTTAATTGTTTTTAAAATGGGTAGTTCACGAAGACGTTTATGTTCCGATTGAGGAAATTTTATATAAATAAGCAGTAAGTACCTATAACTTGATTAAATTTTGATATGAATAAAAATATTTTCTGTTGGTTTGTGATATTTTCCTTCTAAATGTTTATACTGTTTTTATAATAATACTATTGTTTCAGTATTTGCTTATATAATAATAATTTATTATGTAGAAACAGAGTAGAATTTTGTTTAATCAGCCAATACATTTTTTTGTATTTCAATCAGAATTATTTTCTTTTCTTCTTTACACAAAAGCTTAGAGTAATATTCAAATATTTTGCAGTATTTGAATACGGAATTTGATTATTTATATTTATTGGACAATGCGAAAAAATTTTGCTGTATTTGAATATGGAATTTGATTATTTATATTTATAGGAATATTTATTTTGAACGTTTTTGTTAGTAAAGTTTACATAATATATGAAGTTTGTTTCTTCAATTGCGTGTCCAGCCATATTAGTCCAGGGTTATAAGGATTTTCTCGTGACACTCAATAATCCAGGTAGCTGACAACGTTTTTAGTTATTGTAGACCTATAAGAAGAAAACCTACCTGTTTTCTGCGTTAAGTTCGGAGCTGTTTTTTAATGATTAACAATTTAATGCAAAAAACGCGATTTTTTCGATTTTTGCACTCTATTATTTATTTATTTATTTTTACGCACAACAGGCCGTTAAGGCCTAGGCATTTTTTTACAACATAATTCTAATATTAACTAATTACAATTATTTTAAACAAAACTTTAACTTAAATATGTATATATAACATTCTTAACTACTCTGAAGGACCTGGTGTACAATATTTTTCCATTCGCTTCTATTTTGTGCTTTTATATTCCAGTCCCTCCCCTTCACGTGTTTAAGGTCTTCCTCCGCTTTACTAATCCACCTTGATCTGGGTCTAATTCTTTTGGGGCCGATTAATTTTCTGGTTATTATTAGTTATGATGTGCCCCAAGTATTCCAATTTCCTGATTTTTATGGAATTTAAAACTTCGCATTGTTTTCCTAGTTGTTCGAGATTTTGTTCGTTTGTTTTGCGATCCATCCATGAAATCTTCAAAATACCACATTTAACTAGAAGCATTCAAAATGTGGTATAACCACATTTCGAATGCTTCTAGGTTTTTAATGTTGGATTTTTTAAGTGACCAAGCTTCAATCCCATATAAAAGGGTTAAGATAATATAACATCAAAGCATTCTTATCCGGAACGATATATTGATATCGCGATTACAAAAAAGTTTTCTCATTCTATTAAAAGTTGACCGTGCAATTCCAATGCGGCATCTTATTTCTTTTGTCTAATCAGTAAGTTCAGTAAGTTATATATTTGTTCAATTTCTGTATTATCTAGTACTAGCTTAACTTTAATGCTTTGTGCTTTTGTAAATACCATGAACTTGGTTTTCTTCAAATTTATTTTTAGTCCAAAAAATGTACCTATAATATGATATAATCCCTATAAAATGTCTTCCGACGTCCATTTTTTATTCAGTTCGGTCGTTCCATTATTCTTTAAGTTTTTTCGAGCTCATTAAGTTTCTTATTCCTTCCATCCGTGTTTTCTAAGGTAATCCTCTCTTCTGGATTCCGGTAGGGGTTCATACAGCTACTTGTTTTAGGAGTCTACTGTCTTTCATTTATTGGACCTGTACCCATTTGAGCTGCTTTCGTTGTATGCCATCCATGACTGTACCTTCTATTCTCATACTTTATTGCATTAAGTTCGACGAGATATCTTTCTTCGATGTCTCTGTTAATCGTCGTGTTTCAGAACCGTATAAATAAAGCATGTTTTTTACCACAGTTTCATGGGTTGTAGTGCTAGAGAGAGCATATGTGCCAAAACGAAAAATAATCTTCCTTATTGCTTAAACTGGAATAAGCTTTACCATTTAACTGGGCCCGGGCTACCTCCTTCTAATTCTTTAAACTCGTTTTAACTCTTTAAACTATTTTGAAATTAATAATACTCATTATTTTGTCTAATTACCTATTTAGTTGTCAAAACAGATACATTGTTACCTAAATAAGTGTAAGTGGTTCAATTTAGAAATTATATAGTAAATAATAAATATTTGAAAACTGATGCACATATTCCTCCCGCTATTTGGGCTTCAAGTACTAATTTTATAAATCGCACTTCTACTAATAGACGTAAATCCTTTCATTTTAATTTCATGAATGTTTTTATTCAACATTATTTCAAAACCGCACTGAATAGAAGGCCGCCCATTCGTTTATTGTATAGACCCAAGACTTTACACAATTGGGGGTTGTATAAGGCAATGACGTATAATATATAGACTCGGTGAACGCTTTAAAAAGTGTCCAAAACATGAATACCTTTGTTATTGTTTATTGTTTTGATACGAAGATACACGAAGTTCATGATTTCTTACGAAGCATCACGAAGTTGATCTTGTGTTTGAAAACATCATGGACGTATGAAAACATTTTCTCCATTTTGTGTGACAAGCAAATTTTATTTTAAATTGTTGAGAGTTATTTACTTACTATTTTAGTAAAATGCCATACTATTTTATCAAAATAATTATTTCTCTTATAGATGGGAACAAAAAGAAATCATAAATATTTAATTTTAATTAAAAAAATAATTATTGTCATTAAAATATAAATGAGCACGCCGCTGTTGTGATAAACATACCTTCAACCTTAAGCCGAGATCTTTCGGACACTCGATTCTATAGGGAGAATAGGGGACTGCGTAGTCTATATATTATACGTCATTGGTATAAGGTAGGTATAAAGCTAACCTCTAGTACACGATGACGTTTAGAATATTCTTAGTGAATGGATTTTGTTTTCGTAAAGAAAGATATTTTTAAAATAGATATCTCTCTGAATTTTACCGTTACAATTTTCGAGGATAAGCATTAAAGGTTTAAATTTCAGTCAGTTAAATATATTTTATTTTATCTTAAATAAACAAATTGCAAAACGTTATGAAATTTAAACAAAATACAATATTTTGAAAGATCTACCGATTGTGTTTTTTACGTTTGGGAACTCTCCGTTCAGTACAGAAAATGACATCATAACTAAGGTTAGGTACAGATCCACGACCCACGAAACTGTGTTGCTAGCACAACTCTATCCACGCCAACCAAGTCTGGCATTAGCCTGGCCGTGGTTTGGGCAGAGAACTACGAACGCAGAGAAGCGACACTCCTTTGATCTTGCGTGGGCAAGCCGCCAACGAGTGAAAATGACAGGAAAGCACCTTATTTTTTAATAGTCAGTGGGCATATTACACAATATAAATTCTTAAATAAAATTGAGCATTTATGTTGACTTTCAATAAATATGAAATATTACACTGAAAAAATAATTACATGCAGGGCCGGCTTTTGTTGACATTCTAAATGGTGTAATTATTTTTGATTTACAAAAGGTTGCAAATACATCGCACAACGCAAAGTAATGGTGAAAATCGTATTGATGGAACCATAGATGAAAATACTTGTTTGTTTATTCTGATGTTGACGTTGATAATACAATAATACACCGATTCTTTTTGGCTTGTGTTGATACAAGATATAATTTGTTCGTCGTGGAATTTCCTAATAAATTATCTTTATCCTAATAACCTAAAAAATAATCAAAAAAGTATTACGAATCATTACAAGAGAGCATTAGGAAGATAAAATGAATTTATATTATTGTCATTACACATGATTCGGATATACATAGTAAATCCAGACTTTCAGTTTAAACTAATATTTGGATACAATTTATTTTGTTTACAATAGATTCAGAGTTAATACATACGATTTTTAGTTGATTGGTATTGCCTTTAAAATTATTTGTAGTATCTAGTTTGCCTAAGCCGGATTTGTAACAATTATTTCTGGTTTTGTTGTTAACTGCGGTTAGTACAATTCTTATACTTGAAGTCAAAACGACGAACCATTGAACCTTCAGGCCAGATACTGGGTTTGAGAACTTTATTTTTATAATCCAATGGATATGAAACTTTAAAGTTTGCTTGGTACTCCGTAACCTTTAACTTCTTGAAGTAAAAATGTATATTTTACCTTTAAATTATTGGTCAAATCTTCCGTTGTCTGTAGTGGAATTATATAACGGTGTAAATAAATAATGATTGATTGGAGTAAGATTTATGTCTGTTTACTCTTAATATTGGCTATGGGCATATGTGCTTGGTTGTAAATATAGTAATTGTCATCTAGGTCTAGTCTGTTAAAATGTAACTAACTTTCGCAATAAAATAATTACTAAAATACTAGATAGTTGTGTGTGAGATTTGCGAATCGACTATACATACACTACATACATTCAGTATCATTGTATATCCAAGATGGACGCCGCTACACAATAGCGGATTACTTATTTTTTCACAACTACTTCAATATGGGTATCAAATGAAAGGGTTTGACTAGTAGAAAAGAGTTTTTTGTATTTATAAATAATACTTCATTACTTACAACTATAAGAGTATTAGTATATTCTAAGTGTATTGTAAGTAATGAAGTATTTAACTTTTGTCAATATCTCATCTTAATAAATTTACAGTTTTCTCCTAATTAAGTCTCAAAATTGTCACTAAATATTGAGATATACAATAAATAAAGTTTTAATATTTTTTATTTGTAATTCTCATTTAAATATTTATTCCCTAAATATGTTGTGTACTCCGATCCATATATTTGATCTTTGTTATTTATATTTAACGAATTAAACATTGACAGACAACTTTTGTATATAGCAAAAAGTAGATGAGCATTTAGTTTTTTCATAATTTAATGTAAGTTTGTTTGATGAAAAAGACAGCAAATATTTGAAGTTATGTTAATGTAAGTTAGTTAATGTAAGTTTATTTTGAAGTCTTGTTCTGTTATAATTTTAAGATTTTCCCAATTTTCGATCTAATTATGTTTCCAACAATTTTTAGTTTGAGCATTTTAGGAATTTCTTTGTTTCGTTTAAATCAAATATTCTCGTGTATAAAACCCTCTATATATTTTTATTTCCTAAAAATACTATATTCGTATTGTTGTCTGCGAGCGCTTTCACACCAGTAGGCCAACATCTGTGTTGATTTTTTGACCTGAGCCTTCGGATACAATAAATTTAATGTGTGTTCGTAGTTCTCTGGTTTTTATTCTGAACTATCCCTTGGCAAACCAAAATTTATTTTTTTATTGCTTCACTTAACGAGAGCTCGGGCGGACACGTCGGTGTCGGCTTACTCAAAGTCAAATTAATACTATTATGTAATAACTAATAATAATTACAAAGCAATAGTAATTAGCTGTTATTATTCTTAGGAAATCTAAATAAAGTTATTCCTTTTCCCGTCACAGATGAACATCCGCGAAACGCACAACAATAACCAGAAGACATTTTAAATACTTATAAATTAAACTTTTAACTATAAACTATAACTATAAACTTATATATCGTCGTCAACACAAGAAAAACTCGTAACTCCATTTTCCTTAATTTTTCAGGAGAGCCTAAAAACAGTAACATTTTCACTGATATCTTTTATTTGATAAAGAAGGACGATTAAACAACTATATTTTGAGTTTTGAGGTCATATTAAGCTGAATTATATCAATTTTAATTTCAAAATCTAGCAGATATAGCTAAAAATACAGAAAATATGGAGTTACAGGTTTTTCTTCTTTTGGAATGAGACGGGCCTATGGAGTTACGTGGCATTTTTTGTAACGCTGGATTGGAAAAAATTAATAAAAAGCATTAGTTATCGATTTATAAAAACATATCTGAAACGCATAAAAATATCCTAATATTGAAATACAGACCAATACTTTTGAAAAACGTTTTACATAAAATTTAGTGTTATTTTATTACCTACGTTAGAAATAAATAGCCTCACTTTTTAACAATAAATAAAATTTTAATCTAAAATAAATCTAAAATAAAATCGCATAAATATGTACAAAAACAAGTGTAGTACAACAACGATAGGACTTAAAAAAACAAAGTTAGTGAGGGAGATTGACATAAAATGAGTGGTAATCGAAATCAAGCGTATTTTTTAAATACTGAAAATATTCGAATCTGTCTTTTTTTATGGTATTCTATTTGTATAAAGCTTCGGCAGATCTGCGAAATTCTTGGGTATCACATTCTGATTTATTCGACAACGCAGTTCAATCCAATTTTCACCAAATCCCAACTTGTAATGAATACCTTGTGGTGAATATTTTATAGCTCTAATATTTGTCACAACTGCATCACCTTTTTTTACCCGGTCGGATACTGCTTACATAGTTTACTGCTCTGAAGTCTTTAAGAAAATTATGGTATAGTCGAGTTACTACAAATAGATTTTCCTTCCGCGCTCTTTTGCATATTTGTATGTAATCACCAGGCACATTAATATCGCATCCTCTTAACTGTCTCTCAATTGTACTGTGCATCATGTCGGCCTCCATCTGGTTGTGCCCTTTCTCAAGGTATTTTTGTATCACTGTTACCTTTTGCTTTAAACAAAAGTTTAAAATTTCATTAGCTAGAGTAACATTACGATTTTGGTAAGTACACCCATCGCTATAATTATTTCACGTACGTTTTCCTCAAGACAACTCCCTTCAGTATATTTTTTTAAAATACATACGATCACACTAGCAATTTCGGTACTGGTAAGATTCCCCTTTGACTTATCCCAAAAAAAACAATGCCCTTGTTTTATGTGTAAGTTATAGAATGTGAAATTGTGGATTGTCAACTTTTTTATCATTTATATGTCAACTTAGGGAAGAAACATTGGACTTAGGACATATAAGGACTGCCTGTAAATCTATTGTCAATACAATGCTTTCACTGTTTTTATCTTTAATTTTCTCAAGTCTCTCTTCTTGTTTTTTCAACCAATGTTCACTAAATATTTTATGATCAAGATTTCCTGTTTTAAAAAAGACACATATTTCACACAAATTTTTTTTTTTTGTCTATACAAAGCCAACCTCTTTTCCAGGAAAGCGTTTTTAAAAGAAGATAAAGAGAGACTGTTGATTCGTTTTTCTAGGTACCATTCCTTTTTGTAAATATGGTAAAGTTGACATTTGCTTTGCCATAATAGTTCTAGATATAATTTACTAGTTGATTTCCTGCAATAATGCGATTCCATTTTCGGCAGGCTATCTAAAAAACTATAACGATTGTCCAACTCCTTCTTGTGAAGTCCTTTAGGCGCTTGTTGTGGTTCATTATCCAAATTTTCTGTAACAGCAGAATCATCTTCTTGTTTGCAATTCATAGCAAAACAAACTTTAAGGCCCAGAGTTGACAAAAACATTTTTTTGCATACCATTCGTTTATCTTCACCAATTTTCAAATAATATTTTAATGTCTTAGACCTCCGTGATACATCTTCATTTTTTCTATCCCTCTTCCGTTTTGGTGCTTCAAATACTACCAACGTTTTGATATACATTCTCTTTTCTGTCCATGTCTATGTCTAGAACTTATTAAAAGCATGTTCCAAAACAACAAATCCCTCCAAAACAACAAATCAAATCAACGGCCATAATCACTTAACAGACTTAACAGAAAATGTGCGGAGTTACGTGTTTTACAAACATAATTTTTTGACAAGGGAGATACCTGCTTTTCTAGTAAACATTTTAAAATTAGAAATCTACATTTAAATGACGTATTATTTGTGGGATAGCTAGAATAGGCGATTTGCTAAAAGTTGGCAGTAAAATCTCATTTTAAGTAAAAATTGGAGTTAACCGGTTTTCTTGTGTCGACGACGATATTTAACTTAATATTTTAACTATAACTATAAACTATAACTATAAACTTTTAACTACTAAATAATTAGATAAATGGTCAAATGCACTTGTATAGTCGAGAGTTGACCACATATGCCTACGGACTATCGTAAGCAACTTAAAATTGAAGAAAACGCACGTGTTTTTGACAGTAAAGCACCTTATTTGGGTCATGCGTATACAGAAAAGATACACGAATTCCGGGCCTCGTGTCGCTTCTCTGTGTTCGTATGTTCTCTGGTTTGGGTTTAATATGCGTCGCTCTGTCTAAAAGCACGTTTTACAAAATAACCCACGCGTGTGCTGCGCGTGGGATGTGCGTGGGCTGTGCTCAATTTGCGCCGGGCCTGAGGAGCTAGCATCAAAAGACAAAGTGTGGATTTATGTAGCAAAGTATAAGCAATCTTATAGTAAAGAAAAATTGGAAACATATCTACAAAGTTCCCTGGACATGAGTTCTCGTGCACTTTGTACGAGAACAAGGTAAATGGATCCAATTTCTTCAGAATTACGGCAGGTGCAGAATTGAAGGGTATTTTTTTTTAATTTATAGACGTGGCCTAAGGGCATAGAGGTGAGTGAATATTTTTCTCGCAGAAAACATTCCGTTGATAAACCTTGTAGGCAAACGAGATACATTAACCGGAAAAGACACAAGTAAAAGTGTTATTTCGAATAACTATATACCATTTTATATGAAACAAAAATCGTTAGCAAACTCTAATGAGAGTAGTCCGGTCAATATTTTTCATGTAAACACACAAGTTTATTAAAAAAAATAGATCACCATAATCATCATCATCATCACTGGCTCGACAACCCTTTTTGGGTCTTGGCCTCTTCTAGGATTCTTTTCCATTCTGACCTGTTTCGTGCTTTTTTTTTCAGTTTTTAATTTTTAATATTTTTATATCATTTTCTATTTGTTCTACGTATCTCAGCTTCGGTCTTCCTCTTGTTATTTTTTATACTGGCACTTGTTTGAATATTTTGTTTGGTATTTCGCCTTCTTCCATTCTTTCCACATGTCCAGTCCAACGTAGCCTTCCTATTTTAATGAATGTTATGATATCCGGATCCTGGATATGTTGTATAGTTCAAAGTTATACCTTCTCCGCCAAATCCCGTTTTCTTTTGTGCCCTTATATATGTGTCGCAAGATTTTTCTTTCAAAGGTGGCTAATAACGTTTCCTCCCTTTTAGAGAGTGTCCAGGTTTCTGAACCGTATGTGAGTACCGGTCTTATTAAGGTTTTATATATTTGGCATTTTGTTTTTCTGGAGACGTTATCTGATCTTAGTTGCCTAATTAAGCCATGGTAACATTTATTGGCAATAAATATTCTCCTCTTCACTTCCTCTGCAACGTTTTTATCAGACGTAACTAGGGATCCTAAGTATGTAAAGTTTTTTACCGCCTCAATGTTGTATTCTCCTATTGTTAAATTTTGCAGCTGCCTTATTTGTGCGTTTTTATTTGCAGGCATATATTTTGTTTTTGTCTGATTGATTTTGAGACCACTATTTTTTGCAGCTCGTTCTATTTAAGTGAATGCCTCAATCATTTATCTTCTTGATCTTGCGATTATGTCAACATCATCTGCAAATGCTAGTACTTGCACGCTTCTATTAATTATTGTTCCCCGGGTATTAACTGTTGTGTCTCTTATTATTTTTTCAAGTATGATGTTGAATAATATACATGATAGAGCGTCTCCCTGGCGTAGTCCCTTCTTCACATCTATTGTTTCCGTTAATTCGTTTTGTATCCGGATTTTACTTTCTACTTTTAGTGTTTCTTTTATCAATTTTATTAGCTGTGTTGGTATATTAAATTCTTTCATTGCTTTTGTTAGGAATTCTCGGTTTATATTGTCATATGCGCTTTCGAAGTCTATGAAGAGATGATGTGTGTCGATGTTATATTCACTTGTTTTTTCAAGGATCTGTCGCAGAACAAATATCTGGTCTATTGTATATAGAAGCCACATTGGTATTTGCCAACTATTTTTCCAGCGTATGGTCTAAGTCTTTCATACATTACGTTGGACATTATTTTGTATGCCGCATTCAACAGCGTAATTCCACGGTAGTTTTCACATTCTAACTGGTTTCCTTTTTTATGTAGTGGTACAATAATGCCGCTATTTCACTCCTTTGGTAGCTGTTTGTTCAACCATATCTTTCTTATAAGCTCATGTATGACTTTAAGTAATGCGTCTCCTGCTTCTTTCAGTAGCTCCGATGATATTTAATCCGATCCCGGTGATTTATTGTTCTTTAATTTGTCCACTGCTGTTCTAATCTCTGCCATTGTTGGTGGATTCTTTTCTCTGTTGTCTGCTTGGTCTAACGATATATCAGAGTTCATCTCCGTCCTATTCACCCCAAGATTTTCCTTAAAATGTTCTGTCCATCTTCTAAGTATCTCTTGCTGTTCTGTCAATATATTACCCTCCTTATCTTTACACATCGTTGTTCTCGGTTTAAACTCTTTTCTGCTTTTGTTGAGTTTCTGGTAAAATTTTCTTGTCTCTGTTGGTTTACTTAGTTCTTGTAGTTCTTGAAGTTCTTTGTTGATATATTCTCTCTTCTTTCTTCGGTGAATTTTCTTTTCTTCTTTACGTAGTTGTTTATATTCTTCCTCTGCTTGTCGGGTTCTGTGCCTCTGTTGCATCTGTAGATATGCTCTGTTTTTTCTTTCTGTTATAGTTTGACATTCTTCTTCAAACCAGTGATTCGTTCTTGTTCTTCTTTCTTTACCTTCCATGCCCAACACCTCTTTAGCTGTTTCTTTTATGATTTCTCTGCACTCTTCCTACTCCTCATTTAGGTTTTCATGTTTTAGTCTGTTTTCTAGTTTGATGCTTATATTTTCTTTGTACTCTCTATTTTTGTTTGTTTCTTTGAGTCCTTCTATATTGTATCGTTCATGTTTAGAGCCTCTTTCCTTTTTAATGTTTGAAATTCTAGCCCTTATCCTACTTTCGACCAGGTAGTGATCAGAATCCGCATTTGCCCCTCTTCTGGTACGGACGTTTATTATATTCGATTGGTGTCTTAAGTCTACAATATCTATCATATTCACTGTAAGTCCGTCTGGTGATTTCCAGGTGCCTTTGTGTAAATCTTTTCGAGCGAAGTATGTGCTGGCAATCACCATGTTAAGTGATCTTGCTAGGTTTACCAACCTATTGCCATTGTCATTTGATTGTTCATGGAGACTGTGCTTACCTATTGTGGGTTGGAATTACTGCTCTCTTCCAACTTTTGCGTTTAAGTCTCCATAAATTATTTTTATATCACTTTTTGGGCATGACTGGTATGGCATATAAACACACAAGTTTATTAAAAAAAATAGATCGCCTTAATATTTTTTTGAAAAATAAAAGATACAATATATTACGTTTTTCTGAACACTGGCTAAGCGAAAACGAATTAACAACATTAAAGCTTGATGGGTATTTTTTTGTCAACTTTTTACTGCCGGAAGGTAAGGGAGCATGGACTTAATTTTTAGCGATAATAAAATCTCTACACGACAAGTTTGCTTGAATAATATATCATGTATATATGAGGGTGAATTTTGTGCATTAGGAATTATAGATATTACCACTATTTTAGTAAAGGTGTATAGAACCGGCAATGGGAATTTTAAAGTTTTTCTAGACCTATTTGAAAAGTGACTGGTGTTTGGCTCTGCTACTTTTTTAGAAATAATAATAATTTAACAGTACAATCTTTGTAATAATAATAATTTAACAATACAATGTTTGACAATACTTCTATTCAAAAAAGGAAACAGGACAGATCTCAAGAAGTAGAGGCCAATCTCCCTGCTGTCCCAAATGTACAAATTGTTTATGAGCGTAATAACTAACAGGTTAATGTCGAAGCTCGATAGCTATCAACCGGTAGAGCAGGCAGGTTTCTAAAAAGGTTACAGTACAGCGGATCATCTACTTACAGTCAAAACTGTAATAGAAAAAGCCAATGAATATCACTTGAATTTATATATTGGCTTCGTTGATTATGCAAAGGCATTCGACTCCATAGAACTTTAAGCAATGGAGAGAGTTATGAACAACTGCAGGATAGACTCCCGATACAGAATGCTCATACACAATATTTACAAGAAAGCTACAATGAAAATACAAATTGATAGGAAAACCAAAGCTATACCAATCAACAGAATAGTTCGCCAGGGATATGTTATCTCACCAAAACTATTCACACTTGGACTTGAAGACATTAACTGGGCAGATAACGGAGTAAATGTTAATGGAAGAAAACTGAGTCATTTAAGATACGCTGATGATATTGTAATACTTGCTACAAGTTTCTAGGAACTAGAGACCATACAACATAAGATCAATGAGTGACAACATAAAGGTACATGAGCTAGAAGAGGAAATTACCAATATATCATGGGACATAATCGGGCTAACAGAGATAAGAAGAAAAGGAGAAAACAGAATCCAACTAATATCTGGTAATATATTGTACTCCAAGGGCAACCCAGATAATACAAAAAACAGACTAGGATTTATAATCAATAAGAGAATTGGTAAACATGTACAAACTATCAAAGGAATATCAGATAGAGTGGTATATATGATAATTAAATTTAAAAGAACAACTTTGAAACTTATTCAGATATACGCACCAACCAGTATATACTCAGATGAAAACATTGAAACATTCTATGAAGAAATATTAAAAGCATTAGATGCAGAAAAGACCCGACTAACAATTGTGATGGAAGATTTCAACGCTAAGCTAGGACAAAGACTAAATAACGAAGAAACAAAAATAGGAAACTATGGATATGGTGTACGAACCGAAAGAGGGACAACCCTGATGAACTACATGGAGGAAAGGAAACTCTACGCCATGAACTCCTTTTTCAATAAGAAGCCACAGAGAAAATGGACCTGGATAAGCCCTGACACCAAAACTAAGAACGAGATCGACTACATATTATCAACACAAAAATAAGTAGTCAAGGATGTCACAGTGCTAAACCGTTTCACAACAGGCAGCGATCACCGAATGGTGAAGGCTAATATACAAATTAACAGCCAATTTAAAACCAGAAAGAAAATCAAAAACGTACAAAAACTAGATATGGAGAAACTTAGTCAAAACGAATTAAAGTACACAGAAGAAATAAAAAAATGCATCCCAAATACAACCGACTTAATAAATAAAGAAACAAACGAAATAAATGAAATACTAACAACTACATTGCTACAGGCCGGGGAAAGAATTGCAAAATCGACGACAAAAAAGGACAATTATCTTAGAAGAAGTAGAAAACCTGATAAAGACAAGAAGAAGCCTACTTGAACAGAGCAAAAGCAACACAGTAGAATATACTAAAATCAATAAAACAATTAGAAAAAAAAAAATAAAAGAAACCAAGAGAAAAACGCAGGAAACAAAGATTGAAAGAGTAATCCAGCAGAACAAAAATATAAAATGCCTAAAACAATGACTCAATAAAACTCAGATAAATAAAATGATATAAAACAAATAATAAAGTTGACACGAGAATACTATACGCACCTATACAGAACAAGATATAAACCACAGCAAGAAATTTTTAAACAATTAAACACAAAAATAAAGAATATAAACTCTGACCTACAACCAGAAATAAGTAAAACAGAAATTAAGAAAGCAATTCAAAAATTAAAAAACCATAAGTCACTTGAAAAAGATGAAATTACTGCAGAGATGCTGAAGAGAGGAAGGAAAACAACTAGAGAAGTCCTACATATCTTCATAAACAAAATATTAACCACAAAAGAAATACTCGATAGCTGGAACGATGCGGAGACACAATTAATGTTCAAAAAAGGTGACCGAAAGAACTTAGAAAACTATAGACCTATAACATTACTAAGTGTTGTATTTAAACTACTAACGAAGATTATGACAAATAGACTAACAACTAAGCTTGACGAATACCAAGCAAGAGAACAAGCGGGGTTCAGAAAGGGTTTTAGTACTAGCGGCCATCTGCTAACAGTAAAAATACTGATTGAAAAGTCGAACGAGTATCAAATCTCATTATACATGGCATTCATAGACTTTCGAAAGGCGTTTGACAGCATAGAACATTGGGCCATCAAAAACTCACTACAGAACGGCAGAATTAATTACAGGTACACGGACCTAATAACAAACATATACAAAAATTCGAGTACCACAATAAAATTGACAAACGAACACGCTACAGAACCAATAAAATTCGAAAGAGGAATCAGGCAGGGAGACCTAATATCACCAAAATTGTTCAATCAGGCTATGGAAGACATATTTAAAAAATTAGAATGGGATACATACGGAATAAGAATAAATGGAGAGCTTTTGAACGACTTGAGATATGCAGACGATATAGTCCTGATAACAGATAAGAAGGTAGAGTTACAGAAGATGGTTGAGGAACTAGATAGAAAAGCGACAGAGGTAGGTCTAGAGATGAACTATAGTAAAACCAAGACATACAGATGCAGGTGGCAGAATACATTTACCTAGGACAGATAATAAAGCTGAACAGTGACAATCAAAGAGAAGAAACAAAAAATAGAACTAGACTTGCATGGGCCTCATTTGGTAACCTATCATATATTCTAAAAAATAAAAAGTACCCTCAATATATGCGAACGAAAGTATTCAATCAGTGCATTTTACCAGTTATCACATATGGCTCACAAACATGGACTTTCACAAAGGAGAAAATCGACAGGTTATCCAAAACACAAAGAGCAATGGAAAGACAGATGTTGAGTATCGGTCTTAAAGACAGAAAAAGAAACTCATGGATCAGAAAAAAAACAAAGGTGAACGATGTATTAAGACCGGTTTCAAAAATTAAATGGAACTTTGCCGGTCACACTCTCTGGCAAAAAGATGAAATATGAAATAAGCGAATTCTACACTGAAGACCATGGGAAAAGAAAAGAAAAGAAAAAAGACCACAGATGAGATGGACTGACGACCTTAAGAGAACCGCAGAAAAGGACTGGATGCAGATCGCCCAAAATAGAGACCAATGGAGATTAACAGGGAAGGCATAGGCCCAAGAATGGGTGTTTAAGGCTAATTAGATAGATAGATAGACAGACCACGATGACGCAACTATTTCAAGCTTCGAAAAAAGTAGGTCTTAAGATGAACTTGGAAAAACAAAAATAATGAAAAATACACCGAAAATTACAGAAATAACGTTGAACGACATAAATTTATAAACAGTAAGCGAATATATCTACCTGGGACAGATGATGAAAATTAGCAAAGAAAATCAAACCGCCGAAATTACCAGAAGAATAAAGTTAGCATGGGCAGGATTTGGAAAACTGAGTTGGATCTTGAAAAGCACTAAAAAACAAAAGTATTTAAAAACCAGAATTTACGATCAGTGTATCCACCCTATACTCACGTGTGGTTCACAGACATGGACACTCACCAAGTCCAATATGGATACAATAGTAAAAGCACAAAGAGCGATGAAAAGATCGATGCTCGGGGTAAGACTTGTAGACAAAAAAACAAACAAATGGATTAGAAGCAAAACTAAAGTAAGAGACGCAGGAGAACATGCTGCCAAATTAAAATGGAGCTTTCCAGGACACAATGCCCGACTAAAGGGTAAGAGATGGAAACACGAAATACAACAATGGAGGCCATGGTTAGGAAAGAGAAGCAGAGAAAGACTACAAATGAGGTGGGCTGATGATATTAAAAAGATCGGAGGCCACAACTGGAAGCAAGCGGCGCAAAATAGAAGACACTGGATTGATTTGGGGGAGGAAGTTGGATTACTTAAGGCTGAAGAAGAAGAATAATTTAAGATCTTAACATTGATTTCGGAAAAGCGTCTAATGAACTATACAGTTTCCGTGATCTAATTTCTACTTTTGGCTTAACCATAAATATTAATGCATTTACTAGAATCATAACTGGATTAGTAATTTGTTAAGATAACGCCCTAAGAAACATAAGTAGTGAGATAGTTGGTTGTGGAATTATGGACTTGCGTATTTCTGATCATATTGCTTAATTTTTCTACTTAAAAATAAAATCTGAAAAAAGTTATAGTGCTAATATAGAAGATATATAACAAGTAATGGCTTCTTCGTGTTAAAACAGTGGTTGACTAGCGTTGACTGCGCTTTAGTTATTTCTCTCAAAACAGCAACAGAATTAGCTCAATTTATTACCGAAATGTATGTAAAGTTACATACATTACTGAAATAATTTTCCAATAAAAAAATCACGAACTCATAGTAAAGCTCGAATTTCTTGGTTTGATGATGAACTAATAGTAATGCGAGAAAATCTTTTCACAGTCAAGATAATTATTGCTGATGTTACAAAGGAGTATAGTGAGTACAAAAGTTTAAGCAGCACTATAAATCAACAATACCAATAAAGGAAAAACTAGCTGATAAGAATTTCTTTTCTAATTCAGAAAATATATCTCGTGACAGTTGGAAAGTTAGAAAATTATAACAGAAATAAATTTCAAAATAAAAAATTCTGTACAAGCGCGATTCCATCAAACGATTTTAATAATTACTATACTTCAGCAGCTAAACATATTAAAAATTCTTTTAATTTCACGAATGAAAATGTAGCCAGATTTTTTTAAGATGTAAACTATTCTTGTGACTCTTTATTTTCTGCACGGAATTTTATTTCTTAAACAAATCGATAATTGTGGAAACAATCGATACAATTATTGACAAATTATTTATGCTTTATAATAATTGTCTTACTAAAGGAATTTTCCCAGATGTATTAAAAATAACAAAAGTGCTACCAGTGTTCAAAAAGGGAGCTTTAGATAAAATTGGAAATTATCGTCCCATCTCAATCAATCAATCAAGAAAGCTATCAGGTCTGGAATTTCGTTCCTATCGGTAGGCCAGTATGTTGGTCTACCAGTAGAGATTACTTCACCCTTTTGTTCCTTAACAGCTGACAATAGTTCTTTTCCTTTAGTTGTAGTTAGCCTAGAGCCCCAATGGGTATTTTTTGCATTAAAGTCGCCACCGATGATGTATCTTTTTCCTAAAGTGTTCATAAACTCTTTATTTTGCTCTCTTTTAATGGAGTGTCTAGGAGGATAATATAATGAAATTATATTTAAGTTATGTGTTTTCATCTTCACACAGACTGTTGTAGCTCGTATGTGCTTAGTTGAAAATTGTAATTCCTCATAATGCAAGATGTTATCTTTAATTATAATAGCGCTTCCTCCTTTAGCTGCATTATCTGGGTGTACAGTAGAATATACTCTATACCCCCTAAATTTTACATATGACTGTTTAGTGAAGTGTGTTTCAGAAACGAGACACAGATCAATTTTCTTAATATCTAGTACTGCTTGCAACTCGATCTAATGGTTTAATAGTCCATTTGCGTTTCACAACATTATTCGGAGGTCTTTAGCCATTTCTGATTTTCAGCATAGCTCCTTTAGCGCTATGCTCTAGTCGGGTAACTCTAATATCCATTTGAGGTATTTTGTCATCAATCTTGGTGAGCTTTTCTAATATCATTTTTAATGTAATATCCGTTTCTTTTTCTTGTTGCGATAATGCATGTCTCCTTGTATTCTTTGTTACATGGCTGTAACTTCAATTTTCACTGACCTCTGACGTTTTTAGTTTTTGCTTTCAATATCTCTATGGGGCGATTTTATAACATTGTCTTTGTTTGTTCTCTCGTTTCTTATTGTTTGTAATTTTTTAGCTACATAACATCCGGTAGTTTGCAGGATGGTTTTCTCCACAATGAACACATTTTGGTTTATCTTCTGGTGGTTTTTGGCAATCTTTAGTAAGGTGTTTACCAATACACCTTGGCTCCTTTTAACAGTATTTCCACGTGTGTACGTAAGCCTGGCATCTTTTACATTATGGTACTAATCTGGAACTCCTTAATTAAGATATTAAGAGCATAAAAAATTCGACTGATGTTAGTTTGTATAACTTTTAGCCAGATGAAGTAAAAAGTCTTCACTTATTATCGTTTAAGCTTAAAACCAAATAACACTTTTTGAAACAATTGTTTCTATTCAAAAACGGAGTACCTAGGTACATCTTTTCACAATAGTACTAGTTTGGTTAGGGTATTTGCCTATTATGATAATCGTTCATGTTTTTATATATTTATTTAGTAGGGTTTTGTTTCTTAAATTGTTAATACTGAATATATGTTTGTTATATTTAGATTTCGGAAAAATTTTATATGTATGTATTTATCGGTCAGATAGCTCAGCGGGCTGTGCGGCTGCCTCTCATTCGCTTCACTGTCGAATGGTTTAGTGGATGTGGGATCGAGCCCAAGCTCGGTGTACAGAAAACAAAAAGTCGAACGCAGCAGTTTAAAATTCTAGATGAATCTGCGGCTTAGACTAGGATATGCTGGGATCTGATCGGCCTATGGTGGAGCAGTACGGCAAGAGATAAGGGCTTGCGGCTTGGTGATACTCCTCCATAGATCCCTACCGGAGAGGCGTAATGCCTAAAAAACCGGATATATATATATACGTAAAAATTTTTACTATTCCTTTTGATTGGTCAAAAATAAAAGCATTTTTGTATATTGACTAAATAAATTCTCTTATATTCTATTATATAATACACGTATATACACTGTTTAGTCTATTGTCTGCCGGAATAAATTCACCAAATAAAATATTACTCTAAAGCTAGACTATCCAACGCCATAGACAATATTTCAGAAAAAACAGTCAACAATACCACATTGCGACCGTAAGCTATAAATAAAAGTATGTGAAGGTAAAAACAAAAATAAGATCAACAACTCTACACCGTACGTATTTCCAACATTGTTGCACTTGGATATTTGTAGTTGATTTATTTTTATCCGCCGGAAAATTACACATTGGAATATATATGAGCACATTCAAACTCATGAGAATTTAGTTATTATTGTTAATTAAAGAACATATTATGCAAAGCCCAATCCAGTCAGAAATTTGTCCTAAAAAAAATTATTTAACTGAGCATCAAATATACTAGTATTATATATTATTTTTTACATCCATTGATAATAATTTAGAAGCATTTATTGGCAGGACAAACACGCATACATTATAGTTTATTTTTATGAACGAGATAGTAATTAGCATAATTTTAACTGGTATCTCCGACCACTCCATGGGCGTGCTCAAGATTAATTGAAAAATTACTTTGAATAATTGTAAAAAATAAATGAATTATTTCAGTGTTATAAAGTGTTATGTGTATGTAAACAAAAGTGACCTCTTTAATCACACACTATATTAGAACCCAGACACTTACAAACACAGATAACCTAGACATTGAAGAACATTGGAAACAAATGAAGACAAAAGTATTAAATGCAGCAACAAAGACCATCGGTAAAAAGGTAAAGAAGCAAAGGGCAGAATGGTTCAACGAAGAGTGTAGACGGGCCATACACGAACGAAATGAAGCTCACAAGAAATATATGGAAAGGCGAACCAGAGAAAGAAGAACATTTTTCGAGGAGCTACGACGCAGGGCGGATAAAATATGTCGAGAAGAAAAAAGAAAATGGGAAAATAATAAGATACAGAAAATGGAACAAAACCTCCAAAGCAACGATCTAAGGGAGGCATATAAATATCTTCGACAACTAAGAGAAGGATACAAACCCCGAACAAGTCTGTGCAGAAACCAAACAGATAAGATAATTAGTGAACCAACGCAAATAAAATCAGTTTGGAAAAGCCATTTCCAAGCTCTGCTAGGAGCACAAGGAAGCTCACGATTTTCGGATACGAGCACATCGAGGAAGGAGACGAAGAAATAAGCAGCCCGACTCTTAAAGAAGTCAAACAAGCAATACAGGCGCAAAGAAACAACAAAGCGCCAAGATTTGACGATGTCCCTTCCGAACTGTATAAATTAGGTGGCGAACATCTAACAACGCAGGTGCACGCGCTCATATCTAAGGTATGGAGGGAAGAAAAAATTCCTAGCGATTGGAAAAATGGGATTATCTGCCCAATCTACAAAAAAGGGGACAAACTTAAATGCGAAAAATGCGGCATAACCCTCCTATGTTCGGCCTACAAAATTTTTACATCCATCCTGAATAGGCGACTTCAACCATTATGTGAAAATATTATCGGCGAATTCCAGACCGGTTTTCGACAAGGCAGGTCGACAATAGATCAGCTTTTTACAGTAAAGCAAATCCTTAATAAAGCTTGTGAACACGATATTGATGTTCACAATATATTTGTCGACTTCAAACAGGCTTATGACTCCATAAATAGAAGCCGGTTATATAACATCATGGAAAGCTTCAATATTCCCTCGAAATATATCCGACTAGGAAAAGCAACGATGGACTCCACAATAGCAACTGTACGCATACAGTACGAATTAACTGACAGCTTCGAAATAGTTCAAAGGCTGAAACAAGGTGATGGACTAGCTCCAACACTGTTCAATCTGGCCCTTGATTATGTCATCAGAAAGCTGAATGTCGGAAGAGCCAATCTCCTAACAAACAAATCTGTCCAGCTCCATGCATATGCGGATGACATTAACCTCATGTCCCGCAGAGTGGATGATGCAGCAGAAACATATTCGCAGCTGAAAAAAACGGCCAAGGAGATTGGACTTGAAATAAATACACAGAAGACAAAAATACTAACACAGACGCGGACAAAGCGAACAAGAAATCAAATCAAAGTAGAGGATGACATTGAAACAGTGAAGAGTTTTACTTATCTGGGAGTCGAAATGAATACGGAGGGAACAGAAGAGGCCGAAATTCAGAAGAGAATAATGAAGGGAAATAAAGCATATTTCTCCCTGACTAACATATTCCACTCCAAGACGGTACATCGAGAATCGAAACTTAAGGTCTATAAAACTATCATCAGACCGATAGTATGCCATGGATGCGAGACATGGGTTTTGACAGAAAGCACTAAACGAAGATTGGAGGTTTTCGAGAGAAAAATCCTAAGGAAGATCTTTGGACCCATCACTCAAAATGGGATGTGGAGATCTAGATATAACCATGAACTCTACCAACTGTTCAAAGAAGCACCTATTGCAGAGTTCGCTAGGGTACAAAGGCTTCGATGGGCTGGTCATGTGGTACGGATGGATGCCGACAGATTGCCGAGAAAGGCCTTGGATGGTAAAATGCAGGGCAGAACACCAAAGGGAAGACCACGTAATAGATGGGAGGACGAAGTCACAGCAGATGCGCACAACTTACTGAACATCAGGGCTTGGAGACGAGTGGCAGAAGTTACTTTGTTGGAGGCAGAAGTTACAGGAGGCCAAGGCTCAATTTGGGCTGTAGCGCCATTGGAAGAAGAATATTAGAACTGACTGGCCTACATTAAAAAAAGTTTTAAAAAATTCACATTTTTTTAATTTTTAAAAATTACAAAAGAGAAAAAGAGTTTTTAAAACCGTCTAAGGTATGTTAAATAGATGAATAAAAATATTAATATAAAACTTACAGCTACTTGTTACAAATCCAAATCAGATTCAGAAGATGAACTTTCAGAACCAAGATTTATAATAACTGGCTCGATCATTTTATCAGTAATATTGTCCAGCTTCCACATTTTTTCCTCTTCTTTAATAGTGTGATTTACTGCCTTTTCCCAGTTTTCAGGTTTTACATTATTTACGGCCTCCAAAAACAACTGTTTAACATCATGAATTTTAAAAGTGGTATTTTTTCTTGAAACTTCACTCTTTATCTGTGCCCATACCGGTTCAATCGGGTTTAATTCACAATGATATGGTGGGGATCTAAGTACTGTCATTCCACGATTTTTGGCAATTTCATCAATTTCGTATTTTTTAAATTTTTCTTTATGAAGGGCACACAACGAATAAAGTTCCTTTCTTATAGATCCGGAATGGTACGTAATATTTTTTGAACTTAGCCAATTCTGCAAGTCTTTTTTTAACCACTTGGTTGTGGACAGTCCTTCTATAAGTCTGGAGTGATAACTTGCATTATCCATTACTATTACACAGTTCTTAAGAAGAAGATCTATCATTTGTTCGAACCATTCTTGAAAGACATCAGCGTTCATGTCTTCATGGTAGTCACCGGTACGAGTTGATTCAAAAGTTAATAAACCACCTTCAACAAAACCGTCTGAACTGCCAATGTAGTTATGTATGTATTATCAATGTATTATCAATGTATTATTATATTATCAATGTATTATCAACCTGCGTCCCTTCCTGATGGTGGGTTTAAACCAGTAGATAAGTTATTTACAAAAGCGTGCCTTTAACTTGTAACAATTTTATCCTGCCAAAATTTATTTGGTGTATGACCCTTGTTGATCCATGTTTCATCAAGATAAAATATTTTTCTTTTTTGGTTTCTCATTTCCTTTTTGGTTCTTAGAAAATGCCTTCTCCATATGACAATATCGCTTCTTTCTAATAAAATAGACTTTCTGGGATTCTTTTTCCAGCGGAAGCCTATTTCTTTTAAAAGTTTCCATAATACCACATTTCTCTTCTTTAATAACTCTGTAAATCGTAGATTTCCCAACACCAAGTGTACTGCTAACTAACTCAACGGTCTCATCAACACTTTCACATAAACGTTTGTCTGTAAATGATTTCAAACAATTAAATAATAATGTTTTTTCATTAACTGTTAAAGGACCAATTTTTCGGCGTTTACACGGCACTTCCAAATTTTTCATAACACTAATATATACAATAAACTGCACCTTGCAACTGAACTACCCACTTTTAGTGAACTGTTAAGAATTTTGAATACGCCACTTGGACCTTCCTACAAAACGGAAAAACCCACTATCACATTTTGTGTGGAATAAGTTTAGAAGGTAATTATCTAGTCAATTACTGTCGTAGATTCCTGGAATTAAAGAATTAAATGTTTGATTGTTGAAACCCTTACTTCGTGGAATGCACTTATTTCAGATAAAATAAAACGTTTTATTTTATCTAAATAATTAAACTTTATTTTGCAAATAGGTAGGTACTTATTAAACTTTTATTGGTTATATATAACCAATAAAATAAACATCTTACATTTCTTGCAAATTCATTAGTACCTGTTAACCTCCATCACTCCGACACTGGCAACCTTATTTAGGGATAAGTAACCCTCACAACTATTGTATTCTATTCTGCTCCAACCTTTATACCTGGTGGTCATACTCAATTTAAAATTGTTTTCCTATATACTTCTGTAAACTTGTTGACAAATATCTGTTTTTCATTGAGTCACCCGTATCAACAGTTTGGGGATTTGCATACATAATTTATTGTTTTATTACTCTCTCATACATAAAAATACACTATAGTTGAGTTAAAATGGATTATCTGTTACACACAATTACCTCTTCTATTGTATAAAAAATTAAATTAAATTGTGAGAGCTTACAACATTGTTTGGTATTAAAACTATTTTATTATGTACTTCGAGATTATATTACTTACCGTTGATTAAATTTAAAAAATATTCAATGGTTGAATAGCAGAAGTTTTATCGGCCAATAATTGGCAAATATAAGTCATTAACTACTTTATTGATTTATTTGAATACGTTTTGCTTTTATTTTTAAAAGCATCATCAGTTGACTTCAAATAAAAAAGATTTTACAATATAAGTAAACAACCAACAGGGTTCATACTTACAAAAACAACAACAACAAAAAAGAGAAACGAAACTAAAAAAAAATGCAAGAAAAACTGTGAGAACACCATCGCTCATTTTAATTTTAACCGATGGCTTCATTTGAATGTTGGTTTAAGCTCCTTCGAGGGTCAAATCACACTAATCTTTTCGATTGTTTTCTATCAACTCTAGAATGTCATAATTTTCACATATGGCTTATTGTCGCAATGTGTTCCTTTGGAATGCTGTGAGAAGGTACAATTATCGAGGGCATTAGCGAGCGGAACGGGGACTGACCTTTTTTAAAAATTGATTAATTTTTTTCTTTTTATTTAAAGAATAAACAAACAAAAAATGGAAAGAAGAATGGAAATGAAGTTGCTGTCTTGTAAGAGGTTTTATTATTTGTTTTATATGATGAGAGTGATATATCTGGCTCGAGTTGTCGATGTCGGTCCTCTTATTTAGAAGATAATGAAAGATGGAGACGATGGATGTTTTAGAATTTGGCTTATTTCAAGGATGGATCGCTTATGATAATTTTTTTGTTTGCACAGTATTTTGATATTCGTAAAGTCGATACTGTGTTTGATTGAAATGGCATGTTGTACAAGTGCACAAGATGGGTTTAAAAATCCTAATGTCGCTTTTGTGGGACGTTAGTCAACCTTAAAGAGAGCGGCTGTTCTGGCCAATGTAGCAGGAGTTGCACTCTCTAACTGTAGTTACAGAGTGTCGAGTGATTTTGTCGACGACAGTGTCACTCGAAACTAAATAGTAGGTGGATTAAGACTTCCGTGCCGTTTGACAGTTTGTGAATTTCTACAGAAGAAGATAGTGATAAGTCACGAGTGTGGGGAGTAGGCAGATTGAGACCCCGAACTCGAACGAAACCATATCTGTCTTGATAATATCTTTAAAATATTGAGTTTTAAATTCTCAACGCCGTTCTTCCCGAGAACTTTTTAGTAATTTTTATTTAATTCTATATGAATGTAATTTATAACTAATAAAAATAATACACATTTAGACGGGAACAACAGCAGACTATTTTAACTAGTAAGGAAAACAGGTAAAGGGCGCATTAAGGAAATTTAAAAATAGAAAATTACACGAGAGGACATAATACCGAACAAACTCCTAAAGTACGGAGGACCAGATCTTACTAAACAACTATTAAAAATAATCAAAAAATAATATAACAAAACAGAATTCCTCAAGAATGAAGATAAAATATCTTCTTCTTCTTTAGCCTGTGTTCGTCCACTGCTGGACATAGGCCCTTTCCATTTGCTTCCATCGATTTCTACTTTTGGCAATTCTCATCCACTGCTTGCCCGCGATTTGTTTGATATCGTCTGTCATCCTCTTCTGCGGTCTGCCTACTCCTCGCCTGTTCTCTCTTGGTCTCCAGTTTGTTAATCTTTGTGTCCATTTTTCGGGATTATCTCGAGCAACGTGTCCGAAGCATTGCCACTTGAGCCTTGCAATACGATCTGAGACATCAGTAATTTTTGTTCTTTCACGAATGACGTTATTTCGAATCCTGTCTCTCAAACTAATCCCTAACATGGATCTCTCCATTGCTCTTTGGGTAAAATATCTTAATACTTCTATTCAAAAAGGGAGACAAATCGGATCTGGGTAGCGAAGAACTGAGTAACAAGTAGAAGAGTAGAATGTAGCAATCATATAAGCCGAATGACAACAAACATACTAGTAAATACGGCAAGAGACAATTTCTCAATAGGAAGACAATAAGTAAGAAGACCACGAAAACTATATAGGCACATTTTGTTTTATGGTTCTTTTATGTTTTCTTCAAAGTTTGCGAGGACTCAGTCCTCCGAGGCCCCAGACACCAATACATTGATTACTAACCAATGCATTACTGCTACTTGGAACAGAGGACGGTTCATCGATACAGTCGATGGTGGCGTAGTTTGGGTGGAAGTTTACGTAGGGTTTAGCGCGGCAACTGGCTTAGGGATTTGCGCGAGAGTAGGCGGGAACATTTCTGACAGTATGATTTTGATTGTTGGGGGAACGGACGATATTTTTTTTATGAGAGGTCTCTATATCGAAGGTAACCCTATGCCTTCAACTCTTTTATTAAGATAATTTAACCTTCTTTCAATTTTTATGAATTTTTAGATAATTCTTGGTTTATAGAAGCGGATGGGGCTACAGTTCTGAAGTTTTCAAAATTTTAAAATAGAATTTTGTAACCTCTATGATGATGGTGCTGACCTGGAGCTAAAATTAAATCGTAATTGCGAACTAAAATGGAATGTTCATAAATCCTTTTTTCAATTCTACGATTTGTGTGTCCGTGTATATATAAGGTATAAGCCCGGCATTCTGCACAAGGAATTTTATAAACTCCGTGTTGTTTATTTGAAATGCTGTCGTTGATTGATCGGACAAGAAAGTTTTTATTGAAGGATCTTTATTCCTCTTGATTTAAGAATTTTCCCCATTTTGTCAGTGACACCTTTGATGTAAGGAAGAAAACCTTTTGTGTGATGAGGGCCGTTGTCTTTGGGTTCAGATTGAGTAAGAGATTGACGTCTGTTAATGCTCTCATTGATGTGATTTTTGCGGTAACCGTTTTTGATGAGGGTTTGTTTTAAACTAGAGGTCTAGCATGATCGCAAAGGCGTATTAATCTAAAGTCAAAAGTATTATTGATTGAATTTTTTCCTCCGTCCACCGTAAACTGGACACCAGAATGTATACGATTCAGAAGGGTTTGAAAAAACACTACACCATCTCTGCCATGTGGCCAAATAGCTACTATATCGTCAACATGTCGTAGCCAATATGTGGATTTTAGTATTGATGTGGATAGTGCTTGGATCTCGAAGTCTTCCATAAAGATATTGATAATTACTGGAAACAGTAAGGAGCTTATTAAGGCACCATGTATTTTGTAGAATTGACTTTGGAAGATAAAACAAGTGTTGGTCGTACCATGTTTATTGAGAAATAGAAGTGGTTTTTCTAAATACTGTATTTAATTTTCAGAATGTTAAGAGTTTCGTCTATAGGAATAAATAAGTTTTTACGTAATTTGTAAAAAGAAGCATAAGAAAATACAATAATGAACAGATGGAAAAAATATTTTTAAAAAATTCCACAAACAATCTTTTTCAAAAAGAAAACATCCTGTTGAACAACAGAACAGATGATGATAATGTAGATCCAATAACCATAAATGAGCTGCAAGAAGCTATCTTAAAACTTAAAACGGGGAAGGCACCAAGGTATGACAGAATAACAAGTAAAATGATGAAAAAAATGGGACAAAATGCAGTAGAGTTATTACTAAAGATGTTTGTTGCCATAGGGAGAGAAGAACAAATACCAATTTTCTTAGAACCAGAAGGCTCAGATAGTACCTACCAATTTATAAAAAGGAGTATATAACGGATTAAAAAAACTAATAATAAATAAAAAAATTACCAAAAAATGTAACAACACACTTGGGGAATCACAAAGCAAAATGAGAAAAGGTAAAAGCATCCATGATCATATAAGTACGATCAAACAAATAATAGAAAAATGTCAGCAATAGAAAAAAGGTGTGTGGCATTGAAAAGGTTTTTGACACTGTGCCATGACAAAAATTATGGAAAACATTAGAAAGAGAGGTATTAGCAACAAAATAATAAGGGTAATAAAAAATATTTACTACAGCAATATTGACCGTGTAATGAAGAGGTCGCTGGTTAAATGATATTATAATCATAAGACAATTAACTAGCTTTAACTCGTACTGTTATCTGTACAAAGAATATAGACTTACTCTTTGACATATTGGTGTATTCGTAGCCAGTGGATTAGCGTTGTTACCACGTCACGACATTAAGAGAGGCCCGGCGCCGAGGCTCGATAGGACGAGAACCGATAAAACTGGGTGCGTTTTGTTCGCTCTCTCGTGGTGAAGTGTTTGAGATTGTCAGAAAGAACCCATCTGACCATTAGATGGTTCATGAGACAAGTGCATCCCATAAATCAGCGAGTTTGTAATGCGCTTTGATTTGCGACACAAAATATCAAAAGAGAAAGTCAAATTTTCTAAACAGACTAAATGTGTTTAAGCCAGTTTAACAATGAGATTTTACTAAATACCAGGAAACAATATATTTTAAAGCAAATAAGTTACATTATACCAATAAATTAGATCATATTATACTGCAGTAAAAGAAAATGAAAAAAAAATATAAAAAATAAATACTACATACTTTCGCAAACACAGAACATCAAAACCATTTACTACAAACGAGAGTCTGAGACAAGGAAAAGAGACAAAGAGATTTATAATATACATGGATGAGTCAGTTACGAAATTTAACGTAAACGTGAAAAAAATGTAGGTGAGTTACAGAAATTTAAGAAGAGTAGACATTTCACAAGGAGCATTTGCCGATGACGTCGTCATATTGACTAAAAATTTGAAACAACTCCAAAAATATAGAAATATGAAATAAAGTACTAAAAATATATTAAATGAAAATTAATAAAATACAATCAAAGTTATGGTGATAGGAGAAAATGAAAAAGAAATATAAATTTTAAAACAAAAGAAGTAAATATAGAACAACCCCAAACTTTCCAATACCTAGAGACTACATTATAATGCGCTCCCTAACTTTCGCGTGATTGGTTGGTGGGTGGGTCCCAATTTAAAAATTGGCGGGTTTCATGTTTATTAAAATGACAATAAAATTGATATTTAATCTTGGTGGCTACATTCATGTACTCCTAGTAAGTATTAACCATATTTTTCATTAACCTTAGTCAAAATTTTAACCTATGTTCTTTTTAATTAAGTGGTTAACTATTTTCTAGGACACTGATGATGGAACATGGTCTCCGAAAACGTTTTATATTTTTAACTTAGCCCGTTTGGGCCTAAAATATATACCTATTACAAAGGATTTTTAATTAAATTAATAAAATTGAGGTATTCTGGCACACATTGAGTATATCGCTAAACAATTTATTAGCAATATATTGTGGTATTTGTACAAAGCGGATGATATTCACATTTTAGGATTAAGCTGACTAGTACAGTTTTATTAGAAATTAAAATTTATTTTTCTTTTGACATTATGTAGGTAAAATTAAATTCAGACATTGTGTTTATTTAATTTTGATATGCTAGTGATACTTTTTTTTATTAGATATATAGATATTGTTTTAATTTTTTTGTTTAGGTAATTTTTTATTTAAGATTTTTTTATTAATATTATTAAGATAGAGGTTCCTCTTATTATTTTTATTTCTAGAACATTCATTATCATTATTATTCTCAATAGCTTTCTCTATGTGAAATCGTCTTCTCTAAATATTTTCCTCTAAACTTTTCTGTTCTCTTCCAGGGACTAAGTACCTCTCCGCCTTTTGTATGAGATTATGGTTTTTCAGAAACATGTAATTTCTGTTCATCCCCTTTTTTACTGCCCTACATTTAGTACCATACATCATAGCTGGTCTAAAGGTAGTCCTATACAATTTACCTTTTAGTTTTCTTGGTACCTTTTTTATCATACATCACTCAATTTGCCTCTTTCCTTTACCTTTAATTGAAATATTAGAGATAAAATGGTAATACCAATCCTAAAAGCCGAACATTATCATCTTTTATGAGTTCTTGTCTATCCAAGCCAACTTAGCCAACTCTATCTGGTCTTGAAATTTCATCTTTAAAAGAATATTCTAAATATTTTGTTTGTATCCAACTTAATTTTAATCATTTTTCTTCAAGGACCTGTCTCCGCTATTTTTTTCTACTAATACCCAGGAGGTTTAGTTGTTATCTAGTCCAGCACAAATGAGAATAAATATGGGCGAAACCCTAATTTTCACCCATTTTTACGCAAAATTTGCCAGTTTCACGTGTAATCGTTCTAACACTATAATAGTTGTTTTAACACTATTATAGTTGTTACTTGCTCATACTCCACTCACATATTCAGCCGGCACTCCTTTCCTACTTAATCTCTGCCACAGTAGGTTTCTGATATCTTCATCATGTGCTTTCTCAAGTTTAATAATACCATGTAAATTCTATGTAAAATTGCTTGTTGTAGACCTGCCTTGCCTAAATCCAAATTGACATTTATCCATTTTCATTTTTTAGAACCTTACACTGAATTCTGTTAGATTTTACCACAAATGTAGAATAATAAAAAGATATATTGTGAATTGAGTGCTTTGAAAAATTGTCATTGTCAACAAAATAAAGCAGAAGTTTATTGGAAATAACGATTGCAAACCAAATAAAACACTAAATAGCTATATCTAAAATATCTTTATTCTTTATTAAAAATCTGGGAAATCAAAGGAGGGGGGCCGCTATTGGTGCAATGGCGAAGGAAAACCCCTCTAAAGCTCTCCTAAATTGTATAGGACTACCTTTAGACCAGCTATGATGTATGGTACTGAATGTAGGGCAGTAAAAAAGGGGATGAACAGAAATTACATGTTTCTGAAAAACCATAATCTCATACAAAAAGCGGAGAGGTACTTAGTCCCTGGAAGAGAACCGAAAAGTTTAGAGGAAGATACTTAGAGAAGCCGATTCCACATAGAGAAAGCTAATGAGAATAATAATGGTAACGAATGTTCTAGAAATCAAAATATTAAGAGGAACCTCTAAATCTTAATAAAAAATTACCTAAACAAAAAAATTAAAACAATATCCATATATCTAATAAAAAAAAGCATCACTAGCATATCAAAATTAAATAAACACAATGTCAGAATTTAATTTTACCTATATAATGTCAAAAGAAAAATAAATTTTAATTTCTAATAAAACTGTACTAGTCAGCTTAATCCTAAAATGTGAATATCATCCGCTTTGTACCAATACCACAATATATTCCTAATATATTGTTTAGCGATATACTGTGCCACAATACCTCAATTTTATTGTCATTTTAATAAACATGAAACTCGCCAATTTTTAAATTGGGACCCACCCACCAACCAATCACGCGAAAGTTAGGGAGCACATTATAATGTAGTTTAATACCTAGGAGTAGAATTTTAAGACAATGGAAGATAGAAAACAGATATTAATAATAAAATTCAAAAAATAATAAACCTATAATAAAAAATAAACAATATATTCGTAAATAAAACTGAAATTACAAGAAAAACAAAAATTAATATATTCAAGTCAATAGGGTTCTAATAGAACCACAAAAGAGTAAAATACACTTATGTAGTTTAAGTATAATATCTGAGACGAGTTCGAGGAGTTAACAAAAGATATAGACTACAGAACACTTAAATAAGAAAAAATTTGCATATAAAGTCAATATTACAAAATATAGAAAGAAGGCAACTCACTTGGTGGGGTCATCTACAAAGAATGGAGAATACAAAACCGGTGGCAGAAGTTTGGCAGGCAAAAATGTTAAGAAAACGAGGAAAGATAAACCACGACGAATATGGGATAGAACCCTACGAAACAGTATCAAAAAAATGGAAACAGCATGGACAGAAGCAAGGACGCTGGCCAGATATAAAAAGGAATGATCTGTAAAGATACTGTAGAATATAGTTACGTTTACAAATAATGTTAGGTTGGATTTTAATATTAAAATATATTTGTATTATAACATATTGTCGCCTTACACCAGGGTGTGGTATATGGATTTTTTTGGAAATATATAAATAATAATAAAAGTAACTGCTTTTCAATTAGTTATTTACCAAAACTTCATTAAAATATTGCATTATGCTAAAAATTGTCTACAGAATAAAGTATTCAAAAACAAGGAAATACGCGTGTTGGTTAAACCTGACAACAGCGTGACAGAATGTAAACACTCGTACGAATGCAAAGTCAATTTAGTACATATTTTTTTTATTATGTTAGGCTTGTTAACTATGCCCAAAAACTGGAATAATAGTTTTTGTTGTTCGACGGCGACGAAAGTGCACGCGTAAGTTAAGATAATTTAAAAATAGCTAGGTAATCGTAGACAAATAAATAATAAACAGTTGTGTAGTGTATTGTGATGTGTCTTAGAACTACTGAGATTCGAATATTTAAAAATGTTAAGGTAAAATATAAAAATTCACTTTTTAAAATATAAAACAAATACTAATTATTATAAGATGTCCGTAACGGATCTGTGAGACCTATCACATTTTGTTTATTTCATATATTTAATATTATAGTCATTTATGACTTATTATAAATTACATTTTATTATAATATTTTTTATTTATACTAATTCTCTTTTTAGAGATAATGGATTTAAACAGGAGCTATGAGTAATGCCGATTTAGTACACAAGTTTAACTGTTATTTACAAGGTCACAGCTCTTGTCAAAATCCATTACATTTAATAAGGTGCATATCACTGGTATCTATTTAATTTCGATGGCAGCTACTTCTTTCAATTCAAGACCTGTCTTAACAGAAACTTTTCTTTGAAGGCTCCTTTTTTCCTTTAATTCCAGAGAAATAAGGTAAAAAGTATCCAGTTGGAAATGGTTTTTTGTAGCTTTTTATAAATTCTTTTAATACATAAGTTTCTTTTTTGCGTATGCTGCCTCGTAGAGTCATTGTTAGTTTAGTTTTATTACTAAGTTGTTTGAAAAAAACAAATTTAATAACTTTTAAACCAGTTGATGAATTGCTCTGAAGTTTTAAACACACTTTTAACACTATACGCAATATCATTGGTGTAGGTTCATGTTTATAACAGTTATTATACAGTATGAAGGGTACAGGGAAAAAAGGAAGTATGTCAGAAATAACACATTCTGTAATAAGGCGGGTTCCGGTGCATTTATCCTCCACGCGCTTTCGGGAAAAAGTTTTGTAAATCTTGAAAATATACATTATTTTAAGCTATTTCAAAAAAAAAATTTGCGGAATTTCCATATGTTTCAATAAAAAACGACGAAAATTGAAAATTTCAAACTTTTTGTGCGGCCATATTGAGAGTTGGCTGCGACGTTTCCAAATCTATAAAAATGTATAGTATCACAAGTATTCTCTATACTTCAAATTTTATGGTATATTTTTGGAAGTTAATACTTCTTTTTACGTAATATACATTCATAAACACTTATTATTCTGCTCATCGACTTATATACATACTATTTTAGAATATAATGATAATATAAATGCAGGAATTAAACATAAATATTACATAATATTGTAAAATAAAACTGATCAATAAATTCTGTATTCTATTTAACAAACTTTGTAAATTAGTAAAATCATTAAACACAATTTTTAAAGAAAAAAATAAGTTTTCTTACATTTTAAAGAACTGAAATTCTTCTTATTACTCTTTATAAGCAATTCTTCTTGTTCATTGGCCGATTAATACTTCTATGGGAGGTTGTCATTCCACGAATCTCTTGTTATTTTGATGACACTGGTCTCCTCCATTCTGCTTATGTTGTTAGTCCATTCTTTTTTTCTATTTTGTGTTAATTCATTTATAGACTGTACATTACATTTTTTCCTTACGTCATCACTTATCTTTTGATTTCCGAGCGTAATTCCTGTAATATTCTCAATACTAAAGAACTTAAATGGGCGGTGTTGTTATAACAAAATTGACAATTTAATAATATTATATATTAATTTTTAAATGAGGAACACTTTACGTTTTTATACTAGCTTCAGTGTTAAATATACAACAATTGGAACTATATGCAATAGACTAATAAAAAAAAAGATAAATATATAAATAATTCCTACGGAGAACGATAAACTGACGCCCTACGGGCGTAAACAGGTCACCTCATGGTCCAGGAAGAGAACCTAACCAAACCTAATTTAACACAACCTGAGCTAATCCATAATAACCTAAACTAACCCAACCCCACCTAACCAAACCTAAATAAAAAACTAATTAACATAAAATATATTAGTGGGTATACTGCTCCTACGGAGCAGGGCTAGCGGACGCCCTACCGGAATCACTAGGATATATAGCGGCTCATGAAGGAAAATTTACATAATTAATTAACTAACTAAATCAATCTAACCTAAGCTAATCTAATTCAATCTAATTTAAAAAACATGCCATACTACACTTTGATATATATATATATATATATATATATATATATATATATATATATATATATATATATATATATGTATATATATATATATATATATATATATATATATATATATATATATATATATATAGCAAAACTGGTAAGATTATCGACCGAAACGTAAAAAACAATTTATTGTGTTGGAATATCGGGTATGCGGTCTGTTATTATTAAAAAGACTCTTTTTTCTTTTAATCCTCTATATTTCGCTGATTTTTTGTCAGCTTCATCAGGAGACAACTAAAAATTTGAATAAAAGTTATAAATATAAAAATCAGTTTGAATAAAAAGTGACTCACTTGCAGATTTAGAGTGGAAAGTATTTAAACAAGTTGAACATAATTTGTTCAAAACAGTACTGACAGTTTTTGTTAAAAGTACCTAGGTCACTAGTAATTAAATGTAAAAATATAAAAACAGAGCAAACAAAAACAACGAAACAATTAAAACACAATAAAATTACACATTAAAAATATACAAGGTGATTTAAAATATATTTGTTAACAGAAAAATTATTTAGACATACTAAGAATATTACAGTAGATATTGCTCAACTGTCTCGTGTCTGCCTTGTAATTTACTGTATAGTTTTCTCTATTTATATGACACATTTCCAAAAACAATCTTTTTTTGTAATTATTTTCTTGCTGTAAAACCCCAAACCCCAAATTTTGGACCCAGTGACAGGAAGTCAGAAACATTTGTGGGAATATTAACAGAAGATATATTTTTGAACCATTTACTGTTGTCATTAAATAGCTTATTTACTTTAGGAGTGTCGTTAGAATATAATTTTTCATATTTGTTAATGTTCTTTATCTTAACATCTCTAAAAATGAGATTCTTCTTGTCCAAAAACAGATTTTAAGTTAGATAATTTTTTAGGCGATGTAGAAAACATAATAGATGCAATACCGGATACATCTAAAGACTTATTAAGAGCAAAAGTTACTAATGTCGTTACTAACTACTTAAATCATTCTAACAAAGAACATTCTAGTGTTTTAAATAAAATATTCAAAGAAACTCAAAAATTCTTAAAATCACATCCAGATCTTTATATTTTACAATCAGATAAGGGAGGGTGTACAGTAGCAATGAACAAAACCGAATATATTGAAAAAACAGAAAGCTTATTAAATGATAAAATTACATATTTTCAGCTAAAAAGAGATCCAACTCTTACGATACAATTTTCTTATAATGAACTTATTAAAACTATGAGGAATAACTTAGAAATAAATCAAGAATTTGCCAAAAAACTGATTATATACAATGCATCATGTCCAAAACTTTACTGCTTACCAAAAATCCATAAAGAAGGTATACCACTTAGACCTATTGTAAGCTCTATAAATTCAGTAACTTATGACTTATCCAAATTTCTTGCTAACATTCTTAAAGATGCTTTTGACGAAGTGAACAACTATAATGCAAAGGATACATTTTCATTTGTTAATGATGTTAGAGAGTTAATTTTACCGAAAGATTATGTTTTAATTTCGTTATATCGTTATTCACTAACATACCAATAGATCTGGTCAGTAGTATAATACAGTCAAAATGGAATCTCATCCAAAATTATACAACAATTTCCAAGGATAGTTTTTTAACACTTCTGAACTATGTTTTTGAGAACACCTATTTTAGCTTTAATGATAAGTTCTATTGACAAATATTTGGAGCACCTATGGGTAGTCCACTCAGCCCCATAATATCAACTATCATTTTGGACCATTTGCTGGATGTCATTATTCCACAATTACCTTTCTCTTTACCCTTCATTAAAAAATTTTTAGACGATCTTATATGTTCTGTTCCTACTTCACAAATTCAAAATACCTTAAACATTTTCAATAACTTTAATAAACATATCCAATTTACTTTAGAGATTGAAAATGATTGTTCGATATCATTTCTGGACACCAAAATAATAAGAACAGAACAAAACAAAATATTGATAGATTGGTATTAAAAGCCAACACACTCTGGAAGATATTTAAACTTTTTTTCAAATCATCCTACTCACCAAAAGTTTAATACAGTCATTGCAATGAAGAATAGGGTAAGGCACATTAGTGACGATAAATTCATAAACAAAAACTTCAATTTGCTGTTAAACATCTTTCAAAATAATGGATACCCAAAACATATCCTTAAAAAATTGATATTTAACTCTGACATTTTTGACGGTCCCACTGATATCGGAGCAGCACAAACAACACAATATAAAAAACTACCATTAATAAAACAGTTAACACCTTCTGTGACTAGTTTATTTAAACAATTTACCAACATAAAAATTGTCCAATATAATTTATTAGAAAATCGACAACTGTTTTCTAAAGTAAAAGACAAGACACCAACTTTAAACAAAACTAATGTTATCTACAAACTGCCTTGTTTGGATTGCCAGAGCTGTTGTGTTGGCCAAACTTCTCAATGGCTAAAACAAAGGGTCACGCAACACAAAAGTGACTGCACAAAACGGAAGAACACATGTGCGGCAGTTGACCATCACTTAAAAACTGGCCATCAATTTGATTACTCAAATGTCAGGGTTTTACAGCAAGAAAATAATTACAAAAAAAGATTGTTTTTGGAAATGTGTCATATAAATAGAGAAAACTATACAGTAAATTACAAGGCAGACACGGGACAGTTGAGCAATATCTACTGTAATATTCTTAGTATGTCTAAATAATTTTTCTGTTAACAATTATATTTTAAATCACCTTGTATATTTTTAATGTGTAATTTTATTGTGTTTTAATTGTTTCGTTGTTTTTGTTTGCTCTGTTTTTATATTTTTACATTTAATTACTAGTGACCTAGGTACTTTTAACAAAAACTGTCAGTACTGTTTTGAACAAATTATGTTCAACTTGTTTAAATACTTTCCACTCTAAATCTGCAAGTGAGTCACTTTTTATTCAAACTGATTTTTATATTTATAACTTTTATTCAAATTTTTAGTTGTCTCCTGATGAAGCTGACAAAAAATCAGCGAAATATAGAGGATTAAAAGAAAAAAGAGTCTTTTTAATAATAACAGACCGCATACCCGATATTCCAACACAATAAATTATATATATATATATATATATATATATATATATATATATATATATATATATATATATATATATATATATATGAAAATCACTAGATTCTCGGGAAGAACCGCGTTTGTTTCGGCTCCCATTTTGGAGCCATTATCAAGAGGGAGACTGACTCACTGTCGAGTGAGTCACTCGACACTGAGGAGTTGGCAGATTGAGACCTCAGTGCCGAGAAACAGTTCTTGTATTTATAATACAGAACACGATACTGGTACGTTTCGAGTGAGGGGAGTAGGCAGATTGAGACCCCGAACTTAAACCGAACCGTATCCCTCTTGATAATGGCTCCAAAATGGGAGCCGAAACGTCGAGCATTAAATTCTCAACGCAGTTCTTCCCGATAACCTAGTGATTTTTATTCATCTGACCGCGAAAATCTATCCGAACATATATATATATATATATATATATATATATATATATATACATATATATATATATAGATATATATATATATATATATATATATATATATATATATATATATATATATATATATATGTATATATATATATATATATATATATATATATATATATACCTTTTTCCTGCTATTTTTACTTGCATAATTATTCGAAGCAGTTCATATCTTTCGCCTCTTGTAATGTGTCACAAGTATTGCAGTTTTCGTTTTTTGATCGTAAATATGACTTCCTTTTCTTTATTCTTCTCAAGACCTCGACATTTGTAATTCTCTCTGTCCATGATATTCTCAGGATTCTGCGATACATCCACAGTTCAAATGCCTCTAATTTTTTGGTATCAATCTTTTTCAACGTCCGTGACTCTATTCCGTAGAACATTACAGAAAGTACGTAACATCTCATCAGGCGAAGTTTCATTTCAAGACTCAAATCTATTCCGCAGAACACTCTCTTCATATTAGTAAATATGGATCTGGCTTTTTCTATTCTTATTTTGATTTCTGCTAAGCTATCGTTGTGTTCATTTATAAAAGTGCCTAAATATTTGTATTTGCTAACTCGATCGATAATTTCATTTTGTAAATATAAAGACACTGCAATAAGCTCCAATTTTTTTAGATCTTCTTCTATAATAGTGTTTGGAATACTGGGGCAGACATTTGATATCACTAGTCTGCTCACAGGAGTAATTAATCTTCTAATTTCTATGTCGTTTCCTTGTATTGAAACGGATCTGTGCTTATGTAGTAATTTTTCTAAGATTGTAGTGCTACTGAGATAAATGCTACTCTGGTATTTAAGATTCTGAAGACGAAGATAATATTTTTTGGTTGTACTAAACTTCCTATTGCTGTTCGTGAATTTTTATATCCGGTACTGATCACAAAACAATTGCTTGTTCCTTTGATGGATAAGTTGATTACGGCATTAGAGTAAGTTCATATTGAAGAATAGGTTGGTGCTAAAGATGTTAATAATGGTTTGGTGATTACTGTGTCAGTGTTTAAATTGTTATCCATTTTTAATTTTTATTTTCTTTATTTAATAGTATTAATACTGAGCCCCTACTGACTTAAGGTACTTAATTAGGCCGGCTTATCGGCGTTTTTATTTGAAATAAAAATATATCTTCTCCTGTTTAGTTTTCAATAAAATCCTTTAAATGGTTTATGCGGATCAAATAAAAATTGTGCATTTTTCTCTTCTATATTTAGAACACACTTTTTCACTCTTAGTACAAACTTGCATTAAACTTTTTGGTATAAACCAACAAAAAACACTTTTTATCGGAGCTGAAATTTATCCACACTTTTCTAATGAGTACCTTTTTTCAAGTCCCCGAGCAAGTTTTTTTATTTTTAAATTTGTAACTACTTCAAATGAACAACATATTATTTATGGTTATATGGTTCTCTATTACTAATTACATGAGTCCCTTTTTATGTAAAAACATTTGTCTATATATTTGTCACTTTCTTCTAGTATATTTTTTTATGTTAAAAATACTTTGTATACTAGTTTTGATATAGCAGTAATAATTCGATAACCTAGTTCGTTTTATCACTTAACTTTTTTATTGAAACTTGAATAAGAACGAGCAGCAATTTACAAGAAAGCAAACTATTGCGAGGAAGAGCAAAAAGTCCTTGAACGCAAATAACACAAAGAACATTTCAAAACCTTTTCTTTACTGATTTTGCCACCATAAAGCGAGTCTGGAAACTTTTCAGGAAGTAATAGATTAGATATAGAGTGTACATATCAACTTATATACGTGATTTAGAACTTTCTGGAAAGTAAATCTCAGTTCATCTGTATGCAAATTGAACAGTTCGTTAAATATTAGATTAGAGTGGTATAAGAAAAGAACCGGTAATAAAGTTAGATATTATTATATTTTCATAAATACTTTTTTTCATATTTTTCTTTAATCTATTTTTTTCTAAGTGATTTAAGTCATTGTAAAAAGTACTTAATATTATTGTTTGTCAAAAACCTTCGACTACTGAACATAGGCCTCCTCAACAAACTAGCCCGATCGCTTTTGTGCTGTTAGAATCTAATTGGTACTTCAGTGCAGTAATCTTATTGTGTCTGTACATCTTATTAAAAGTTTTCTCAAATTTTATTTATCCATCATCGCTCTCTATCTAAAATTTATATATTTTTTATTTAGAAAAAAAACATATAATCCACAAGAACCTTGCATGGTTATTAGTGGAGTAACGTACACAAAAATTCATTTTATTTACATTAAATAGATGTATGTAAACGTAAATCTTTTAAATAATTTATTACAGGATTAGTGTTGATGGTTAAAGTGGTTTTGAGATCATCTGAGATTTCATATTTTCTTCTTGTTTCTTCGTGGTACTGGCAGTCAATCAGAATATGCTTCACCGTCAATGGGGGAGAACAGTTTCTGCAGGTTGAAGAAGATTCTTTGTTAATTAAGAATTTATGGGTCAGTCCAGTGTGTCCAATACTTAGTCGGTTAATTATTACTTGGTCCCTTCTATTGGATGGATTATTTAAGATGGTTTTCACAAGGGGATAAATCTCATATAGTTCGTTTTGGCACTCTTTTGTCCAAGGGTTGGGGAACTGGTCCTAAAGGCGGATAAATCGAAAAATAGGTCAACGGCGTAATAACGCAGAAGGAAATGGGAAACCACTGCATTAAAGATTCATAGAGTACTCCTAGTAAAGTCACGAACGACAAATGACAAGTAGAGTAAACAAACTTACTGATTATGGAGCACGGAGTCCAAGATCCGACAGGGGAGTAATAACTGTAGATCACAGGGCCTCCCAGGTTGTAAACCAGAGAAATCCCTATGCACTTAAGAGATTGAAAATAGCAACACAGAATGCCAGAAGTCTATACGCCAGTGGTAAATTAGCGAACTAGGGAAAGTGAAAATGAAACGGACATTTTACTGTATCAGCTTATATTTATTGCAGGGAAGTTTCAAATAAAAAAATTAATTGGCAGTAAAAAGTACATCCTTAACCTATCAATAATGATACAAATTGGTTTTCTAAAACTAAAATATCTTGACATTACAAAACAAGAAACTAATTAGTCAATTTGTCCATTTCACTACTTCGGTGTATTGAAACTGACAGGTAGTGTTTTGAAAAGGACACCAGTTTACTCAACCCAATTACTAAGGTAATATTCATAAACCTTATCAACAAATATAAAAAAAACAGCCTTTATATAAATTATTTTTATTAAATAAAATATAAAACATTAATTACAATTTTACAAAAGAAATGGCGAACTGCTTGTAGGCAACAAGATTCGTGACTCCACCTCTTGCACATATAACATTGCAACCAGTCTATCTTAATTTGAATGTAGTCCACATTACACACTTTGCATGTTTCATCTTCTTCATTTTTTTCATTAGCGAATTTTATCTGATTTTTATTTGTTTCCTTCTTTGTATTTTTTGCTTTTTCAAATTCATCAAGATGCAAGTCCTCTTCAACGCTTGTCGTTTGTTCTACGTTTTTTTTCAAGAACTATTTTTAATTTTATTTTTAGTATTATATTTTAATCTTTGGTTTTGGTAAAGCACCATTGCCATGGGGCCAAATGAGGAATGTATCTTAAACATATCATAGCCAACATGTGAATTTGAGTATTAATGGTGCTTGGATGCGGAAGTCTTTTATAAAGATATTGGAAATTACTGGTGATAGTGGGTAGCCCATTGGGGCACCATTTATTTGTCTGTAGAATTGATTTTGGAAGATGAAATAGGTGCTGGACATACAATGTTTAATGAGAGATAAGTGGTCTTTCTGGATACTTTTATTAGTTTTTAGAATGTTTAGAGTTTCGTATATAGAAATGTTTATAAAAATTAAAACGGTATTAAAACTTAATAAACTGTCTGACGGTGAGATATGATATTGTTTAAGAAGTTCGATGAAATAAAACGAGTTTCTGACAAAGGATGAAGCATTTTCGGCGACAGATTGTAGGCTTTTGGGCAAATACTTGGCCAATGGTTGTGTAGAGCAGTTTTATGCACTGCCAATGGCACGTAGAGGAATATCGAGTTTGTGAATTTAGGTTAGGGTATAAATTCGAAGTGCTCTGGAAAACTTTTTACGGGAAATTGGAGATTGTTTTATGTCAACAGAAAGAGAAGTTTTATTGATAATGGCTTTTGTCGTTTTCTCCAGATAGGTTGTTGGATTATTAGAAATTGGTCTGTAATGTGGAGTATTAATGATATTTAAAACTTTATCATTGTAAAAAGAAGTGTTACATTGCCTTTATCGGCAAGAAGAATGCTATCGTATTTTAATTTAATTGTTTATTTGTTCTTGTACTGTTTATTTACTCCTTTTACTTAATTCACTTTGGTTTATATTTAAACGATTTTGTTAATTCTATTATATTCCTTTAAGTTATCCTTTTGTAATCTTCCAACCCTTCCGACAGCTGCACCCATTTCAATGATCATTAAATTTTCTCTTTTTGGTTTATTTAATTTACTGAGGATTTCTAATGTAGTATATCTTGCTGCCGAAAGAACCACGTTGCTTAAGTGGAACTGGACAGAACACTTAGCCAAAGCACAAGATGGACGGTGGACAAGAAGTATTATGGAATGGAAGCCCAGAAACTATAAAAGAAGCCGAGGTCAACCACCGACTAGATGAACCGATGATATAAAACTTGTAGCGGGAAACTGGCTACAAGCGGCCCAGTGTAGAGAACACTGGAAAGAATTGAGGGAGGCCTATGTCCAGCAGTGGACCCGATTGGCTTGATGATGATGATGATATCTTGCTTTGTATATAATCTTTGTTCTTATTATATATTTTCTTTAAGTTGTCTATATGGCTGACGATGTGTGTTCTTTTCCTATAGGGCGTCAATATTTACTTTTTGTTAATCTTACTATGCTCTTTATTTTTTTAAGTCTCTCTCTTAAGAGTCAGACTGAAAGATAAATAAACATTAATCACTTATTAATTGACAAGACAAAAGACAAGAAAAGAGACACGTGGCAGATGTCTGCTCCCGGGATGTCTTAACAGATTTTATGGCATTTTAAAATCTACTATTAATCAAGATGTAATTAATTTCGATTTTATAATTCCCTCTGAACTATCTTGGTTAAACTTATAAGTACATAATCTCGTTAGAGGCAGTTTAAAACACATATTAGTAATTACTAATGATTTTTTTGACAAAACTAAAGTAGTCGGTTGACTTTTTTCTTTTGTTAATTTCTTCCAGCTCATGTTCTTGTACTATGTTTTTGAATCTGCATTTTCGCATTTTGACGTTGAACTCATTTATGATTAGATTCATGTCTCTGTTTTTGTGTACCACGCATTATTTGTTTTATTTTTTCGTAAAGTTCTTCTATTTTATCTTAACTTTTATAAACTTCATCATCATCATCAGTGGCGTTACAGCTCTTTATGAGCCAAAGCCTTCTTCAGAACAATCTTCCATTTGCCCCTATCTCTGGCAACTCTTCTCCATGCTCTAATTCTGATAGATTTCAAATTATTTTCTAGGTTGTCTTGGTACCTAAGTCTCGGTCTTCCTCTTCTTCGTTGTCCGATCGGCCCTCTTCAGTCAAAAACTTTTCTGACTATGGCATCTTCCTCTCTTTTGATTACATGACCTTTTCATCTGAGGCGTGCTACCTTAATGAATTTTACAACGTCAGGTTCTCCAAATCTTCGATACAACTCAAAATTGTAACACCCACGACACAAACCTTGTTCTTTTATGCCTCCATATATTCGTCCTAGTATTTTTCGCTCAAAACGTTTAAGCAATTCTTGGTCATTCTGTGTTAGTGCCCAAGTTTCTGAACCATATGTTAGCACTGGTCTTATTAGTGTTTTGTATACAGTCAATTTAATTTTTCTAGGCATTTTTGAGGCCATCTATCTTCTTAAGCCATAGTAACACTTATTGGCGAGCACTATTGTTCTTTTAATTTCTTCACTGACGTTGTTATCTTTGGTTAGCAGCGACCCTAAGTATATGAAGGTGTCGACAGCTTGCAGTTTTAGGTCATCAATTATTATTCGTGTAGGTGTCGGGTTGCTTGACACCCAGTGCAACACATATATTTGGTCTTTTGAACATTTATATTATTTAATCCCATTCTGTGTGCAGATGCTCTTAACGACCGAAATACTTCAGTCAGAGATTTTGTGGACCTACCTATGATGTCTATGTCATCTGCGTATCCAACAATTTGTACTGATTTGTTAAAGATAGTACTATTCGTAGTAATCTGCGACTCTGGAATTAGCATTTGAATTAGTTTATAAAGTTGTATGATTAGCATTAAATGTACCATATCTGAGGTGCAACATACTACATTTACCAGAATATGGAACAAAATTTTTAACATATTTTTTAATCGATTTTTTCTATCCTAATAAAATCACTACGACGATTATTTAGTTAGCGCTCCAGGCGATCCCAACCTAAAAAGGCCTATTGCGCATTTCTTATTATCAAGCCCGGACCTAAGAATGCCGATTGATAATTGGATCATATAGCATCCAAGCTTCATTTATTTCGACTTTCACAGTCGAAGAAAGATTGTTTCAAAACGAGGAAAATTTTCAAGAATATTTCAGACTTTCCAGGAATTTATTTGAAATTGTCTTATAATTTGTACTAGATGCACTAGTCTTTCATCTTCCCCGGGAGAAAAGTTAGTAGACATCACTTAATTATTACAATAATAATAACTTTATAAAAATAAAATTATAATTTCGGTGTAGATGTGTATATTACGCTGTGAGCTCAGCTGAACGTTTACGTCCCTATCAAATCGCAGTTGATTCCAGGGCACACGATCGTGTGACAAAAAAGTATTTTGAGAACGATTTCCGAAATGGAAATTGAAACGTCAATAAACGTATTTTTATCTTTAATTGTGGCTTATTCCCAGTTAAATAGTAATTAACTCTTTTAAGATATTTTGCGTTCCCGTTCCCGTTCCCCAAAAACAAAACAGTGTTTTGTTTATGCCAAGTTAAGCGAATGATTTTTAAGAATTAACTTACTCTCACTTAGATCGCTGTCAGGAGCAGTTGCTTACAGTGTGGGTCCGAATTACTTGTCAAATTTGTAATGTTTCCTGTGATTAGCCCCTTTTTATGGATAATGTGTATTTTATAGTAGCAGTTTAAATAATAGTTACAGTAAGAGTAAAATTTTGAAGATAACTACATACTGACATGGTATTTAGTTGTACCTGTCTCAGTCTTTTAAGGGGACGAGTTTTACAAGATTTACTGTTCCAGTGCTAGCTTCCACCCACATTTTCTTATCCTTGGTCGTTGTCCAAGTCTATAGATATAGTTTTTTGCGTGACAGCGAAGGTCCAGTTTCCTGCCTCAAAAGATATGTTGAGTAAAGAAGTTTAGTGAAATCAAGGTAACTTTTTTTGTGTTTAAATTTCAAAGTAAAAATAGAAATATTTTTTAATATTATTAATTGTTTTATTAAAATTTAAGAATTTGTAATAATTAAAAATATATGCATTAGGGCGTAGCCATACCTGTCATTTTGATTGTTCTGTTTTAAATTTATTGTTGATATATGACAGCTCGTTTTATTATTTTTGATATTAATTTGGTTTGGTTTTTTAAAGAAGGTTAACCTCTCTATGAACAATTTCATTTTAAAGATATTTCTTTATTTGTAATAATTTCTTTGTAAGTTGTGTCGCATTTCCCACTTGTAAATAGAGTTTGTAAACAGATAATGATAAGTAAGTGTACCTCTTTGTTATTTTTGTATTTACTTTTGTGACTATTAATTTAATATTTTTGTATTGTCTACTTTTGTAACTGCTTGTGGTGACACAACAATAAATGTTTAATTTTTGTTAAACCAGTTTAGTTGTTGTGATTATTATAATTTGGCACCTCGGAGCGGCCTCCATTTTAAATTGCTAGAAATCCTTCCTGTGTTTTGTTTGCCCACTTGCCCAGAAGATTCATATAAGTACACTTTTGTTTTATTTTTTTTGTGGTTGCCCCAATCCAACACTCTTGTCATTGACTTATCCACGACCCATCTACTTAAAATAAATTCTGAGTGCCGTTCGCATAATTTTCGTTTATTTTGCTTGCCCTATCTCTGCCCCAATAATTTCTGTCCCAGTTTTCAACCCCCATAATAATACCCTCTGTGGCAGGCAAAATATATTCGTTACAAGGTACAGAGTGAAGGTTTTGTGTGTAATTTTTTATTTTGCGCAAATAAAGTCAGTTTTTATAAAGATGTTTATTAAATAAACGTTGCGCGCTTTTTGACATTTTTTTACCATTCTCATGAGACCAATAAAATTCATAACTTTTATTAACAGGTCGCTCTAGAATTTCTATGGTTAGGAGCCTAGTCGTCAAAAACAATAACATAAAATTTCGATTTTAAGTTTTGACAAACAAATATGAGATATTTAAAATATGCCTACAAAACGCTGAATTCAAACTTTCACATTAGAGACGGTCTCACGTCACGTGAAATTTAAAGTACGATAGAAGGTTCCACATAAATGAAATCTGTTTTCTCCATCTGCTTCTCTATTTTTAAAAAGGGTGACAAAATGTCAACTAGTATATAGACGGATTAGTAAAACGCATTAAATAGCAAAAATATTTTCCACAGTGATCAAAGAAAACGTAGTACAACACATGGGCAAATATGGAGAAAACCAACATATTATGGGCAATTATGATAGACACGAACAAAGAGAAAAATGAACGTTGAAAATGAAAGGCAAATATCGAGCACAATTTTAGCAATTAAATCTTGCATAAGTACTTTCGCTTAAAACAGCATCTTTAGGGGCATTTCGTCAAGTTAGGGCTATCCTTCAAGCGTAGAATGTGATAAACATGAATTTTAACATAAAATTGTACAAAACACCACACTTAAACAAGGACAAACAGTTTAAAATTAATTAAAATGGTTCTACGCTCTACATTCTTTGTCGGTAAAAGATTCTCTTTCCTGTTAAATTTTCTGCAAAATTGTGATTTCCTGCAAAATTATTGCATGAGATGTTGGTTTAACGATTTATCAAATGTTTCAAAGGACAAAATATGCCTCATGGTTGGAATATTGGATACATCAGCTTAATATTAAAAAAAATGGAAATAACCAAAAATGCTCTAATTATAGGAGAATAACTGTTATCAGCTCAGTGGGGAGGTTCTACGGCCGAATAATAAAAGAAAGAATAGAATCAGAATACGGAAAAATAGAAGAACAAAATGGATTTTGTGCAGGAAGATGGTGCATTGATGGTGTATCCGTTCTGCACTAGGTAATCGAACAACGGAAGGCAAGAATTCTATCTACTCACCTGTTGTTTGTATATTTAGAGAAGGCATACGATACGGTACCTTTGAAAAAACTGTTTTAAACATTGACAACAGTAGGTCTCAGTAGAGAGTATGTGGATGCTATCGCAAATATATACAAAAATGCAAGAAGTGTCGTTAAATAAGGAAACTTTATATCTCAAAACATTTCCAATAACAAAGGGGCTTAAACAAGGATGTTGTGTATCTCCGATATAATTTAAAATACATACTTAATTATCGCTAGAGCAGTGGAGGAAACAAATATCCGGAATGGGAATAGACATAGGCGGTGGTAAATGTTTAACAACTTTATTTTTCGCAGATGATCAGGTAGTCCTAGCAAATGATGAGGAAGACATGGACTACATGTTTAGAAAAATTAAGAAAGAATATGAAAAATGGTGCCTTAAGGCTGTTATAGCAGTTCAAGCACACTGCGATTTGAAATGGGCGTATCACTTACTTTTCTACACTCCTTACGCCAGACCATCTTAATCAGTGGCGCCGGCCGACATGTAGTTATAGAAAACAAATGCATTATTCTCCATTCAAATTAGTTTTAACACGAACTAACTGATCGTACGTTCATGAGATTTGACGTCACGAAGGCGATAACGATGAATCTAAACGCCAATGATGAGTAGCATGTTTCACTATTAGATTTTAGTGTTTTTTAGCAATTTTCTTCAAAGCTGGAACACGCTTTTCTCGATTATTACTAGACACAGAAAGGTGAAAAAAAATCAACGATCACTGGAAAAAAACTCTTTCAAGTAATGGGCGTAAAAAGTTTGATTATAATAGAACGTTAAACAGTATAATCCAATTTTTCAACAAAAGTTTCAAAAAAATAAAAAAAGTAAAATCATGATTTTAAAGGCAACATAATTTCAAATATTGTGTCCAAATTTCGAGATATTTTGTCGGTAAATAACAGAGAAAACATTGACCCTAGGTTTTGGTGTACTGATAAAACAGCCTTAATATGAATATATCAAAGACAGAGTATCTTAAAATAGGAAATTGTGAAGAAGATCCAGAGTTAGAAATTAGAAACACAAAAAATATCAAAAGAGACATCGAAAACAGAACGCAGCAGGGAAAAAAGCGGTTAACATTCTAAGCTCTGTACTATGGTCTAAATATGTTAAACAATAAACAACTATTATGACTTATGGGGCAGCAGTTTGGCAGATCACGAAAAAAGATAGAAAAAGAATAGAAGTAATAAAAATGGATTTTCTAAGGAGAGCGTGTCGTGTATCCAGAAGTATAATATAAGTTTGAACTTATATAAAAATATAATGTAAAGTCAATTGGTAAAATCTTAATAAATAATGTAAAAGTGATTTCAATACTCTATTTATACTAAATTGTTTAAATATCTGAATTTTAATTTGTAGAAATCAGAACAAAAACTATAAATTTTGGTGCTTGATGAATTTTAAAGGTCTGTAAAATTTTAAAGAAACCATCGTCAAAAATGAGACATATAGGAAATTAATGTAAAAAATTTATTAAATATAATTAAAAATATTAAATTTCACTTAAATAATGACACTAAAACAAAATTTAGGCATACATTTCGAAATTTTATATCAAAAGTAGATTTATTCTAAATGTTAAAAGTGTTACTATTTTCTGATTGGTCCATTTAAAATTTCAAAGCAAGAATTCTTTATTATGTTTAATTTTCATTGCCAGAAAAGGGACGCCAGGGGGAAAGGTATAAAAACAGTGCATTTAAAGGAATACATGAGAGTCCTTTGTGAAGGCAGGAAGGACATGGAATAAATGATAATGAAATTAAAGAAAGAATGTGAGCTTTGAGGATTGAAGATAGTTATGTGTAAGAGCAAATGCCTATATAGAGGTAAATACTTTAAAGTATTTAGGGTCAGATATAGAAATAAAAATAGCACGGAGAAAACAAGCCACAAAAACACTCCATTTAGTGATATGGAACAACATTCTATCCAAATAAAACAGAAAACGGATCTCTCAGAGAATATTGCTGAATATTACCCTATATGAAGCGGAAGTATGGCCAGTAACACCTACAATACGAAGTAAAATAAGACCAATTGAATTGGACTTTATCAGACGATGTCTACAAATCACCAGATGGAATAAAACAAAAACAGAGGAAATATAAAAGAGAATAAAAGTAGAATGTTTTATTAAAAAAAAAACTGGAAAACAGAGCCCTTTAGTGATATGGGTATGTATAAAGAATGCTATAGCACAGGTGACCGAAAGGATAATTGGATTAGGACCCACCGGAAAGGAAACGGAGAGGAACACCTGTTTTAAAATAAAAAACGAACATAGGAAAGGCTATGGTAGATAAATATATCACAGAAAGTAACAATAAAACACCGAAAACTTTGTTTTCAAACTTACACAAAATTTGTTTTAACTATTATCAGTACAGCTGTTTCGGCTGATAGCCTTTCTCAAGTGATCTATTTTTGGCTTGGGTTTACAAATTTATAGTCTCTAATGAAATAGGTTGAGGAGGGGAGAACTGTTTGTCTCAAGTTGGTCATTCAGAATTATATCCGTGTTTTTTAATTTGTTGATTTCCATAGATTCTAACAAAGATAGCTTAAGGCCTTTATTATTTTGAATGTGAAGAATTTTAAATTTGCCATTAAAAGAATGATTATGATCTAGAAGGTAAAGTGCGTATGTCGAATCTGTTTTTCTATTCTTGAAAGCCCTTTTATGTTCTGCTATTCGTTTATCAAAGTTTCTACCAGTTTGACCGATGTAAGTTTTTCGGCAGTCGCCACATTGAAGTTTATACACACCACTATTTAAGTGTTTTTTATTTTGGCTCTTGTTATTTTTAATATACTTACCTAGGTTGTTATTTGTTCGGAAAGCTGGTGTTATTCCTTTCTTTTTTATGTGTTTGGCAATTTTTGTTGTTATTTTGCCTGTATATGTAATCGAGCAGAAGGTACTGGGTTTTTTCTCTGGTGGTAGAAATACTATTTTCAGGGCTTTCTTGTGTAGTTTTTGATCTAACATTTTATTAATTGTTTGTTCGTTGTATCCGTTGTTTACTGCTATTTGCTTAATTATATTCTGTCTCAAAGTTGTCTTTTGACATCGGAATTTCTGTTAATCTATGTAACATACTATGATAAGCTGCCAGTTTATGTTGTGTTGGATGGAATGATGAATTGTGTATAGTCGTGTCAGTATGGGTAGGTTTGTGAAATATGGAGAAGTCATGTTGGTTTTGAAGTCTGCTAATTTTTAAATCTAAAAAATTTATGCATTGATTTTGTTCTGTTTCTATTGTAAATTCAATATGACTATGAAGTGAATTAATATACGATGAAAATTGGTCGAGTTTCCTGTTAGTTCCTGTCAAACATACCAGTACGTCGTCTACGTATCTCCACCAATATAAAAACTGTTTAAATACGGGATGTTTTGTAATCCTTAGAGGATTACCCATTATAAGTCCTGCACTGTTATTTGTATATATTTTACTTTTAATTTCAAAGTAGTCCTGTTTTATGCAAACTTCAAGAAGATGTAAGATTTCAGATGTAATTATTGGATTTGTACTATTTTGGTCTAAAAGGTTTTTTACTAGAATAAAAGTTTCTGTAGGAGGGATACTAGGAAAAAGATTATTTACGTCAAATGAAATTAATCTGGAGTTGTTAGGTAATTGAAAATGTTGTATTTTATTAACTAGTTCTATTGTATTTTTTATGGTAAATTTAGGTGAAAATTTAGTGTGTTCTAAAATTTTCTCTAACAGTTTTTTGGAAAGTTTATATGACGGAGCTGTATAAAAAGAAACTACAGGTCTTATTGGGTGATCCGGTTTGTGTAGTTTAATGAAAGAGTATAATTTAGGAGCCTGTGGGTTCATGATAGTGAGGTATTTCTGTTCTATTGGATTTAGTATTGCTTTTGAATTTTCTAACGCTAGCTTAATTTGTTTTTGATATTTTTCTGTCGGATCTTTGTGTAAAATTTCAATATTTTGATTATTTAAGAATTCTATTGTTTTGTTATTATATTCTATTTTATCTATAGCAATAGTAGTGTTGCTTTTGTCTGCTTTTGTAAACACAATGTTGTTTTCTATTGATTTATTTTTAATGGAAATTGCTGTTTTATTCTCTTTGTAACATGAATTCTTAGTTTCACTACACACATCTGTAATAGATTTGATCCCCTCCTCAACCTATTTCATTAGAGACTATAAATTTGTAAACCCAAACCAAAAATAGATCACTTGAGAAAGACTATCAGCTGAAACAGCTGTAGTGATAATAATAATAATAATAATAAATGTCTTTATTAACAAGTAAATTAAATTTTTTCTTTACAATGAAATATAATATAACAGTAGGGCGAGATTCAGTTTGTATACCACTGTGTAACAGCGGCATACAACTGCTCTTCCACCTAACCCCCCGAAGATAGGATAGATAGACTATATCTAAATAATGAAATTATTGTATTTTACAATTAAACATAAAAATATAACATATTAAATTTATAAATTATAAATTTTAAACTATTTCCTTTTTTTTTATTTCTTAAATTTTTAAATTCTTAAATTTTTAAATTACTGTTTAGCTAACAACTGTTCATAAATTAATCTCCTGAATTTGACACTAGACAGATTTTTAATATTGTAGGACAAACTGTTAATATTGCAAGCAATTGAATACGAAAATGAACGTTTAAAAAAGCATGTTGTATGTTTAGGTAAAGTGAGGGTATTCTTATGTCTAAGATTAAGATTATGAATGTCTGTCCTATAAGTTATTCGATTGTACAGATATGGTGGAACTCTCTCTTGAATGATTTTATGATAAAAACATAATGCATGAAGTTTCCGACGATTTTTCATATTTAGCCACTTGACTACGTTGAAAACATGACTTATTCTTTGAAATTTCCTGATGCCAAATATCAAACGCAAACAAGAATTTTGCAATTTCTGTATTCTCCATGAATCGAATTCAGTGAGACACGCATTATAAAGCACGTCACAATAATTTAATTTTGATAATACCAGAGCATTACATAACAATGACTTTGTGGCCCTACTTAATAAATTACGGCTTTGATACAGTAATTTTAAAACTGCGTAAGCTCTTTGTAAACAAATACTTACATGATATGTAAACCTTAAATCTTCGTCGAACCAAACCCCTAGGCTTTTAATCTTTTTGCTAAAAATTACATTGTCATTTCCTAAGATAGTTCGATTGGCATAATTCTCTAAAAATATTTTCCTATGAAGGTTCCTCCCAAAAATGATACCCTGAGTTTTTGATGTATTCAATTTTAAACAATGATTTTTAGAAAAACTCTGCAGATGCAGAAGGTCATGATTTATTGCATTTACCGCTTGATCACACTCATTTGGATAAAATGACATATAGAGTTGGGTATCGTCAGCGTAATAATGTTGTGAACAGGACAAAAACACAGAGGGAAAATTAGATGTGTATATAGAGAATAAAATTGGACCTAATATAGATCCTTGAGGTACACCAGTATTAAGATCTAAAAATGAAGAAATATTTTGATTAAGTTTTACTGCTTGACATCTATTAGAAAGATAGGATTTCATTAGATCAACTGCTCTCGCATCTAGACCAATATATTTTAGAATAGAGAATAACAAGTTATGGTTAATTGTATCAAAAGCTTTTGAGTAATCTAGAAGAATTAAAATTGATATTTTGTTTTGGTCATAGGCTCTAAAAATATCATCTGTAATATTTAATAAAGCAGAAAGACAGCTATATCTTGACCTAAAACCTGACTGCATCATAGGGATTATGTTGTTATTTTTTAAATGCGTTTGTAACTGAATATCAATCACCTTTTCCAAAATTTTAGATAATGTAGGCAGTACACTTACTGGTCTTAATTCATTCATGCTTTCTGTAATTTTAGTCTTTGGTAAAGGAATAACATGTGCCCGTTTCCATTTAGTAGGAAAAATTGAATTTGTTAAGCAAAAGTTAATGATATGTGTGATATACGGTAGAAGAAAGGGAATACAGAGTTGCAGCGTTAATATGTTAATACCATCATCACCAATAGCTTTACTTTTAATATTATTAATAATATGTAAAATATTAATTTCAGATACTGGTTTAAAGGTAAGAAAAGAACTGAGGGAATGCTTAAAGTTATTTTCATAGAATATTTGTGTATCAATGTCTGCTTTCATGTTTGGTATGACTTCAATAAAGTGTTTATTTATCTCATTTACATTCCAGACGTTTTTAATTTCGAAGTTATTTTTGGATTTGCCATTATTTACCAAATATTTTAAATTATTCCACATATCTTTAGAAGATTGATCATGTATGTTTTTAAAATATGATTTTTTCTCCCTTATAGTCATGGCTGTTACCAAGTTACGCAATACTTTGTAGTCATTCCATTGATTTATATTTTTAGTAAACTTGTAAGCAGTAAGTGCTTTATCCCTATCTAACATTAATTGTCTGATGGTATTAGTTAACCAAGGAGCATATTTCTTTGAGATTCTAAAAGTCTGATATGGAACATGTATGTCAAGTAAAGTAATGATATTACTAGACAGAAAATCGACTTTACTGTCTATATCTGGCAATTCATATATTATTCTCCATGGTATAGATTCCAGATCAGATTTAAATTGACTGTATTTTAAATTTTTGAAATTCCGAGTAGTTATAAATTTATTTGTATTAGTTTTGACATCACAGCCAAATTTTAAAACAACCATTTCATGATCGCTTATTTCTGGTATATGTTTTACTTCAATAGACAAAATTTTATCCTCAGTAGATGTGATTACATAATCAAGGAGAGTCGATGTGAACTGGGTGATTCTAGTTGCTTGATTAACCATCTGCTTTAGTCCAAGACCATCTAATACATCTGTAATGAACTGTGTAGAATAATTATTGGTATTTAACAGATCAACATTAAAGTCACCCAAACAGAGTAAATGATCTACACTTGGCAGTACTGATGATAAAGTTGTTTCCAAAATTCCAAAAAAAGTTTTATAAAATGCTCCATAAGGGTTATATAAAACACCAATAGCTAATGTTTCACATCGAAGAGAGAGTTTTAACCATATCTGTTCAATTTCATTTGATGACTCAATGAGCACATAATTTATATTACATTTTATGTAAATACCTACACCTCCACCTATGTCATTTTTATTCCTGTCGACTCGCTCAAAGTTATAGCCAGGTATATTAATGTTCTTACTGCATATTGATTCCTTTGACCATGTTTCACTTATACCCAAAATATCTAAATCATTTTTTAAAATTAGTTCTCTTACATCAATAAAATGCGCAACTAGCGATCTAGAGTTTATATGAGCACACTTTAAACTACTCATGTTATGCTTGGATTAGATCCGTACTAAATTGGTATAAACGATTATGTTAACAATTTAAGCAAAATTTGTAGATGATCATAATTTACTTAAACAGTAATTTACATGGTGATGTATTAAAAGTGTAAAAAAAATAAATAGATATTACTCTTTAATTCAAAACACGTTATAAACTAAGGATTTTTTACTAAATAACTCAAGATGTACAGTTAAATTTTAATTTAAGCGTAAAGAAAATAATCTAACAGTAAATAAATTTAATTTGCCCAAGTTCAAATAATTAAAGCAATAATTAAAAGAAACAAAAATAAAATGTTCAAGAAAAAATGAAAATAAAGTAAGTACTTATATGCCAAAATCTATCCCCGAGATACACCATTATAACTAATAATAATATTAACTCTAATTGCAAACCAACATATATAAAAATATATTTAAATTATAATAAAGCAAGGTCGTTTTCAGATAATATAAGCTTCTTTGACCCATTTTGCGATACATATATTTTACCTTGATATGTCCAGCAGTTCTTAGCACCCACAGATGTTCTCACTTTTTTTAATAATTCCTGACAATCAGGAGAAAGCATTTCACTGATCACGACACTGCATCCTTTAAGATTTTTCTTCTGATTAAACACTTTTGTTTTCAACCATCTATTTACAAACACAACGGCTACCGGTCTTGGCCTCTTATCAGAACTTCGTTTTTTACCTAGTCGATAGCAATCAACGAAATTGGTTGGCAAGATAGGAATATTAAGTTTATTGTTGATTATATTTGTAATAACATCCGGTAGGTCTTCTTTCTCTTTCTCATCGACACCATTGATAATAAGGCATTTAAGACGTTTGTCTTGTTTTAAATATTCAATGCTATTTTGGTTTTGAATTACAAGTTTTTGCACTTTATTTAATTCTTCTTTGACGGAATTAATTAATTCTAACATATTTTTCTCAAAATTATTTATAGAATCTATTTGGGTACCTGAGATATTATTGGTTACTTGAGATCTTAGATCCTGCATACCTTGTTGTAAAGCTTCTTCAAGTTTCTCAACACGTGCTACAACACTTTTATTGATTATTTCAGGAGTATTTCTTGTTGATGACATTTTGTTTAAACTTGTAGTAACTATACTTAACACTACACTAATTAGCACTGAAAAACTATTAAGATGAATGCAATTTACTGTAAATAATTTAGGTTTTCTCGGAGCTAGACTTAAACACACACTCTTACTCGTTTAGCGCCATCTATCTCCAATAAATTAATATATATAATAGTTAAATAGATAATAGTTAAAATAAATTTTGTGGAAGTTTGAAAACAAAGTTTTCAGTGTTTTATTGTTACATAAAATGAATTTTCATCAAGTAACGGTCAAATCCATCAATTATCACAGAAAGTAACTGGGAGAATAAAATGATATAGACGACGAAAACAGTGACCTCATAATAGTAAAAAGACAAATAAAAACAATAAGAATAGCATGTTTTGTTCAGATTTAGTTGTTTTTTAATCAAATTTTCTCCTTGTGCATAAAATATAGTTTTTACTTGGTTAGAATTAAAAATTCAATTAACTTATAATTTCGAATGTCCGCACACCGCACATAAAATTCATGTTAGAAATGTCTTCTCAAACAAAATTTGTACTATTATACAACTGCACATCGTCGCCTTCAATGAAATGGATAATGAATTCTAAAAAATATTAAAATAAGCGCTCGCTAGATTATTATTCTTCCTTGAAATTTCTAACGTTAGATTAAGAAAGTGGTTTGTGCTCTTACAATATATTAAGAGCTTTTACTCGTACTATTTTATGTTTTTAAGTTATATACTTGAACGACAGTTGGCTTACGTGCAACCATCAGCTTCGTTCAAAAGTTTTCATGCCTCTGCTTTTAAGTTAAAAGTTTTCTCGTCATCGATGTGAGATAAAAATGACGAGTTGTATGCATGAGCATCTAGAAATAGAGTTGTTTTTAAAACTTTACCTTGTAAAACTGAGTCTAAATATTTTTTTTAAGTTAACAGATTAAGACTAGATCAAACAATATTTAAAAATATGTGTTTCATCAAGAATGTCATTTTATAAATATATTTAATTGAATTTATTCGGCGATGTGTTATTGTAGATTAGCATTGATTTAAGTTAATCACAATAAACCATGCCATTTAAATTTTATTTAAAATTTGGTGATTTATCTTTGAATTTGACTTTGACTTAACTAGTAAATCTAGACAAATATAATGCTTTGTTTCCTTCGCGATTTAATTAAATATAATTCGCTTATTAAAGCAAATATATTTTCTTATTCTCTTGGCGCTGTAGCTATTTGTTGGTTTTGGCCTTTTCAACAACATTTTTTCAGTCAAGTTTTTCTGTTCTTTTTCATTGCTGTATATTATTATGCGAACACATAAGAAAAAATATTAAATCTTCATTACAATCATGGACACTTCATAGATATTATAGAACCCGGACAAATAATAATAATAATAAATAATAATAAAACATTATTCATCCTTGCAGATTATTTATATAATATAGGACGTGTCAAAGTAAAAGAAAACGTTAAAGACTACCTATACAATATAAATATACACATAAATATAGAAACAACATACAACATATCTAAGACATAAATTTCGAGACACTATTAACACATGACTCCGTGTGGAGTTGTCTGTCTCCCATCGGACGCGTCCCCAGGTGGTGGATAGGGGAACGCCCGAACCGGTCCTAGGACCGGCGGATAGGTGGGAAATAAAATACCACCCGTGAACCAAAACGGACTAAGGTATGGTAACCCTAACAGAAGAGTCCCTGGTCCTCCAGGTTGGAGGTTGGGCTTAGGGCTAACAACTCTACCCCGTAAAAAAAAATATCGTTACGAGATCTACAGCTAAAGAAACCGGACGGAACTTACGACGATGACCAATGCAACGAAATAAGGACAAAGATTTAAAAATTTACACGTGGAATGTGCGGACACTTTATGAACGTGGAAATCTTAAAAAATTAATAGACATAACTCAATATAAAGCACACATTACTGCTGTGCAAGAAGTAAGATGGACTGGCCAAGGAATTATCCAAAAGAGACAATGCGATATATATTACAGCTGTCACAAGAATAATCACGAATTCGGGACCGCATTCATTGTTAACAAAAAAGTAAAACATCTTATTATGGACTTCAAACCAATAAGTCCAAGAATATGTTACCTAAGAATAAGAGGTAAGTTTTTTAACATCAGTCTCATACTCTCATACGTACATGCCCCAACCGAAGACAAAGAAGAGGATGTCAAAGATCAATTCTATGAGGAAGTAGAGACCATCTACGATAGATGTCCCAGAAAAACATCAAGATCATAATTGGAGATCTTAATGCAAAAATAGGGAAAGAAAATATATATAGTCCATAAATCGGAAAATGCAGCGCTCATGACGTCACCAACGACAATGGAAATAGAATAATAGGATTAGCAGCATCCAAGGGCATGGTCCTTGGAAGTACCTACTTCCCTCATAAGAATATCCATAAAGTAACATGGACGTCGCCTGATGGTACAACCAAAAATCAAATAGATCACATCCTAATAGAAACCAGGCACTTCTCTAATCTAATGGATGTACGTACTTATCGTGGAGCTAATATAGATTCAGACCACTTCTTAGTAGGCGCAAAAATAAGAGCAAGAATCTCAAATGCAAAAAAAGAAAAAGGTAAGAAAAGTACTCGCTACAATTTAAAACTCTTGAAAGAGCCCCGTGCACTAGAAAGGTATCAAAATTACCTTGAACATGAAAGCACAACAGATGAGAATTTAACAGCTAGCGAGCAATGGGATATATGTAGAAGAACAATTAAGGAAGCGGCAAACAACGTCCTAGGACCAGAAGAATCCACTCCACGCAACAGTTGGTTCGACGATGAATGTGAAGATATCACTAAAAGAAAAAATTATGCATATAAACTTATGCAACAAAGAAGAACACGGGATAAGGAGCAAATGTACAAAGATCTTAGGAAGGAGGAAAAACGCATACATCGAAGGAAAAAGCGGACCTTCGAAAACCAGATTATGCAAGAGCTTCAATCATTAAAGGGACAAAATGAAACTAGAAAGTTCTATAATATCCTAAATAAGACAAGAAAAGAATTTAAACCACGGCTGACGATGTGTAGAGACAAAAATGGACATATAGTCAGTACCGCTGACGCAGTACAAAGCAGATGGGTTGAGCACTTCAAAGAACTACTTGGTACCGAAGTGGAAAATGATGAGTCACCCCAAAGACCAAGAAATAACACTCACGTAGAACCTCCTTCAATATTTGAAGTGAAAGACGCAATCACACGACTCAAAAATAGCAAGTCCCCAGGAGTGGATTGTATCCCCGCAGAGCTCATCAAACATGGAGGTAACAGCATTGTGCACCAAATTCACAACATAATAGTCAAAGTCTGGGAAGAAGAACAAATGCCAGAGGAATGGTGCACTGGAATCATATGTCCACAGCACAAAAAGGGAGATTTGTTGGAATGTAAAAATTATAGGGGTATAACTCTTCTGAATACAATGTACAAAATATTCTCCAACACCCTGTACAGCCGTTTAAGTACGTACGTGGAAGAAATCCTTGGTGAGTATCAAAGCGGTTTTAGGCCAGGTAGGTCAACAATTGACCAGATTTTTGTGCTACGTCAAATCTTAGAAAAAACCAATGAATTTAATATTGACACGTTCCATCTCTTTGTGAACTTTAAGTCAGCGTATGATAGGGTCCTAAGAGGTAAATTATACGAAGCCATGAATGAACTTAACATTCCCCATAAATTAATAAGGCTCGTAAAAATAACTATGAGTAAAGTGATCTGCAGAGTGCAAATACAAGGCGATATGTCACAAGCGTTTGAAACATATGCAGGGTTACAGCAGGGAGACGCGCTGGCGCGCCTTCTCTTTAATATAGCGTTAGAAAAGACTATAAGAGATGCCAAGTTACACAATAGGGGAACAATCTTTAATAAATCAACGCAGATTATGGCTTACGCTGACGATCTGGATTTGATCGCACGTACTACACGAGGACTTAAAGAGATGACTTCCACCTTCTTGACAGCCGCACAAAATATGGGCCTTAAAATAAACGAGGAAAAAACCAAAATGTTAGCATCTATTCCAAATAACACAGATAGAGCTAGAAACGCCGAACAAAACTTCAGTATAGACCAATATAATTTTGAGTTAATAAATAAGTTTACATATTTGGGTTCTCTCATAACAAACGATAATGACACATCTGAAGAAGTTAAACGGAGGGTACTGCTAGCAAACAATTGTTATTTTAAACTAATCAAGCAGCTAAAAAACATAAATTTAAGCCAGAAAACTAAACTAATAATATATCGAACACTCATCCTACCAGTGCTGACATATGGGTCAGAAACATGGACCATCTCCAAAACAGACGCAAATCTTCTGCTCGTCTTCGAAAGGAAGATACTAAGAAGAATAATGGGCACATTCTGTGAGAATGGTATTTGGAGAAGGCGATATAATTTCGAATTGTACGAGAAGTATAAAAAAATAGTAAATGGTAGAGATGTAATATCCTTCATAAAAATAGGTAGGCTTAGATGGGCTGGACATGTGTCAAGAGCAAATGAAAATTACCCACCCAGACGAACTCTATTATCGGTCCCAGTGGGAAAGAGGAGTAGAGGCAGACCACGACCGAGATGGAGGGACGTGTGGACGAGGACGCAAGGAAAATCGGCGCGGCAAATTGGCAACGGTTGGCGATGAACAGAAACGACTGGCGAAATAGACTGGGGAAGGTCAAGGCTCAACTAGAGCTGTAGCACCACTGATGATGATGATGATAAAAACATGACTCGATGAGATATGTCTTGAATTTATTCTTAAATGCCCTATCATCATCTGCTTCACTTTTTAATTTGGATGGGAGCTGATCAAAAAACCTTACGCCGCTATAATCAGGGTATTTTTCAAACATAGAAGTGTAATGTTTAGGAGTCCTAGAGAAATGTTTTTTTTCTGGTACGATAATTGTGTACATCTGAATTTGATTTCAATCTATTGATATTAGCTTTTGTATACAGAATACTTCTGTATATAAAAATTGAGGAAACAGTGAGTATTTGATATTTTCTAAAATGCTTTCTACACGTATGTCTATATGGTAAATTAAAAATCAAGCAAATTCTGCGCTTTTGGGCTATAAAAACTTTCGAGACATTTGTTGCTCTGCCCCATAGAACAATATTATATGACAAATGTGAATAGATAATAGCGTAATAAACATTAAGTATCTGTTCCGTTGTAAATAAGTATTTGTAGCAGCGCATATTACTGTTTAGATGTAGTCCTAAAAACTTTGTAGTATCAGATAAAGTGATAAAATCATTGTCGACTTTGACAGAGAAATTTTCCTTTATTGGAGTTTTTATATAAAATTGCATACATACTGTTTTACTCGAATTTACTATTAAGCAGTTTTTTTCGCACCAAGACGTAAACTCATGGGCTAAGGTATTGTTTTAACCTCAATTCCTCAGCATTTTCTGCAGATGCCACCAAAGTCGTGTCATGAGCATAAAAAAATATTTTCCGTACTCATATATTTAGGCATATCATTGATATAACAAAGAAATAACAAAGGACACAGTATTGATCCTTGTGGAACGCCAAGATCAACGTCATACAAATCTGATTGATAATGACCGACTTTGACATACATCTGTCGATATTCTAGATAGGATTGTAACCATTTTAAAAAATTACCTTGAAATCCAAGTCCTTTTAGTTTACAAATTGCTACATTTAAATTTATAGAGTCAAAAGCTTTAGTTAAATCAAAAAAGAGGGTTCCATCAAATTTCTTTTAATCTAATGAACTATAAATGAATTTAAAAAATGTTGTTGATGCACTCTCGGTTAATTTACCTGGAAGAAACCCATTTTGATATGAATTTATTATGTTATATTTACTAAGAAATGACAACATCCTTTTATGAATGCATTTTTCAATAACCTTACACAAGACAGTTGGTACAGTAATTGGTCTATAAACATAGTTTTGTTTCCTTTTTTAAATATTGGGAAAACAATACCAATTTTCAAATCAGTGGGAAAAATACCCATCTCTAAAGATTTATTTATTTAATCAGTTAACGGTTGAATAGTGTACACGCTCATATTATTTAAATAGCTTTGTGGAAATGCAATCAATACCCACTGAATTTACATTTTTTAAGGATGAAACAGCTTCGGCAACATCGCTATAGTCAATAGGATAGTAGAAGAATGTTTGGTCAACATTTAAGGTCGTATAGTTTTTAAATTATGAATTTCCATATTTGGCATTTAATGCATTTTTTTAAAAAGATGAAAAGAATACGCCGAAAGCATTTGCCATCTCTTTTTTATCGTTTATGAAACTTCCTAAGTGTTCGATTTTCTCTATGTTTTTATACTGTCCTTTTTTTCCAGTCTTGATATTAACTATTTTCCAAATAAATTTTTGCTTTTGATGGTTATTTTTATTGTGAAAAGTATTCTGGAAACAATGCTTCTTTGCTTCTTGAATTTTATCAGTATACTTTTTTTGTCTTCTTCATATTTTCATTTTACATCAGGGTCTGTCGAATTTTTTGTCATCCAGAAAAGGTTTTTTAAATCAACTTCCATCTTTAAGATTTCGTTAGAAATCCAGTTGTTAGTATTATTTTGACCTAATTTTTTTACAACCATAGGACAACATATATTAATATGATACAATATAGTATTTACAAAAACAATATAAACAGAGTCAATATTGTCGAGATTTTCATAAACAACCTTAAAATCCTCATGATTCAACCTTGTTTGCAATGTTGATATGCTTGGTCCAGACAAATTTCTAAATGTTATAGCATTCGTTAGAGTTAATAGAGTTAATCATTTCGAACAGTACAAGGTTTCTTCCACAAGGAGTAGATATAAGAAGGCAGCCAATAATAGATACGGTCGTACAAAATTAAGAAGAAGACATCGTCATTATTGGCTATTTCCTAATAATTGACAACACTATATACAACCTACTGAAAGTCACAGCTCTTCCGTTGTCGGTGAGAGGTGGGGTTGTGCACTCGTTGTTAATCACAAGGAATCTACTTTCAGTAGATTACAATAACTTACACTATTTTAAAGTGACATATGCAGATAAAGGAAGGTTTATGGAATTAAACAAAGGAGAGTTGGCATGGTCACCAATGGGAATCATTAATATGGATACTCAGCCAAACTGCATCTTAAATAAATTATATATTAAAACTACCAACACCACCTGCAGTATAATAGAATACACGATAAAGGAAGTCAGTTGGATGAAAATAAGCACACCGAACCTCTGGCTAGTCATTTAACCATACGCTATAAATAAGGCTACAATGTATGATGGTTCTTGATCTGAACATAATATGATCAATCAAACGAGTTTTCACGCTATCAAACTATTAAAAAGTAACAAAACCCCAGTACCAGATGATATGTACGCAGAAACAATCAAGTTACTTAATGAAGAAAACCTAGACATTATTGTCAAGCTCTTTAACGACATCTACGATACGGGCCAGATTCCAAAAGATTGGCTTCGATCTACATTTATTGCCCTACCAAAAACACCACGTGCGTACTTCTGCAAGGACCACCGACTAATAAGCCTAATGAGTCACTTTTTAAAACTTTTCCTGAGAATACTTCACACTAGATTGTTTAAGAAATGTGAAGAGGTCAGTGGATGGAGTCAGTTTGGTTTCAAAAATGGACTTGGCACGAGAGAAGCGATCTTTAGTATGCAAACATTGATACAGAATTGTTTAGATCAAAGAAAGGATGTTTTTATCTGTTTCATCGATTACGAGAAAGCATTCGATAATGTAAAACATGAATTGATGATAAAATACCTACAGGAGTTGGGATTGGATGCAAAGGATATAAGAATCATCGCCAATCTGTATTGGAATCAGACAGCAACAGTACGTCTTCAAAATTTCAACGAAACAGAAGATTTCTCCATTAAAAAAGGAGTAAGGCAAGGTTGTATACTGTCCCCAATGCTGTTCAATTTATACGTAGAAAAAGCCTTCGCAGAGGCAGTGGAAGACTCTAATAAGGGTATTAAAGTTAACGGCATATTTATTAATAACATCAGGTATGCCGACGATACAGCCATAGTGGCAGATAACATCGAAGATCTTCAATGCCTTTTAAATGATCTAACTCTTGCAAGTGAAGCTCGGGGTTTGAAAATAAATATCAAGAAGACAAAATCAATGATTATAAGTAGAAATGATTACCCCAACGCAAAGATATATGTCTCTGGAGAAGAAATCGAACAAGTCAGGCAATTCAAATACTTGGGATGTTTGCTGAATGAGGGTTGGGACCCCGAGAATGAAATAAAGAGCAGAGTTGAACAAGCCATAAATGCTTTTTTGAGGCTTCGTAAGTTTCTGACTGATCGCAAATTGGACTTCAACCTCCGATACAAGATGCTTAAGTGTTACGTGTGGCCTGTTCTTCTGTACGGAATGGAAGCATGGACGTTAAAGGCCAGTTCCATTAACAAACTCGAAGTGTTTGAAATGTGGTGCCTGCGTCGAATGCTCAGAATATCATGGACGGACAGGGTCAGAAATGAGGAAGTACTCAGAAGAGCGGGATTACAGGATAGGGAACTTTTTAATTATGTAAAAAGTAAGAAGACTGCATACTTGGGGCACATTATACGAGGAGAACGATACACTTTTCAGCAACTGATACTCGAAGGGAAAATAGAGGGTAGGAGAGGTCTCGGACGTAAAAAAATGTCATGGCTGCGCAATATTCGACAATGGACAGGAATCCACAGCTACGAAATGCTTCACAATGCTGCTAAAAACAGAATTATTTAAACCAGAATATTTAACATCTCACCTGACAAGACAATGTACGGTGGACGCCTACGCAGAAATGCACGGCACCTTAAGAAGAAGAAGAAGAAACGAGTTTTATAAAGCTGTCACCAAAATGCGTTGCTTAGACTCGAAACATAATATTACTCACATCCAGTTAGTAATCAATTGGGAACAGCAGTTGGAAGTTTAAGGAATTTTACGACTCTCGTCAGTCCCATTGAAGAGCTTATGCAGAGGTCAATCATAAAGCGGAATAACATTTCCACACATAATATACTCATAGATATTCGGGGAGACGAGTTGCCAAATATTGTACTTGAGGCAGAGCAGTTTGGCCAAGATATATCCGAAGACACGTTAAAAACAATTACTAACTATCAGTGGAATCCTCATGTAACCACTAGATTAGTCACTATAATCATAAATAAGGCTTCTTAAATGTTATGTGTACTCAGTGCTTCTTTACGGAATAGAAACATAGACATTAAAGGCGGAAACTCTATCAAAACTTCAGGCTTTTGAGTTATGGTCATACAGAAGGATCTTGAAGATACCATGGACAGAAAAAGTCACCAATAAAGAAGTACTGCGGAGAATGAACACAACTACAGATTTGGTCAACATCGTGAAGGGCCGTAAGCTGCAGTACTTGGGCCATATAATAAAAAATCAAGGCAGATACGAGCTACTTCAATGCATTTTACAAGGTGAAATTAAAGGAAAAAGCCCAGGACGAAGATGAATATCCTGGCTTGCTAACCTGAGAGCATGGTATAAAAAGACCTCAACACAGCTATTTCTTATAGCAACCAACAAAGTCATCATTGCCAGAATGATCGCCAACGTTCGGAACGAACAGGCACCCTAAGAAGAATTACTACAGTAGTGAACAGTCACTATTTTCATTGTTATGTTGATTGTCATTATATGGAAGGTAGTCAGATATATTCCAAGCTCCAAGAGAGCCAGAAAACAAAAGCATCAAGGTTCTTGCATCCAACCTCATCCAGGGCCTCGAAAACATACGGTATTATAACCAAATTTAAGTAAAACTTCAGAAAAAGCTACTCCTAGATCAGTTTTACTTAATGAGTTTAGGTTTGAATTAGATAGTTTAGCTAAAACATAAATTCTAAATAATCAAGTCATATGTAGCATTGCTCGAGTGAGATCAAATCATCAAAAAACCGAGTGAATTAGTGTTATGATTTGTTTGTTATGATGAGTTAGTGTTATGAAGCAATAACTTTTGTGCTGAGGTACACATTATTTGTGAAATTATAAATTGGGGATTTGAGATCATTTGAGCGCAGTCTGTTATAGAAGGTTACCTTACCAACAGCTAGAGTGTAATTATTAGTAGCTGTCAATAAAGCTATAATTTTAATTCACGAGGTCAACAGTTTATTGTATTACCGTCATCGATCGAGAAGAAACGGACAAATGGGCATTACAAAATAATTCAATTCTGACATTTACATTGAATCTATCCACTTGTAAACCGGTTCTTTCACTGGTAATTCTTCCTTGGAATTTGCATGTTTGTATCATTGTTATCTGGATCTTTTCTAAGTAGCTAAGCCAGTTTATCATTTGTAACTAAATATTGTACTTACTATATATTTTTTACCTGTTGTCATCCTTCCGGTGCAGCTATAATAGACAAAAATTACCTTGCGAAAGCAACATAACAGGAACAATGCAACCTATTTGTGGCAGTAATGTAAGAATACCCTAAGATCTCAGAGCAAGAACTAACAAATCTTGTGTGTTATTTTTGTTCATCTAAATAACTTTTTTTTGTACTAATCTTAATGATCATTTTTTTCCCACGATTTAGGACAAAATACAATACTGTCAGGTACGGCAGTGAGCCTTTACCACAGTATAAAGAGGTTCCAGGAGGAACTACGTGAGGAGTCAGATCAAGAAAGCATCTGCATTGTCAGGATGTCTGCCAGAGATAGTCTAGTCAAATCCATTTTTAAACTATAAGTAAATATAGTGATCAAAGGAGAATGAGTTGATGCGTTTTTAAGAAAATTATGTCCAGTGTTATCTATTACACAATATTATCCACTTTCAGTAACATTTAGGTTGTATGAATAAGAAATCAGTCTTAAGAATAAGAAAAATACTTCGCCGGGAATAGGAATATATGTACGTTATATTATGTTGAAAAATTTATATCAAAATAGAAAAAGAACACTATTAAATTTTTTTAAATCAAGAACAAATCAAATCAGAAGATATTTCAGATAGTTGGAGAGAGTACCGGGTGATTCCTTTTCTCCTCCTAAAAATATGAGGAACTTGGACAATATATGGCAAATTAGCTCTTGAAATAAATATAGAGCTGCATAAAAATTTATTATATTATAGAAGAAGTAATTGTCAAAAAAATACATTATAAAACTAAATTATGAATTACTTAACTAACTAAATTATCAAAAAATATAAAAAGGATTATTTATTAGAAATTAATGGTAGTATTAGTTTACGCAATAAAATTGTATACAAAACATGACTTATAAGTAAAAACAAAAATTAAAATTTGAGAATGTATTAAGTGTCCGCAGTTATATAAACCCAAACAAACAACACGTTTTAAAGCTAATTATGTTTCCAAATTATTTATTTCCTATGTCCTTTTGTCTTAGATACTTTAAAATTTCTTTAAATTATTTTTAATGTGTAATATATTCTTATTCTAGCCTATAATCTAATGAGATAGCCCTTTGGAAAATTGCTGCAAGGATGCGTATATGAGATTTTTTCGAATAAGCTAACGTAGTTTTGTAAGATTTTCGATTGATGACTAAAATTTTGAAAATTCTCTTGAAAAATAATTTCCAAATCTGTAACATAGTGCACAAAATTTTGGCTCGGCATATAGAGCTTGCCAAAAACGTTTGTTTCATTACCACTGTAGGCTTTAACGTAACAAAACAGAGACGAATCGTGTAGTTCATCGTACTCTCTCCCATATGCTTCACAGATTAGACAAACATGTTTCCTAAGACTTGTGAATGTATATATATATATATATATATATATATATATATATATATATATATATATATATATATCTCACATATACATATATATCTTGTGAAGTTTTTCTGTAATTTATTTGAAGTTTGATATTTTTGGTCATCCAAAGTGTTTTCAGGAACCAAAGCAGTGGTTTCAGGCAGATAATCGTCGTTATATATATCAGTTAAATTTAACAAAATATGGCCAGCATCTCTTTCGCAATTTTCTGTACCGGAATGCATCATGTCTAAACAAAAATATCTTTTGAATGCCGCGGTAAATTATACCGGAGTAGGGTTAACACAATTGCCACCTTGCTGCCTGATTGAACGAAAAAAGGTTTCTAGCCAATCTTGATTCATCCGCCTTGTTAAAAAATAATCCATTCCATGTGACTGTAGTAGATTCCACAAATGAATCACTCCATTAATGGTTATTTTCCAACCATTAACATATTTTATTCTTGGTGTTATATTTTTAGCTTGTAACGAGACAATCGTTAGTAATCTAATCTACTCTAATTTGCCGCCGTTAGAGTATGCAACCAACAATACGATCCCTAATCGTTCATTTTTATGACTTTCGAACTATATATCAATATATATCGAACATCGATATCGATAAGATAATCGATTACCTTGTATAGGAAAAACGAATATTGGCCATCGGCCATATTCTCCTGATTCATTTTAGAACCAAACTTCAACAAGAGAAGTCGATAATTTTATCACGGCAGGCAGAATCTTAGGGAAACTAGAAGAAAGTTTAAGTTTTATTTTTTTTGGGAAATATAAGGAGTTTTGGTTCGGTTATTTTTAAGAAGTTATTTAGTTTGGAGAAATTTTTAAGAAGTTATTGTTTTATGGAAGAGAATCCCTAGAAAGATTCTGGTAAGTTTTTTTCAAACACCTACATCTTTCATTTAAATTTTCCAGTCCCCATTTTTTTTTCAAATCTTCTCACTTTGCTAGACATATCCAAAAATCATTATTATTTCTTTTTATATTTACATATATAAGTAAATTCCGCTGTGGAAATATTAAATATTTATGTCAAGGTCACTTATTGACAACTATATCCCAGTTTTTGTTACAAAAAAAAAAACTATGAAGTACAAGAACATTGAATAAAAAGGCTTTCTGTTTTTGTAGCCTGCCGGCAACGACTTGAAGTTTTTGGACATACCTTTTATTTTTTTTTGGATTTGGGGAAGAAAGAATTTTAATTTGGTGGAAGTACTTGGGATCCGGGAAAGAAATAGGACTTTAAGTTGGGGAAGAAGAGAATTTTTATTTGCCTTTTTCTGGTTGATCTGCCAGGCTGCTCACACGAACAGGCTGAGCCATTCCAGAGACCACCCTCTACCTGGACATCAGGCAGCTGAGGAAGGGAACCCCTTCACAGCAATCACATCATAGGGTTTATTAAGGACAATTCGTATAATATTTAATAATAATTTAATTTTTTTTATAACCTATACTTATATCCTTGGATACTTATGCCGTCAGCCTAAGTGGGTTTACGAAACAGCGTTGTGCACAATCTCTGCTAGTACCCTCACCTTGCTGAATCCTTTTACCTGTATTTTTATTCTTTCATACTTATTTTGCATTTCTTTTTTAATATTTTATAGAACCCTTATATTAAGGTGTCAGGATATATTGTCCAATTTTATGGTAATCTGTATGTACCTTTATATATATCAGATTGAAGTATATATTGCTCTGGTTTCTTAACTGACTAGTTTCAGATTTTAAACTGCCCTATGGTAACTATTTAATTATTTTATATTTTTATTACTATTTACTCCATGTGAGATATTTCAATATTGTTAACTTAACCTTTTCCTCATTGTTAGAGGACAGTTAGATCAACTTGTGTATATATATTTTTTGGGTCATATTTTTAGTAACTTTTCTTGTAAATATATATTTTGGGAATATAGGTTAATAATTCTTTAGTGTATATAAATATAGGGCTGGGATAATAGGTTTATAATATATAGTGTATAAAGCATTTCAGATTTTTATTTGTTTCCTATCTTTTTTTTATTTTCAGTTATATAACCATATATACCTCAAATTGGAGTGAAATTCTAAATTCACCCTGGCGCCCATCCCAAGATCATCTTAGGATTGATCTGCTCTAACTTCAAGTTACTACAGGCAAGCAAATGTGCCAACCTCCTGTCTGAGAACTCTCATTTGCTTGAGCTAAGCCTAATTCTTTGTAGTGCTCTCAGTAAATTTTCTATTTTCTTTTATATTCATTACATTCCTGGTTATTTAACCTTTTTATGTAAATAATTATAAATTAATTTTAAATTCTACTTAACCATCCATTTTATTTAATTTTCTAATATTGACTTCACTATTCCATAGTTTCCCCTATTTCATTGGTAACAATTCACCATTCCCTAGTTCTCCCTCCTTTTAATTGGTAACAATTGGCGCCCAACGTGGGCGCCTTTTGAAGAACAACAGCAAGGAATATCCCTGACTCTCGATGACTTAGCTCAGAAAATAGGCGAGTTTAGAGGAAGTGTACATGATAGTCAATATGGTCGACTGACTTCTCGTTTAGCACACATTTCAGGTCGTGTCCACTTGCTGAGTTGCATTGATGAGGATCAACACTCCTTTAAACGGTCTGTCTCGGTTAGGATACTTACTTTGGAGGGTGAACTCGACTCTAGAGTGAACCCTATTGCTTCATCCACTCCTAATGCTCCAATTAACATAGTCCCTAGTTTTTCCTATTCCAAACCAGTTCAAGTGCATAAATGGGGTATTACTTTTTCCGGTCAAACTCAACATATCGATGTTATTTCGTTTTTAGAGCGTGTCGAATGTCTAAGGATATCTAGAGGTGTTTCAGAGGATGATCTTTTTGCTGCTTCAGCTGAACTATTCACAGATTCTGCATCCACGTGGTTTATGAATAATAGGGGTCGTTTGTCTTGTTGGTCTGATTTGGTACAGAAGTTGAAATCTGATTTTCTCCCCTATTCGTTCCAGGATGATCTACTGGATGAGATCAAATCCCGTAGACAGAAATCTGGTGAATCAGTTACTATGTTCATCAATAATATTTTGGGTATGTGCAGTAGATTAGATTCTCCCTTATCTGACTCTGCTAAAATCAAAATCACTTTAAAAGGTTTGTTACCTCTCTATCATGCTCAGTTAGCCTTAGTGGATATCCACAGCATAGAAGATTTGACCGATAAATGTAAAAGAATTGAAGAAACTCTGTCTTGGTCTTCACATCCTCCAACCTCATCTCGACCTACCTCAGGTCCTTCGTCCAGTCCTTACCAATTTCAAAATCGTTCATGGCATCAGAAATCTCGAGAGCGTAACATGTCAGTATTAAATTCTCTATCTTGTTGGAATTGCCATGAAGCTGGACACACATTTTATGAATGTGGAAAACCAAGGACGCATATATTTTGTCATGGTTGTGGGAGAGATAACACCCTCAAGAGGAATTGCTATAAGTGTTCGGGAAACGAGCAGACCGAGGCTCGTACCCTGAGCGTTCCTCCGTCTACAATCCCATCAGGGAGTACAACCACTGTCGTGGAAGGAAATGTAGGTCAAGCAGGGCCCAGCAATTCAAGGTCAGGTCCCCCATCAGAGAAACATTCAACAAAGCACAAACGCCACAACAAGTCGAATCAAGGGAAAAAGTAACTTGGAAACCCAAAGCATTCCATTCTGACGTTCTCAATTCTAGAGTATCTTCTCCTTTAGTAAATGTTAGGTGTAATTATGTTAATAATATGGACCAGGAAACAGTTCTGTCATCTGTACCAAGTTTTGATATTAAAAATGATAATGATAGTTCTATATTAGTACCTTATAATGACTATTCCATATCTACAGTCTCTGGCTTAGATATAAATTCTTTATTAGTTAAGAAATGTAACGATAATCGACCATATCTCCAAATTGAGATTCTAGGACAATCTTGTTTAGCATTATTGGATAGTGGCTCTAATATCTCATTATTAGGTTCCCATTCATTGGAATTGTTAGATAAAGCTAACATTAGCATTTCACCTATTTCCTCCCTGCAAGTTTCAACTGCAGATGGAACAATCCAATCTATAGTAGGTAAATTTGAAACTGAAATTTTAGTTGCTAATATTAGGAGAAACATTACGTTTTATATAATACCTTCTGTACAAAATTCCATAATTCTTGGCATGGATTTTCTAAATATATTTAATAGTACCTTAGATTGTTCAGACTTTTCATTGTGTATTTCTCCACTGAATTTATCCACTCTTACTGTCATCCATGATTTCTCTAGTTTATCAGTTTCAGAACAGAAACAATTAGAGGCCATTATGTCCAAATTTTCTTCGATCTCTTCGAAAGACAAACTAGGCCGTACACATTTAATATCGCATACGATTGAAGTGAAAACTTCAACTCCTTTTAGACAGTATCAATATCCCATACCTCAAGCATGGCAAGCAGATTTAGGTAAAGAAATCGATTCAATGCTCTCCTTAAACATTATCGAACCTTCTACCTCTTCATATTGTAGTCCTCTGTGGCTTACAAAGAAGAAGGATGGATCATTCAGAATTTGTTTTGATGGTCGGAAATTAAATAGTATCACATCGAATAGGGACGCTTATCCTATCCCTCGAATAGATGTTATATTAAGCAAACTTCAGAATGCGAAATACATCTCTTCCATTGACTTATCCAAGGCCTTCTTACAAATTCCTTTGAGTGAAGAAAGTAAGAAATATACTGCTTTTGCTGTCAGTGGTAAAGGTCTCTTTCAATTTGTCACTATGCCTTTTGGTCTTGTGTCAGCTCCTCAGACCATGTGTCGTCTGATGGACTTAGTCATTGGTCCACAATTGGAACCATATGTGTTTTATTACTTAGATGATATTATAGTTGTAACTCCTGATTTTAATTTACATATTGAGATTTTAGAGAAAGTGTTTTCTCGCCTTCAAGAGGCGAATTTAACAGTTAATATAGAAAAATGTAACTTCTGTCGTCCTAATCTTAAGTTTCTGGGATATGTTGTCGATAGTCGAGGTTTGCAGACAGATCCTGATAAGGTAACTGCTATTAAGGATTTTCCAATACCGAAAACCACTACTCAACTACGTAGGATCTTGGGAATGTGTGGGTATTATCGTCGGTTCGTACCTTCCTACTCCACCTTATTGTCCCCACTTACTGATCTCCTTAAAAATAGGAAAAAGGGCCAGACTATTACCTGGACTTCTGAAGCCGATGATGCCTTCCGGCTTATTAAAGAAGCTCTCACTAGTGCTCCTGTCATGATGTCTCCAGACTTTAACGAACACTTTTATCTTATGACAGATTGTTCCAATACTGCTTCAGGTGGTGTCCTCTTTCAGATGAAAGATGGAGCGGAACACCCTATAGCTTACACTAGTAAGAAGCTCAACAAGGCTCAGAAGAATTATTCCACTACAGAGCGTGAACTCCTAGCTATTATTCATGGCTTAGAGGCGTTTCGGTATTATTTAGAGGGTCGTAAGTGTACACTCATTACCGATCATAGCTCTTTATTATGGCTACATTCCATGCGTAACCCATCACAACGTTTATCCCGTTGGATTTGCAAACTTTCAGCTTTTGACTATAATATCGTACATCGCAAAGCCAATGGTGTCGTAGTAGCTGATGCCTTGTCGCGTACTTATGATGTTAATATTCTTGATTTGGCTACTTTAATTCCAGATGCATGGTATCAAAAGATGTTGGTTAGGGTTGCTCAAGAACCGGATCGGTATCCTGATTTCAAGGTGGAAAACAATGTTCTTTACAAACATATTGTTAGTTCCACAGAAATTTTAAGTAATATGTCGGATTGGAAAATAGTAGTCCCCACAGCAAATAGGGATAAAATCTTGACTTCATTTCATGATAATGTGACAGCAGGTCACTTTGGGTTTTATAAAACATTTAGTAGAATAGCTGAATTATACTATTGGCCTGGCATGCGGTATGCAATTAAACGATATATATCCAGATGTAAAGTTTGTGCTACATGCAAGCCCAGGAATATGCCACAAGCTGGATTAATGGGTTCCTTTAGGAACATTAACTTCCCATGGCAAATGATCTCTATGGATCTTATTGGACCATACCCCCGTAGTTACAATGGGAACACATATTGTTTGGTAGTCGTTGACTATTTTACAAAATTTCCTTTAGTTTTTCCGCTTCGTAAGGCTACTGTTCCTGCTATCGTTAAATTTTTAGAGGAGCAAGTCTTCTTGTTATTTGGTGTTCCACAAATAGTATCGTGTGATAATGGTCCTCAGTTTGTATCTAAGGCCTTTAAAGACCTTCTCAGTAAATATAAGGTACAAAAGATTTTTTATAACGCTGCATATCATCCACAGGCGAACCATAGCGAACGTGTGAACCGCAGTATCGTAACTGCTTTAAGATCTTATACTTACGAAGACCATCGAGCTTGGGACCAATACATCCATTCCATAGCTCAGGCTATAAGAACGTCTGTTCATGAGATTACCAAATGTTCTCCAGCTTACTTAAATTTTGGCCGAAACGTGCCTTTATCCGGTGACTATTTTGGTTTAATTTCAGACAATTCGGTAAATCTTCCTTAAATTTCAGAGAACCTCCATCGGTTAGATGATCTTCAGCATCTACCTCCTATCTTTGCCGATATTAGGAAAAAGTTGAAATCTTCTTACCTTCGATCACGAGGTCATTATAATCTGAGGAAAAGAGACGTGCGATTCTTTGTTGGCGATCGAGTATTAAAACGGAACTTCGTTAAGTCTAGTAAGGGAAATGCGATTTCTGCCAAGTTCTGCCAGAAATACATTCCTTGTATTGTCAGTAAGGTAATTTCTCCTTTAGTCTATGAACTGAAAGATAGTTTGTCTAACAAACGTATCGGTCAATTCCACGTAAAGGATTTACTGCCAGATAATACTGTCAATGATTTGGACTCTTCATCATCAGAAGAAGATGTAACTTAACAACCTTGCTTAAGTTAATTCCTCCTTCTTATTTTTTGGTAATACTTGGTTAGTTCATGATTAGGATTTGGATAGGATTTTGATTTGAAAACCCCGGATAAATGCTGTGTTGTATTTATTTATTTTGAATTTTGTTACTACTAAATGTTTATTGTTAGTTAAATAGTAATTTTAACTTAATTATATAGCAAAAATACTGGTACAGAACTGTCATCCTTGGTACATAGTTGTTTTCATACGGTCTGGATATGTTTTATGTATGTTGGTTACGATTTTGATATTTGTATGGAGAAAGTTGGTTTAAAGTTTAGTATTAGTCTGGTATGTTATTATTTTACATTTGGTCTTTCTTGGCTTAATACTATACAGTTGAGGAATACTATATAGTTAACTTATATTTTTAAGGAGTCATAAACAAGTTGAGTTAATAAGGTCAACCTCTGTATTCACTATACTGTCTGAATATTTATTGAGATGCATAGAAATACAAATTATTGAGACTACTCATCTTGGGCAAATGCTGGTTGTGTTGTTTAACGGTGTAGAACGTGGGTTCGAAACCTGGAAACCTTATCAATTTGGCCTCGATAAGGAGCAGATTTCATGGCTCACGGTTTTTTGTCGTTATAATATACACGTCTCCCCAGATGTTAGGTCTCCTGATGATAGTAGTTAAATAGGTATAGTCTTTATACTGTATATCAAACATTTTAGATGTCTGCTGTACTTTTTTGTTCTAGGCAAACTATTGATTATAAGTTATGGTATTCTCACTGTAGTTAACTACTTCGTTTATTTAGCTCATTTAGTTTAGACATTTTATAATATACATATCTTTAATGATGTTCTTGTAGAAGGACAAATGGATATTTTAGTTGAATCCTAACTTTCTCTACAAATTCAAAAATTTTGTTTAGCGACTAGAGACAACTTCAATCTGCAGTTTCATGGGAAATTGGTTTACGCGCACTCTAGTCCGGTTTATTTTAGTATGTGTTTCTGTAGTCGACTACTTTATGGTTAGTACGTTAATAGGGATGTCTCCAAGATCGGATGTGCTCTTCTGGCTATTCTTATTCATCCCTTGTAGCTTTATGCTATAGGTACAGAAGTCCAGAATTAGTTAGCTATATTTGTCTTGATAATTTCATACTGGTACCTATACCTTCATTGGTTTATATAAATGGTCATAACTATTCATCTTTTTGGTGTGTAGAATCTGCTGGTTATGCACGTTAATCTGGGGTTCATTAATTTTCAAGGACACGAAAGGGAGTCCTAGGAAGATGAGTTGGGATTCTTCCGAATGTTCGGCCTAGTCAAAGAACATTATTGAATGCCAGATTATTGCTGTATACTAGTTAAGGACTATACGGCCGATTTTTTTTCTATGATGGTTTGATTTCATAACAGCATATAAACTGAATATAGGTGAATAGTCTCTTATAATCCAATGTCGTTGTAGTCATTGCATAGTCACCTGGTATCAAGTAAACTTTATCCTTCCATATAGCTTAATGTTAGTCATTGTTTAGCAAGAAGCCTTAAACCAGATTGATTGTTCTCCTTGGATATATTAAATATAAATCTGTTGTCTAGGGTAGAATCGATTTTGGATTTGGCTCTTAGTACTAGTTTTTACTTTGGTACATCCGTATTAATGTGTTGGTCGACATGCTCAATTTTATTTGAGTTTAGTTGTTATATTGCGAATGGTTATACAATCTGCCTGATTGTCTCACTTTGGATATGCAATATATATAAATCTGGTGTCTCTTGTTGAGTCAATTTGGTTTACTTTACTCATTCAGCGATAATTATTTGAGTATGTGTAGGTTACCTATTTGGTATGCATTTTGGTCACTCCTAGCTTTATTGGTGGTAGAGTGTTAGAACTCCTTTTACGAGACTCTTAAATTTGTGGTTATTTTTAATCGTTCGAGTCTGATGTGAAAGTGGAAGTTATTTATTTGGTTATATTTTGTATGTATTTTAGTCACTCCTATCTTTATTGATGGTAGAGTGTAGCAACTCCTTTTACATGGCTCTTAAATTTGTGGTTAATTTTAATCGTTTGAGTCAGATGTAAAAGTGGAAGTTGTTATTTATTTGGTTTGGTATCTATTTTGGTCGCTCCTACTTTTATGGTGGTAGAGTTTACGACTTGTCTTACACGGCTCTTAAATTTGTGGTTATTTTGAATCGTTCGAGTCCGATGTAAAGATAGAAGTTGTTAGTTATTTGATTTTAGTGAGTGTATAGTTTGTTTGCTCCTACCTTTAGTTGTAGTTGAGTGTTTGGGTGTTGAAGCAATTATAATATGGGGTTTTATTAAATCCGCTAGATTGACTTCAACCACTTTTGATTTATTAGTTATTATCTAAGTCACAGATGAAAGACTCTGTGCAATGAATTATATGTGATCAGAGTAATATCTGAATCACTATATTATGTGGTTTAGTATTCACACTAGTGTTGGATCCCACGGTGTGTGATTACTGTCAAGTATATTTAGTTAGTGTTTATTCATTTAAATGTGGTTTCCACAGTTTAAGCAACTCAGTATATGTTAATTTAATATTTAATAGGAAAATTTACCTTTAACTTTTCATTATGCAATTAGAGGTATCAAAAGACTGATATTTTTTTTGTACACACTTATGACAAGTAGAAAGAAAATGCAAAAAAGTATTTTTGAAGTGTGTATATTTTAGGCAATTCCTAGCTGAGCGCTTTCGGCTTTACAAAGCCATCATCAGAGCTATGCTACAATAAAATGTTCTAGTAAGTACTAATTGGTAAAGATTGAAATTTTTAACTTACGTCAATTTTAAATACCACTACAAAGGAGAGATCTCATTTCCTTAAGTTTCAAAATTATGATTTTTTGTAGGAGTTGGAATTCTTAAAACATATAAAAAACATATAAAAAGTCGACACTGGACTTCACAAACACGTTAAAAAATTGAAAAAAATTTTTGTCATGGTACGGGTTTAAGACCCGACCATCTATTGATGTGAGGACGTAGACTGAATAGAACTAGTGAAATCAAATGTCGGTCCTTTTAAACGATTTTTCAAAAGTGACAGGTGACAAATGTCATATATAGGAAATAGAGATTGTTTTTTTAAATTCTTACAAAATTATTTAGTAGTTTGGAATTACTACTAGTCAACAAAGACTTTCTAAAAATTAAGTTTTTAAATTAAATTTTATGTGTTCATCACATCATACAGAATGACATTAATTTGTAAATTCACTCAAGTCATTGCTCAAGGTCAATGTATGTTCCATCTGACAGCTATCCTTAAGGAACAAGGGCTCAAATTGTTCAACAACACTATAAAGAAGAAACCTGGTATTAATGTTATGTTATCTGATACTTAAGTGTATTAAGAATTGTATGTCTTGATGGAAAATTGTAAGAACTTTGCATAAAAAATTTTTTTAAGAATGTATTTTCATGTTTCAATTAAGAACAACTGTCAAATGAATTACAAAATGTTGTAAATTTTAATAAAGTTTAAAATTTGTTTAAACAATAAAAGTATGAAAAATATATAACAAGATTGCATGAGGTCACCCTTCTTCCTCTAAAGTCTCCCATAATAATTTAAAAAGAGGTTTATAGTTGCAATTGAGGTTGATTTGTGTGTTTGAGCAACAATCAGGGTTTATTTTCATTTCTTTGGATATCTCTAGATCTTCCAAGAGATTCATGAGTCTAAAGTTTTTATTGGGAATGTTGTGTAAAATTTTACTGTTTTCAGAAGGAGAAAAAGAATGATTATTAAATTTAATGTGATATCCAAAGTTTGATTTTTCTGGGTTATTGAGGTGTTCTTTGATTCTTTGATTCAGAGTTCTCATTGTTCTACCTACATAAGTCATATTACAGTCACCACAGGACAGCTTGTAAATACCACTTCTGTTTAGTTTGTCAACTTTGTCTTTGGTCTTGCTGAAGATGGACTTGATGTTATATTTGGTTTTAAAGGAGATGTTTAAGTCATTAATTTTATTAACAAGTACTCTTGAAATTTTTTCTGAAATTGGTCCTAAGTAAGTTAAGGATCTATATATGGAAGTAGTGTTGGATTTGTTATCAACATTCATTTGTTATCATCTATACTCAAAAAGAGACTAAACCAAGCTTTTAATGTTCTCAGTAAATACTGCTCTCAGTAAATTTTCTATTTTCTTTTATATTCATTACATTCCTGGTTATTTAACCTTTTTATGTAAATAATTATAAATTAATTTTAAATTCTACTTAACCATCCATTTTATTTAATTTTCTAATATTGACTTCACTATTCCATAGTTTCCCCTATTTCATTGGTAACAATTCACCATTCCCTAGTTCTCCCTCCTTTTAATTGGTAACAAGCTTTAAAATTAATTACCTGTAAATTATTAAACAATCGGAAACACGCATTAAGAAATTCTTGCTAAGCATCGGTTTCTCTATACGGTCTTTGGTACTCAGTTGCTCCTCTTAATGAAGAAGAATTGAGCATATTAAATAAATTATTAATATTCCTAATAAATCTTTCGGTTGTTGTTGCTTCCTCGACGAATACAATAAATCTAATATACAGATGCAGACCGGCAGCAACAGTGTTACTAAATATCTGAGAAGCATATTTCACTTTCATATTTTCAAAATTGTTATTAGATATATGTAATTCGGTCAATTTTGGCGCTGTACGTATAGGATATTGTTTATCATGTTCGTAAAATTTTTTAATATATTTCCAAGAAACGATAATATCATCAATAACAAATTTTTTTCTTAGGAAGTTATTATGAAGTGCTCTTAATAAATGAGGTGTATCAAAAGAAAAGACAATTTTATTATTTTCATGATAAAAATATGGTCTATCGGCAGATATATTTAACAAATTTGGAAGTTTAAGATTATTAATACCACTTCGAATTTTACTCATGTTCAACTTCACAATACTAACAATTATTCACAAAACTAACTCAGTTTAAGCAAAATACGGCACTGTTAACCCGTACGTTTCTACGCGACTAGCAACGGAAGAATGGTTGACAGATTTTACTTCCAATTTTTCAGAGAGTGGTTCTACTGTGGAACCTCTTTATACTGTGCCTTTACCGTACAAAAGCTCTAATACCACCTACAGTTCACCAGCTTCCTGGGGCATTGCTTAACCCATATTTTACCAAGGGTAGGAAAAATTAATACAATTTTACAAAATGAGTTTTACCCATTAAAGTAAAGCCTAATAAAGAAAAAAATATACCAAAAAAAATTTATATGTACATAACTTAAGAGTACATAAAAACACTGGTGCGTATACATTCTTCTTCTTAGGGTGCCTGTCCGTTCCGAACGTTGGCGATCATTCTGGCTATGATGATGCAAAATGCATTGGAGTAGCTCGTATCTGCCTTGATTTCTCATAATATGTCCCAAGTACTCCAGCTTACGGCTCTTCACAATGTTGACCAAATCTGCGGTTGTTTTCATCCTCCGCAGTACATCTTCATAGGTGACTTTGTCTGTCCATGGTATCTTCAGGATTCTTCTGTATAAACATGATTCAAACGCCCGAAGTTTTGATAGAGTTTCCGCCTTCAATGTCCACGTTTCTACTCTATACAGAAGCACTGAGTACACGTAACATTTAAGGAGCCTGATTTTTGTTTTCATCAGGGTGAGGTCATGGCGTTTGAACACAAAGCTCATAGCCAAGAATGCACTTTTGGCCTTTCCGATGCGACATTTAATCTCTTGGTATCCATACCACTAGCTAAATCTGTTAAGTATGGTATTGCGAAAACCACTTGGCGTGTTAATGTACTTTGTACTTTTGGCACGTATACACTGTATGCTTATGACATAGTCTGCAACGTCTACGCTTTTCTTGCGAAAAGTAGCGAAAGTATTACAATCCGGGGCAAAGCACATTACAAGTTTTATTATACACGATACAATGGTTCACAAAAGTTCCTAGCCTTTTCTTAGCGAATATCACTAAAAAACTATATTTTATAGAAATGTAAGACCGAAGTTTAATGGTATTATCGTAAAAAACACTTTACTAAGCAGAAAAAGCTAGCAGCACACAAAGCTAAATTTCAACTTTATATAAAAACTTTGTTCCCACGACTTTTGGCCACGATTTTAATATTTCGTCCCACTGTGAATGGTAATCACGGTTATTATTGTAGTGTTTAACAATATGTACCTATTGTAATAAAAAAACTAACAAACCTTTTTTTTGTTTTAGGTAAGTTCACATTCGATTAATATAGCAACTATCTTGGTAAGTTAAACGCATGAAATAATAAAATACTCTTCTATCTACAAAAACTATTATATAACATTATATATTATATAACTATTATATAAAGTTAGTTAGTTCTGCTTTATTAGGTATTAACCCCTATTATTATAGAGCACATCATCTCTTTCTTTATGCGGCACATCACTTTCTAAATTGAGCATACAATTTCCAATTTATTTTCGTCTGTTGTGCTTTTTAACTTTATCTTCCACTTCCTTATCATATCTTATTATCATTATCATCATCATCATCATCATCATCATCATCATCATCATCATCATCATCATCATCATCATCATCATCATCATCATCATCATGATCATCATAATCACCATCATCATCATCATCACCAACCTGTATGCGTGCACTGTTGGACATAGGACAAAATAATCAGAACAGAACAAAACAAAATATTGATAGATTGGTAGCAAAACCAACACACTCTGGAAGATATTTAAACTTTTTTCCAAATCATCCTACTCATCAAAAGTTTAATACAGTCATTGCAATGAAGAATAGGGTAAAGCATATTAGTGATGATAAATTCATAAACAGAAACTTAAATTTGCTCTAAAACATCTTTCAAAATAATGGATACCCAAAACATATCCTTAAAAAATTGATATTCAACTCAACAATTTAGACGGTCTCACTAATATCGGAGCAGTACAAACAATAAACAAAATATAAAACAGAATATAACAAACTACCATAATCATGAATGTGTTGCTTGTGTGAGTCCATTTCAAATAGGTAAAGAAATAATAAATTACTTACTAAATTATTAAAGATTTTTATAATTAATATTAAGATATTTATAATTAATAAAGAAAGACTTACTCACATTTTATTTAATTTAACTATCAGACGACCGGTTTCGCTTTCTACAATATGCAAAGCATCTTCAGGTCTCGATACAAAGTTAAATAAATGCTGAAATGATAAAAACCCATATTAGGGTGTTGTCTAATAAAGATAAACAAATTAAATTTTGTAAATTACAATAATTATGCCAATATTACATGTCTGTGGTTTTAATTTCAGAATGAGTAAGTTGAATAAAAAGGTATAAAAAGTTTTAAAAGTTTAAAAAGTTTAAACAGACAAGGTAAGACCCACAAATTGGTATAAAATAGTCTATTAGATTGTAATAAATTAATAAATGAGCAAATAAATAAATAAACATTACTTACATGCCGGGACTCTATTAATTAATGGATGATAGAACATGGTTGAAACTACTATGTATTGTTGAATGGAGAACTCAATTCTGCTATTGTAGTTGTTTAACAGTAAATTATATTTATAAAGTAAATTTATTCTTAATATTAAATTAAGAAATAGATTTGATAACTACAAGTTGAAAATAATTGCACACCCACACAATTTGTACATCTAAACTTATTCATTGTCATAAAACTGTCACCTTCATAAAACAATTACTCAATAAATAACACACATTTCATAAATATATCTCTCGAATAAGTATAAATAACTTTTAATAATACAATGGTATATTACATCATTTTCATTTAATAAACAATCACACACATATCTCTGCTTCATTGGATCAAATCTATCTCCTCAAGAACTTCCCGTTTACTGTCATACAACTACAATAGCAGAATTGAGTTCTATATTCAACAATACATAGTAGTTTCAACCATGTTCTACCATCCATCAATTAATAGAGTACCGGCATGTAAGTAATGTTTATTTATTTGCTCATTTATTAATTTATTACAATCTAATAGACTATTTTATAACAACTTGTGTTCCTTACCTTATCTGTTTAAACTTTTAAAACTTTTTATACCTTTTTATTCAACTTACTCTTTTTGAAATAAAACCACAGACATGTAATATTGGCATAATTATTGTAATTTCCAACATCTACTTTGTTTATCTTTATTGGACAACACCCTAATATGGGTTTTTATCATTTCAGCATTTAAATAGTTAAATTAAATTAATTGTAAGTCTTATTTATTATTTCTTTACCCAAACTACCATAAATAAAACAGTTAACACCTTCTGTAATTAGTTTATTTAAACAATTTACTAACATTAAAATTGTCCAATTTATTAGAAAACCGACAACTATATTTTACAGTAAAAGACAAGACAACTGTAAATAAAACTAATGTTATCTGCAAACTACCTTGTTTGGATTGTCAGGGTTGTTTTATGATGGCCAAACTTCTCAATGGCTAAAACAAAGGGTCACACAACACAAAAGTGACTGTACAAAACCGAAGAATACATGTGCGGCAGTTGACCATCACTTAAAAACTGGCCATCAATTTGACTATTCAAATGTCATGTCAAACTTTTTAAAATATTTTAAACTCTAAATCTGTAAGTGATTCATTGTTTATTCTCACCTGATTTTATATAACTTATAACCATATTTTAGTTGTCTCCTGATGAAGCTGACAAAAAATCAGACAAATATAGAAAATTAAAAGAAAAAAGAGTTAAATGTCTTTATTGTCCTGTCCCTTGGTCTCTTTGTTTGTCTTCTGGCTTCCCATACTTTTTAACTTGATTCATTTGATCCATGTGTCCGTACCATCTTAGTTGGGCCTCTTCGATTTTCTTAATAATTGGTTAAACCTTAAGATGTTCTCTGACTGCCTCATTTCTAATCCTGTCTAATCTGGTTATATCTATTATTCTTCTAAGAAACTTCATTTCTATGCTCTGTATTTTCGATTTTAATTTATCGGTAAGCGTCTAACTTTCACTACCAAAAGTTAAAATCGGCACAAACACCGTCTTGTATATGGTCACTTTGGCTTTTTGGGATACTTATTTTTTTGACAAAAACGTACTTTTAATTCCGTGGTATATCCAAGTAGCATTTTCTATTCTGGAACTTATTTTAGTTTCTTCAGTTCCTCTGTTCTCCATTTGTACTCCCAAGTATTTGTAAGTATCTTGTGTTTTCGTTTATTTTCTATTTTTTCCACATACCATTACTTTCGTCTTCTCATTATTGATCCCAAAATTTCGTTTAATTAGTGCAGCTTTTCATACTTGTAAATTTCAATTGAGTGCTTCTTCATTTATAGCAAAATATCACCAGATCGTCTGCATATGCACACTCTGAGATCCACACTGAATCTAGATTTCTATGTCCGGCATACAATTTCAATGTTTCTGCTCGAGTTTCTTTAATTATGTTATCCAAGACACTCAATGTTAAACAGTATGGGGCCTAGGACTCCTCCTTGATATAGATCCTCATTTACTGTGAACTCTTCGGATTTCATATTATCGGTTCTGATTCTAATCCTTGTATGTCTATATATACTTATAATGACTTCCCTGAGTTTAATTTTCACACCTTTCTTTTTTAAACATATGTCAATCATCTTCCTTGGAGTACTATCAAATGCCTTTTCTAAGTCTATAAAGACTTGGTATAACTCAGTGCTTGAGTTTCGTGCGTTTTGTATCAATTTCTTGATAGTAAAAATGTGATCTTGGATATTTCTGCCTTTTCTAAATCTAATCTGTGATCGTTCCATTTTAGAATCGACTTCTTGTAAAAGACGTTTTTCTAGTATTCTCTCATATACTTTGGATGGGATGCTCAGTAGTGTTATTCCTCTGTAGTTAGTACATTGGCGTCTGTCTCCCTTTTTTAAAAATGGGTAGAATAACTCCGACTTCCTAATCTTTTGGTATTTGGCTCTCATTCCATGCTCTATTACATACTTTTGTTAGCAGTTGAATGCCCTTGTCGTCCATGGTTTAAGGCATTTCTCCTGTGATTTTATCAAATCCAGCCGCCTTACCTTGCTTAAGCTTTTTTATGATTTCTTTTGTTTCTGCTATAGGTATTTCATCTTGAATTTGGTTTTCTTGCTTTACCTCTTCTGGTTCTTCTGTGATAATGTGTACATCGTTTTGGATATTTAGTAGATCCTTGAAATAGTGTTTCCATCTATTTAGGATATGATCATTGTCATGCAGTAAGTGTCCTTTTTTGTCCCTGATTTGCTTTGGTGTTTATGGAGCCTTTTCGGTTCTTAAATTTTTCAGGGTTTTAAAGAATAACTTTTCGTTAGAGTGGTAGTCTTCTTCCATATTTTGCAGTTTATATTCTGCAGTATTCATAGTATGTCCTAATCTAAGACGTGTTATTAGGAATTAATGTTGTCGGTTTAAAGACCAGAAGTTCCATAGAAGGACGGAAAATTTTAAGTGTCGTATTATGAATTATTTTAAGACTTCTATTCCATTGGTTTTGCCAAACATCGTGCAATTTTACTTTTAAGTAAGGTTTTCAATCTAAATGTACAGTTAGATTTTCCACTGATGCAGCTGTACTGGTTACTGCGGACCTAGCTAGACTACCTGCCTTTTCGCTATAATCTATTCCAACGTGTTACGGTAGCCAGAGAAACTCTACTGTCAAATTGTTTTAGTATATATGGGATAAAATTAAGTTAATCTGCTGTAATATTACATGAGAAGGATAAATCTGAGAAATTGTTGTCAGACAACTAAGTGAATCAGATATTATAAGATATTTGGGAAGTGTTTTTTTTTTCTAGAACAACGGTTAGGGCCTTAATTATGGCAAATAGTTCTGCTGTAAAAATACATGTCTCAGGAGACAAATTATAGATAGAATGTTCATGTGATATCACAAAACATGCTCTTACTTCATTTATGATCTAAGATGCGTCCGTGTATATAAAATGGTAATTTTTGTACTGTATGAGAACATGGAGAAAGTGAGTTCTAAAAAAAATTGGATAATAAATTTTTAAATGCCAGTGATTTCATCCCTAAAAGACAAAATATATTTGTTTTCTTATAGTTAAAATAGTTAATAATAGTATGGTTGTCATTCCAAAATGATTTAGTAATACTGGGTATCTTGGACACATGTTTACTTGCCATTATGTACCCAGATCTAAACAATAAACTTAAAAACTATAACAACATTCAAGTACATTTTGTCAAACACTAATTATGGCAATTTGATAGAAAGGTTTCCATATAATGTTATTTTACAACTTAAACTACAAAAAAAAACAAAAATTCAATGATTTATTACTTTTTTTTAAATAACCCTCATAAAAACAAAAACTAAATACCTTGAAATACAGTTAAAAAATAATTAAAGTCTTAATTAAACATAATCTTAAAATATAAACATTCATAATAAATATCTTTGATATTCTTACCTCACAAATTCACAAACAACACATAACACCAACCACACAGAATGAATGTTTTTAACCAAAAGTCCTTATTTAATCTTCAAACAATTAAAAAAAAACCCTTATTTGTTCCAACTTCTAATTGGATAAATAAATAATTTGGAAATATTTGGAAAGGTTTTTAAAACCCCGCACATTTTACGTCAGACTTAGGTAATCCATGATTTTAATAGTTTGACATCAATCTAGTTTATTGTTTAGTTTATCATTATATTATTTGTTTAAACGCAACTCTTTTACGATTTCGCTAATTACAATAGATTCCCACTATAGTTAAAAAAATATACATAACAAAATAAGCAGTTTGGTAAACACCAAGTAGGTGTTTACCAAATACACAATACTATAATAATTTTATTGCTGGATAATATTCAAATAAGGTTTTTTAGACCAGACAAGTTATGCGACGTCTTTTGCTTCTTCAGCCTTCACTTATCCATTGTTGGACATAGAACTCATCCAATTTCTTCCACGCAATTCTCATCCACTGCTTTCCAGCTACAGTTGTTATATAGTCTATCCATTTTTTTTAGTCTTCCCACGCTTCTTTTTGTTTCTCGATGTCTCCAGAATGTCACTTAAGAAGATCATATGTTGATGTCTTGTCTTGCTACATGTGCTACCTATTGCCATCTCAATGTCGTTATTTTTCCCATGATGTCGGTTACTTTAGTTTTTCGACGTATTTTGCTGTTAGGAATTTTTTCTCTGAGGCTTATATTTAAGATAGCCCTCTCCGTGGATCGTTGAGTTACTCCTAATTGTTCTGCCATTTTTCTTGTTACTGCCATAGTTTCCAATCCATAAGTTGCAACTGGTAGTAAACAAGTGTCATAGGTTTTTCGTTTGTAGCCCATGATAATTGTGTCCTTTTTTTATTTCCAGGGTTTGATTTTCCTTTTCGTTTTTAATTGCATATCCTATATATATATATATATATATATATATATATATATATATATATATATATATATATGTATATATATATATATATATATATATATGTATATATATATATATATATAATATATATATATATATATATATATATATATATAAATATAAAGTACACTCGTATGTGAATGGGATGTTTTTGGTCAATTTGAAGATAAAAAAGACAAGAGTTGTGCTACTTTATCTATTTAATGAAGATGTTTCTTCCACTATTTTATGAGCATCATAAGTTCATCTAAAAGAGTGTTATTGGCGATACATCTTATATGAGAAACAATTAAGTAAATAATCTTACCTTGAAAATATCTGTAGCAATAAAATGTTATTAAATTGAAGAAACATTAAAATAAGGCAAACAATAATCTAATACATACATCAGCAACAAAACAGAATCACAGAACGCCGGAAGATTCCCAATTTATGAAGTCTTATATTAATTTTTTTTTATTTAACATTTGATAACATTGATTGATTATAAAATCTATCAAAAAATGTAATTGTCAATATTGAAATATTATATTAGCAACGGCAAATTGACCGAAAACATCCCATTCACTTACGAGTGCATTTTTTTATATTAAACGGCCATACTCCTTAAAGGTATATATATATATATATATATATATATATATATATATATAATATATATATTTATATATATATATATATATATATATATATATATATATATATATATTGTTCTACGTTTTTTACATTGATGTTATCTATCGTGATGTTTTCTAGGCTGTTGCTTAATATCTTTGTTTGGTCGAGATTCATTTTTAATCCTATTTAATTCGATTTGTGATTTGCATCTTGTAGCATTGATTTTAGGTCATGGATATCTGTGCTTATTAGTACTATGTCGTCTGCTAAACGCAAATGGTTAAAATATACTCGATCTATGTTTAATCCCTTTTCGGCCCAATTTAGTTTTTTGAAGACATTTTCTAATGCCAAAGTAAATAACTTGGGTAAGATGGTATCGCCCTGTCTCACATCTTTTCATAGTTTCCAGCCCTTGTCTATTTTCATAGTTTCCAGATAATCATTTATTTTTACGAGAAAAGTAGCGTCATCTTATATATTCTTAAAGAGGGCAGCATATCTTGAATCTACTCTGGCGTCGTCCAATGCTGTTAAAAAAGCCCATTTCTCGATAATGTCGAAGGCTTTGTGATAATCGATAAATGCCAGATGTAGTGGTATGTTGTACTCTATTGTTTTTTCAATAACTGTTGGGATTGTTTGCAATTGATTGATAGTGCTAAAACCCTTACGAAAGCCTGCTTGCTCCACTGGTTGGCATGCATCTAGCTTAGCTGTCAGTCTATTTGTTATTATTCAGGTTAGTAGTTTGTAAAAGTATGACAATAAGCTTATTGGATGGTAGTTTTCTATATTTGAGACGTCCCCTTTTTTATTGAGTATAATGACTTCCGCATTTTTCCATGCTTTTGGTATTTGTCCTTTCATTAGGCATTTATTTAGTAATGCTCTTATTGCCTATTCTTATGCCGCACCTCCTACTTTTAGCATCTCTGGAGTAATTTTATCGTCTCCTAATGTTTTTACATTTTTCATTTGTTTTAGGGCGGCTCTAATTTCTGCTGTTATCATTTTAGGGAAATCCTTTGAGCCCACATTTAAGATATGTTTTGTTGGTATACCGGGGTTCGGAATAGAAGAAGTATACAGCTTCTCATAACATTTTCGGATTTTTCTTCCTTTTGCGAGCACAATGTTCCACGGTCGTCTTTTATTATTCTCTATGGTTTCAAGAATCTGGTGTGTTCTATAAGTTCTAAGGTCTTTTCGAATATTTTTCTTAACGTTTCTTTTGAGCTCTTTATAGTCCTGGTTATCTCTGTTTTTTCTTCTTCTTTTTTCTATCTGTTCTAGAGTCCGAGGTTTTAGTTTAGCTTCTTTTTGTTTTCCTATTCTGCAACAAAGTTTCGTACTGACTAATTATATGTCTAATATGCGACGTATATACTAAAATTTTAAGTAGAAGCTTGAAAGCAACGCGTGTAAATCCTATTAAATTACGTTACTGCAGACGTATATTTACTAATTTACTTATTTAGTCCTAAGCCTTTCTACCTTTAGGAGTAAGGCTGGTGGAGTTAAGTTTTGCACTGTTGTCTCCATGCTTTCCGGTTTTGTGCTAGTTGTGGTGCATTTTCCTATGTCAATCCTTTCTTCTTAACTTCTTTTATGATTTCGTCTACCCACCTAACTCTTGGTCTTCCTCGTTTGTTTTTTCCTTGCGCTCTCGTTTACAAACACTCGTTTTGTTAGTCTTTCGTTCGACATTCTACGATTATTGGTTCTAGTTTTAGGTTTTGTCTATTGTTTCATTTTTTATTTTGTTTGTCCTCTTTTTGTTTGCTATTTGCTTGAGGAACCTCATTTACAAAGCATTAACTTGAGATTTTTGTCTCCCAGTCAATATCCATGACTCGCTATTATACATGATTGTAGGCCTAACTACTGATTTAACGACTGCCGTTTTTATCTTCTCCGGTATTTCTTTTTTCCCCAAAAATGTTGTTTTAATAGTTTTAAAATAAGCTTCCTGTTCGTCCCATTCTCTCATTTATATACATGTCTTGTTGACCGTCTAATTTAATTATTACTCTTAGGTATTTAAAATGTTCTACTTGTTCTAGTTGTTTTCCATTTAATTGTATTGCGTGTGTCTTTCTCTTATGTGAAATTATCATTGCTTTTGTTTACTTTGTATTTATCTTCATATTTATGTTTGTCAGTTCTTCTTCTAGGATTTCAAGGTTGTTCTGTAGGTCTTCTTTGTTTTCTGCTATCAAAACCATGTCGTCAGCAAATAGAAGCTCTGATAGTTGAGTCTATTTCATTTGCCTGTATCCTAATGTTAGTTTTCACATTCTTTACTTGGCTTTCTTTATTGCTTCATCCAGTACCACTGAGAACAGCAGTGGCCTTAACACGCATCCCTGTTTGACGCCTTGAGTTGTAGTGAATTCTTCAGATTCCTCGTTATTGGTGCTCACGGTATTTGTATTATTATTGTACATATCCTTTATTACATCAATTGTTATCCTGTCAACTCCTCTGTCCTTTAATGTCCTCCACACGTCCTTTCTTTGGATTCTGTCAAACGCCTTTTCCAGATAGATAAAACATATATGTATTTCTCTATTTTTATTAATTACTTTCTCGCTTACTTGTCTTATTGTGAATATGTGATCTGCTGTGTCCTTCCTTAATCTACATTGTGTATTTTCCATAGTTGATTCTATTTGGGTTTTTATTATTGTTTCTATTATTCTTGCGAATACCTTCCCAGGAATACTGGATATATTATGTATTATCTCGGTAATTGTTACAGTTTCTCTTGTCGCTCTTTTTGTGTATTGGTAGTAGAATGTCTTTCTTCCAGTCCTGTGGTATTTCTGCTCTCATTATGATATCATTCATTAGTTCTTTCATGCTGTCCACTTCCTCTATTCCATGAAAGCCCATTTCTCGATACTGTTGAATTCTTTATGGTAATCGACAAATGCCAGATGTAGTGGTATGTTGTACTCTATTCTTTGTTTAATAACTGCCGGATTGTTTGCAAGTGATCGATAGTGTTAAAACCCTTTCGAAAGCCTGCTTACTCCACTGGTTGGAAGTATCTAGCTTAGCTGTCAGTCTATTTGTTATTATTCGGGTTAGTAGTTTATAAAAGTGTGACAATAAGCTCATTGGTCGGTAGTTTTCTATATTTTGCGGCGTCCCCTTTTTTATGGAGTGGAATGACTTCCGCATTTTTCCATGCTTTTGGTATTCGTCCTTTCAATAGGCATTTATTTAGTAATGCTCTTATTGCCTATTCTAATGCCGTACCTTCTATTTTTAGCATCTCTGGAGTAATTTTATCTTCTCCTGGTATTTTTACAATTTACATTTGTTTTGGGGCGGCTCTAATTTCTGATGTTATTATTTCAGGGAGATCCTCTGAGCCCACATTTAAGATATGTTTTCTTGGTATACCGGAGTTCGGAATAGAAGAAGTATACAGCTTCTCATGAAATTTTCGAATTTCTCTTCCTTATGCGAGGTTTCCTCTATGGTTTCAAGAATCTGGTTTGTTCTATAAGTTCTAAGGTCTTTTTGAATATTTTCCCAACGTTTCTTTTAAGCGCTTTTAAATGTTTAGCTTCTGTTTGTTTTCTTATTCTGCAACAAAGTTTCTTAGTGACTAATTATATGTCTAGTATACGACGTATATACTAAAATTTTAGGTAGAACTTTCTGAGAAATTTGTAGTAGTAGAAACTAAAATTTTAAGTAGAAGCTTGAAAGCAACGCGTGTAAATCCTATTGAATTACGTTACTGCAGACGTATATTTAACGTGGTACTATTGTATATACAGCACCTATAATAATTATTAAAGGGATCAATCAGATCCACGAAATATTTACCTACGCTAATATCCCGATTTGTACAAAATTGTCACGTATCTCGTTATCCATCCAGTTCACCCACGTATAAAAAGATTATTTCCGCTTCGCATACTAGGGATTTTCCCAGTTAATGTATAAATCATTTTCTGTGAAATGTAATTTGTCTGTCAAAAAGTAAATGACAAGCAGAAATATGTAGTCCAAAGTGAAAATTAAATATAAAATATTGATTTGACTGACAATATATAACATTCTTTCCTTTAAATTAATTTGGCAAATTATGGAGATATCAATTTAAAATATTGCCGTGATTTATTGAATCATAACATAATTATGATCGCTAATGATGAATCGGTAAAAATGAAATTGACAAAAACAAAAACCATGTATAATAAGCTGGTGGATGTCCAAGATGTAATAATAAACAACACTGCACTTGAGGTAGTTAAGAAATACGTCTGCCTGAGACAACCAATAAACAAATCTTGCTCCTTACGTTTAAAAAATAAATAGAAGAATGAAATTGAATTAGGCATCTTTTGTTAAAAATGATTTACTATTCAAATCTACAATCCATCCTCCTTTAGTATATACTAATCATTACATATGGCTGCAAAACTTTGATACTTAAGAAACAGATAATATCGAAATTATAAAAACTCCTAAAGGTCAACGGAGCCATGCATATTAAGCATAACAAAGAGATATTGTAAAATAATACAATGGATCCAAACCATTTAAAACTAACTTACTTCAAATCTATGCCCCGACTGAAGATAGAAAATATGACGATGAAGTCGAGAAGTTGTATGATCAGATCCAAGACAACTTACAGAAACTTAATAACACGAAATTTTATATATTATGGGGAACTTCAATGCAAAAATTGGGGAAGGTCGATGAGGTCAGACTGTAGGTCCTTATGGTTTAGGACAACCTAACGATCGAGGACAGAGATTGTATGAATTATGTAAAGAAAACAATATGATCATTGCAAACACCTGGTATAAACTACCCAAGGGACGACTATACACTTGAAAAGCCTCATTTGATGATAGCTATAACCCTGAGTTTTCAAGAAATCAAATAGACTATATACTTGTAAATGGGCGTTTCCGAAATGCCGTCAAAAAAGCCACTACATATCATAGGGCAGATATTGGATCTGATCGTCAACCACTCGTAGAAGATATTAAATTAAGGTTAAAACGAATTCAGGGACAAAAACCAAAAACCAATGTACTGTACTTTGACGATATAAACATAACACATAACATAAAAAAGAATTTAACAACAGGATAAAGAACATCGGAAAACAACTAGAAGATCCAGAAGAACTATGTAGTGAATTTAAAAACCAAGTTAACAAAATCTCCACAAACTCCACAAACAAATAAAAAAAAAATACCAACGCAATCAATGACAAAAAAAAATACCCAGAACCTAAATAAAATGTATTTCAATCTGATTTAAATAATAATAAATATAACACCATAAAAAACTCTTAAAGTCATAAACATATCCCCACAGGTTTATAAAATTTGTAGTGCACTGTACGTTGAAGTTAACATTGTAAATAATATAAAAATTAAATTACATTTTAATTCCATCTAATTGCAAGTAAAAATTTGTCAGGAGCGATATAAAGTTGTGTGACCTGCTCGGTATCGGGACCTAACCACTTCAAAATTACCACCATGTAAGCGATTTTGACAGGGACCGAATTATTGCGTATAGAGATATGGGCTTGTCGTATCGTGAAATAGGCCGTAGTGTTAATTGTACGGCAATGACGGTTATGCGCGTCAGTCATGTGTGGGAAAACGATGGTAGAGAATTACGAAGAAGACTAACTGGTCAACCAAACTATTAACCATTAGTTTGGAATAGTAGGTAGACCTGTTAGTGTACGTACACTATACCGTCGCATTCGAGCCCTTGGACAGGTTTCATTTTGCCCACAATTAGCGCTTCCTTTGATTGCAGTCCACTATCATCAACGTTTAAATTGGTGCAGAGAACGGCAACATTGGGTGGCGAATAGTGTAATATAGCATTTAGCGACGAATCACGATTCGTTTAGGAATGCATGAGGGTCATAGAATAGTAGGACGCGCCAATGGAGAGTGACGAGATATCGGGTTTACTGTTAAGGGGCATATACACAGGACAGTTAGAGTAATGGTTTGAATTGCCTATGGTAGCCGATCACTACTTGTGTTATGATAGCTGCACGTTATGTTAATGACATTTTACAAATCACTTTACTGCCTTATCTTGATGATTGTCGAGTCGTCCTTTTTCAGTAAGACAACGCGCGTCCCCATATTGCACGTCAAACTAAGGACTTTCTCTAAGAAACTGGTGTTAATGTTTTGCCGTGGCTGCCTCGTGATCCGGATTTAAATCCTATCGAACATATGGGATATGATGGGAAGGAGGCTGTCCTTTGCACCCTCCTCCGCAGACTCTGCCACAGTTAATACAATAAGTTCAAGTTGCTTAAAACGAGGTGACACAAGCAGACATCGATCATCTCATTTTGTCAACACCTAGATGTCTACAGGAGTGTATTCAGCTACAGGGTCGCTAAGTACATTATTATTATTTTTTGGATTACTTTTTAATAAAAAATTGTTGACAAAGTTATCGTTTCATTTTTGATGTAAATGTACCATGTTGCCAAAAAATAAGTTCAAGAAATTATTCTTTTTGGGTGTAACACTTCTAATGTCACTGAGTAGATATATATATATATATATATATATATATATATATATATAATATATATATATATATATATATATATATATTAAAATTAAAATTAAAAATAATATTGGTTTGCTTTTAATATATTTCAAAGTACAAAATAAAAGATATTTCGAAGAAATGAAAGTCCATTATCCTGGATTACCTGTAGTAAACAAAATTTAACGAGATGCATTTAAATGCTTTGTCAAATATGTTCGAGTGACGTGAGTGAGCTTAGTCAAATCGAGAACAATGCGAGCGGGTTTTTCAAATGGATTCGTACGTCGATATACAGTAAATAAGAAAATAGAATAGAAAATTTTAATAATATAATTCTCTGTTAGTTCTTAAGAATTTGTAGAAACCGATTAGCATGTTAATAGTTTTTAGGAAATTTATAGTTGTAGGTAAAATTGTTGTGTGTGATCTAAATGGTAGATGTGGATAAGTGTGACTCTTTGAACTCTCGGGAACTCTTATTGGAGGAGTTTGAAAAAGATGGTGGTGGGAGATGAATTTTTGAGAGAGAAATAATCAGTTGTTTTCCAAGGGTACAAGGAGAACAGTTGTTGTTTTCTGGCGGTTCCCCAGAGGTAGTCAGCAGTGGAAGTGAATGTTTGTGAGGTTTTGTGGATTAAGTGTATCTGACGGAAGCTGATCCAGTAAAATATTGTAAGGTATACTTTTCTACTTATATTCCAAGAGTCACTGTTCAGGCCGGAACGAGAGATACAGTTTATCGAGAGGAGAAGAGGCTAGCATCATTTGAACGATACGTGCATTTGAAGGAGATCATTAAAAACGAGAGGCTCAGAATAATTTGTTGTAAGATTGCTGATTACCTAGGGGACTGCTAAATATAGATAGTGTAGGCTACAAGGAATAAGGATTTGGACAACTCATCATCAGAGAGATAGTTTTAACATTCGTCAGTTTTTCTTTATTAACAACACATTTTTTAACAATTGCTTTAAAAAAGATAGGAATATTTATACCAGGAGTTTTAGAACAACAATTTTGATTTGAAACTTTAATTTATATTGTATATACCATTAATTTTTTAAGGTTTACGTACGTAGAACAAAATTTTGATAATCATTATATGAGATATTTTTTATTGATATTTGATTGTGAATTTTATTTCAATATATAATGTTGTATCATATATTTTTTTTTATTATTTCCGTATTCTTTAGACCTTACCTATTATAATAAAATTAAATAGTGTGAAAGAATTATAATTGCATCATTTAAATCAATTTATTTATTTATTAATTAGCTAATTAATTGCTTGGCGCACCTCAGACTTTTAATATCACATTAATATATATATATATATATATATATACAAAAAGACGAAATTTCTTTTTTAATTATTTTTATAAATAATACCCAATTTGTAGTGGTAAGTAGTATTTAGTATAAAACAAAATTAATACAAAGTAGTATGGCTGCCCCCTGGTTTATTACAGCTCTATATCTCTTGTTTATAGACAAGCGTATGTTTCCTGTATGTGAAGTAATTCTTCGTTGAATCATATCCCGTAGATACTCGATAGGACTCAGATCGGGGTTTGTGCTGGCCAAGGCAATACATCACTACCTTCGTTGGAGATTTATCCTTGGAGGAGACTTCAATGCAAAACATACGCATTGGGGGTCACGACTGACTTAAACCAAAGGGAAAGAACTTTTAGAAGCAATGAAATACATAAAATGCGACGCAGTATCAACGGGAAAACCAACATACTGGCCTACTGACACAAATAAAATTCCAGATATTATCGACTTCTTTGTAGTTAGAAATATTTCTACAAATTACATAGAGATAGAAGAGTCATTGGATATGACCTCGGACCATTCTCCAATTATTCTCACACTCAGTGACACTGTTATCAAAAAAGAAAGCCCCCCTAGACTTGTTAACAAAAATACTGATTGGAAAAGTTTCCAGATAGACCTTGAAGAGAAGATTAACCTCTCAGTGCCATTAAGAACCATTAATCAACTAGAAGCAGAAGTAGAATTACTCAATAAAAATATACAACAAGCTGCTTGGAACAACAGCAGGAACAGTGTCGAAAGAATAAAAGGAAATAACTACCCGAAAGAAATCAGAGAAATGATAACCGAAAAAAGAAAACTAAGACGCAAGTGGCATCAGTCTAGAGCACCAGTTGATAAAACTAGATTAAATAATGCCACACAAAAATTAAAAAGAGAAATACAAAAAATTAAAAACGAATCGGTTAACATTTACCTAAGTGAACTATCAAATGATAGCGCTACTGATTACTCTTTGTGGAAGGCTACTAAACGATTAAAAAGGCCAATCTTACAGTATCCACCAATTAGAAATACTAATGGTAGCTGGGCAAGAAGCAATATACAAAAGGCCAACAGGTTTGCTGACCACCTAGAAAATACTTTTCAACCAAATGAAGAACAAGAAAGAATAAACTGGGAGCTTCCTGATCAAGACGAAATGGAGATTAGCCTTGTAACTCCAAAAGAAGTATATTTGGAAATAAAAGAAAATATAAATCCAAAGAAAGCTCCTGGATTTGATCTAATTACTGGGGAAGTGTTAAAGCAACTTCCAAGGAAAGCTATTATAAAATTAACACATCTTATAAACGCTTCCTTTAGGTTGAGGTACGTACCAAAGATATGGAAGGTGGCAGAAATTATAATGACACTAAAACCAGGAAAACCTCCACAAGAAGCTTCTTCATATAGGCCTATTTCACTGTTACCTGTCATGTCTAAATTATACGAAAAATTACTCTTGAAGAGACTAAAACCGATTATAGAGGAAAAAAATTTAATTCCTAATTATCAGTTTGGGTTTAGAGCAAGCCACTCAACGATAGATCAGGTGCATAGAATAACAGATATCATAGAAAAAGCTCTAGAAGAAGGAAAAGTTTGTTCCGCAATTTTCCTCGATGTAGCGCAGGCTTTTGACAAGGTGTGGCATGATGGACTATATCATAAAATGAGATGCTACTTACCAAAACAATATTCTGAACTACTAGAATCATATATATCCGACAGATACTTTCGAGTTAAATATGAGGAAGCATATTCAGAATTAAGAGAAGTTAAAGCTGGAGTTCCACAAGGAAGTGTCCTGGGGCCAGTGCTATACCTGCTCTATACCAGCGATATTCCATCATTAGAACCTAACACAATTGCGACATTTGCAGACGACACATGCATACTAGCAGTCGGACAAAACCACGAGGATGCAGCTACCATGTTACAGAACTCTGTTGAACAAATTAACATCTGGACCAGCCGATGGCGTATCAAATTGAATGAAACAAAATCTGTTCATGTCAATTTTACTAACAAAAGAGAACAACATATCCCAGTACATATAAATAGAAACCAAATACCTTATGCAAATACGGCAAAATATTTGGGTATGACGTTAGATTCCAAGCTACGTTGGAAAGCACATGTTAAGAAAAAAAAGAAGGAATTAGAAATTAAGTTCAGAAAGATGTACTGGTTGATGGGAAAAAAATCCACTCTGTCTATTTACAACAAATTGCTATTATATAAGCAAGTCCTTAAACCGATATGGACATACGGAATACAGCTATGGGGCTGTACAAAAGAAAGCAACATCCAACATATACAACGATATCAGAATAAAGTATTAAGGAACATCGTTAACGCTCCATGGTACTTTAGAAACTGTGATCTTCATCGAGACCTCCAGATGGATACGGTTATCCAGACAATAAGTAAGTTTGCCGAGAGTCATGAACAGAGGCTCTCCAACCACGTGAACGTCGAGGCCATCAAACTCCTAGACAACGCCAACCAGATAAGAAGACTAAAGAGAACGAGGCCGTTTGATTTAGTGCTATAAGTGAGTGAAAGTGAAAAAGCAGAGTAAAGTGCGGCTAAAGTGTACACGTTAGCTAGTAGTACTATAATGTATTAGAGCCTAAGGAATATTGCTGAATATAACCTTAGATAAGTTTCTTGTAATATTTATATATAGAACTAACTTGCTTATTGATCATAGTGAACGATCAGATAGCAATAGTCATAAGATTCCTGTTGGAGTTTTATTAAACAAAAAAAAAAAAACCTTCGTTGGAAAGCTAATATGCCACTATGCTTGCTACATGTCTTATTCTTCAAGTGCCATCTTCGTTCCGAAGGTTGGTGATCATCAGAGCTTTACGTATTTTCGAAACTGCTGACCGAAACAATTCGTTGTTGCTACAGCTATACCATTCCCGTAGATTCTTTAGCCAGGAGTTTCGTCTTCTTCCTACGGAACACGTAAACGCTCGTTTACGCTACATGTAAACGAGCATTATTATGCATGAGGTATAAGTTTTGACTAACAGCATCAGCAAATGGACGAACGATAGGTTGAAGAATTGTGCTGAGGTATTATTAATCTGTAAGGAAGCAGTGTGGAACACGAGGTCCGTTCTGCTACCGACTCCACCCCATACCATTACTGTACCACCTTTGTGTGTCTAAACTTCCTGAACATGTCTTAAGCGTTCAGATCGTCTTCACATTTTTACTAGACGAGAATCTAGATTCAAACCAAATTAAGATTCGTAAAGATGATTTCTTACAATATCACATCGTATGGTTACCTGGTGTGGCCGCTGAAAGTCGCTAACCAATTGAGGTACTGTAATTGTTGGTTATCTTACCAATAAAAATTGGTCTTGAGCGACAGTTGTAGCATGCTCACTTCCTGAAGGACGTTCGGGTGGACTTCCAGTGTCACAAAAACGATGCCAAATTTACTGATAAAAACATTTCCATAGGCTCAGCTAAATTAGTTTGCCGCATGCCCTATTGAAGAAGGCCTGCAGCTCTTTTCATCTTGTTCAAACTTAAATGACGTCCTTTTATTATAAAAAACAATATTTTTAATGCACTAACTAAACAAGAAATTTATAGCTCGAACAAATCGAAACTACCAGAATATTTACTGCGAAATACAAAATACAGTTTATTCCTTTTTTTTTAAATCTGTCAAATATTCGTTATAACTTTTGCTGTTTTTTTTTTACTTACAAAATGAGCAACTTAAGTGTCACAGTAACTAGGCCACAGTGCATAGGTATTTGTTTTAACAAAAACTATAAGCTAAAACGACATAAAACAAACAATAAACACCACCAATTGAGCCAACAACTATAACTTTACTTTAGCAGGAGAGCTTATACTATACAAAATGTTTATGCAATGAAAACTGTAAAATTAATTAACTGAGAGAATTGACACAATATATAATATATTAAGATGTCAGTGGCATTAACTATAACCCGTCTGATAGAAACTGTACAATATAGTCAGTCATTAATTTGTTAATAGTTAAAGGTTTTGTAAATTTAGATTTAAAATAAAAAGTTCAAAGGTATACCTATCATATGAAAAAGTTAATACATCTCAAACACAGGAAGGCTCTTTTAGTATGTATAATTTTGTAGCTCACTGTCCTTAATATTTATTTCTATATTGCGTATGACTCGGTTTCAGAGAGGGATTGGGAACTAGGGAAGCTTTTTTCTCAATGCTAACACTACTTCAACGATTATGGAAAGTACAGAAACCAATTTACGTCTGTTTTATAGATTTTGAGAAGGCGTTTGATAAGGTTCAACATGGTAGGCTGTTTGAATATCTAGAAATAATTGGAATAGATGATAAAGATCTGAGACTTTTACAACATGTATATTGGAATCAAGAAGCTTCTATTCTGGTAGACGCAAAGAAACAGACAAAATTTGTATTTAAAGAAGTGTTAGAGAGGGTTGTGTGTTGTCCCCAATTTTGTTTAACTTTTAATCAGAAATAATTTTTAACAAAGCCTTGGAAGGGCAATGTGGAGTTCGAATCGGGGGAGAAACTATCAATAACATTATATATGCAGATGACACCGTAATAATGGCTGAAAATATCAAAGATCTTTAATTCCTTATAAATCGAGTCACTAGAGAATGCTCTAATAACGGGCTAAGCATAAATACAACAAAGACAAAGTTACTTGTAATTAGTAAACATGACCTAGGCGCTATACAACTAATTGTCAATAATGAACCCATAACAAAAGTTAAACATTTGAAATATCTAGGATGTTGGATAAACGAGACACTAAATCCGGATGAAAAAATTCAAACTCGTATAGAAATTGCAAGAGGAGCATTTATCAAACTTAGATCTATTCTGAGCAATTCTCAGCTGAACTTACAGCTGAGAATAAAGTTCCTAAAATGTTATGTGTATCCTGTATTACTGTATGGATGTGAAACCTGGATTATGAAGGCTAACATGATGAACAAATTAGAAGCCTTCGAGATGTGGTTATATCGTAGAATGCTCAGAATATCATGAGTTAAACACATTTCAAACAGAGAAGTCTTGAACAGAGTAGGTTAAGGTAAAGGTGACTTAATAAACATGATAAAAAAGAGAAAATTCGAATATCTGGGGCATATAATGAGAGGCAGCCGATACAGGATAATGCAGTTGATATTCAATGGAAAGAAGAGGAATTGGTAGGAAGAAATACTCATGGTTCCGAAACCTTCGTCAATGTACTGGCTTATTAGCAGATAAATAATTACAAGATCGAGAACGATATCGGCAAATCGTCATGGAAGCTACCCACGCCTAAAACTTGGGCACGGTACTTAAAGAAGAAGAAGGTTGTGACTAAGCCATATGTATATAGTCAAAAGTTTTTTCTCTACATATAAATTTAGTTAGGGTTGTCTGGGTCAATTATAGCTATTGGAGTAAATTGTTTAAGTGATCAAATATAACGAAATCACATACATTGAATTTACAAGTATAATTTGTTTAAATATCATTCTTTCAAGGATAATATTATGTTGCTATGTCCTGGAGTGTGTCATAGTGTGACAGAAAAACTGACACAAAGCAGTCCCTGCCTCTCTTTCTAATGGACCGGTTTTTAGCAACTACGTGACCTTCCATTGGCCATTTAGATCAAGTGGTCGATAAATCCGGTCCATTAGAAAGAGATGCAGGGACTGCTGTGCATCAGTTTTCTCTGTCGCACTGGTTAAACGGGCCTTTATTGCAACAGCAAGTGTATTTGTATTATATGTCTATGCTCCCGCTTGGTGATTGCAAGGACTTGATGTTGTGATTAAACAGTTAGTGTTTATAATATGTTTTTAGATGTGCGAACCATATGTGTTGGTTGTGTTATAGTAAAAAACATATCAAAATACAAAAAGATTGACGGATTTCAATTACTATTTTGTTAAAAAATCGTCAAAATTTCTTAAAAAATTTAAACATTTGTTTTATTTACAAATACCACAAGTTATAAAAATAATTTAAATTAATTAAAATTAAAATTATCTTTTTACTTATAATTTGTAATTCATACCCCAACAAAGTTTACAAAGCAGAAATGGGTCTCTGAGCTTAAATATCACTTTAAATCTACCATAGGTATTGTTCTAAAGCTATTTTCTTGTGGAATTGTAAATTAATTACTATTAAACTGGAAATAAGCTACAAAAAAAGATAAAAATACGTTTATTGACGTTTCAATTTCCACTTCGGAAATCGTTCTCAAAATACAAACAGTAAATTAAACAAATTTTGTTTTTTTGTTACATAGTGAAAAATTCTTCTAATAATTTAATTTTATCTGACTCATTTATATTGACAATTCAAACATACATTATGCATTTTAAAGTAGACGACTTTAAAATTATATTGCCAATATTGTTGAGTTGCGCTCCTGGGACGACTATACTTATAAGATAGTTCATTCGATTACATGAAATCAACTTTAGCTTGAGAATATCCGTCAGAAAAAAATCATAGCATGTAATTCGTCTTTAAAAAGACAAACACATGACATGATGACAGTAAAATTCTCCTGTTAGTGATTCCATAGTAAATTATGGAGGAAAAACCAGGAAAAAAACCTCATAATACTATCCCGACATTGTAAGTATTTGTTCGTGAATTTAGTTTTCCTTCAACAAACATCAAAATTCTGATTTTACATGTTACGTTATTTAAAAAACATAAATGATGTATCCTCTATATGTTACTGACTTACTAATACTGGTATTTTCTTATTAATAACTTCCTCTTTCAATATTGGTAACCAGATCCTACTACATTCTGCCGAGGAATTTGCGACACAATTGGCCTCATTTAGTATAATTAGAGCCGCTTCTTTGATTTTTCTTTTTTACCATCCATTTCTTTTAGGACTACATTTGAATTATTCCATTGAACCCTATGTTCATTATACCATGCGTGTTTACAGATTTGAGATCTATTAAATTCCCTATTTTTAATATAAGAATTATGTTCACTTATCCTAACATTTAATGGCCTTGATGATTCACCTAAATAAAACTGATCGCATTCACAAGATATTTTATAAATGCAATTCTTTGTCCTTTCTTGTTCATTGTTAGGTTTGGTTTTGGACAAAATATATCTCAACGTGTTTGTTGTTTTGAATGTTGTTGAAATGTTGAATTTATTTCCTATCCTTTTAAGTTTTTCTGATAGTCCTTTTATGTACGGTATTGTTATTTTCCTCATATTATTCCTTATGTATGCTGTAGGATCTCGTTCTAAGTTGTTCTGTTCTATTCGATCGATTGTTGAAAATTCCTTATTTATAAATGATAATGGATAATCATTTTTTAATAAAACAGAAGTTAACAAATGTTTCTGCTCCAAGAACGAATTTTCGTTAGAACAAGTAATTTTGGCTCTATCGTATAAGGATTTAATTATTCCCTTTTTTACATTAATATTGTGATTTGATTTGAAATTTAAATATCTATTGGTGTGTGTTGGTTTTCTATACACCTGAGTCTCATATCCAGTATCGTTCTGAGAGATTAAAACATCCAGGAAAGGTAGCGTGTTATTATATTCCTTTTCCATGGTAAATGTTATTGTCTCTTCTTTATCGTTTATATCATTTAGGAAAGTGTCCAACAACTCTGATCCATGAGGCCATATTGAGAATACATCATCTACATACCTCCACCATACTGTAGGTTTGAAATTTTGTTTAGAAATGATATTTGTTTCAAAATCTTCCATAAATATATCGGCTAAGAATGGAGATAAACTAGAGCCCATTGCTTGACCAAAATTTTGTTTATAGAATTCATTATTTATTTGAAAATATGTATTATCAGTACATAATGTTAATAACTCCATTATAGCCGATATGTTTAGTCTTGTTCTAGTTGCCAATGAATCATCACTCTCTAATTTTGTCTTGACTATACTTAAAGTCTTATTTAATGGCACATTCGTAAATAAACTATTTATGTCAAAACTTACCAAAGTATGATTTGAATTAAATTCAATATTTGATAATTTATTTAAAAAATGTTGTGTATTTTTTATGAATGTGTCATTTTTATTTGTAAATGGTTTTAAAATATTTAATAAAAATTTTGATAGTTTACTACAAGGAGAATTCATGGTACTACAAATGGGTCTAAGTGGTATATTCGTTTTATGAATTTTCGGTACTCCATAAAAATGAGGAGTCTTACTGTAATGAGGTGTAATTAATCCTCTCTGATAACTTGTTAAAACATCTTTAAACTTGAATAAAGTTTTATATATTTTGTTTTCCAAAGACTTTGTTGGATCTTTTGTTAATTTTGTATAAGGTCCGTTTATTAATAGATCTTTAATTTTATTTTCGTATTGAATTTTATCCATTACCATAGGTACCCAAAAAATGTTCCCTTTCTATTATTTTAAAGTAAAACTAACAGACTAAAGCCACAATTACCATCATACAAATAAACTAGCTACATGGTTTGAGTACAGAGAGTATACAAAGAGTAAATGAGAATAGAATTGCAATAAATAAGAGAATATTTGGTACATATAAAGTTAAGCGCCAGCTATATGTAAAATAAAAATAATAAACCGAAATAGAAAGTTAACAAATTAAGTAAATCAACAGAAGTTTGAATAGAATAATTATAACAAATATCGTTTATAGCATTACAAGATTTATCTAATTTATCACCAAACTTTAAAAAAATCTCATACCAAAAATTCTAAAAATGTAATTTATCAACTACAAAACACTAAATATTTGATTGCATATGTATTATTCCATAAACATACAATCTGTCCGTTAGCAGTTTTCCAACAGCAAGGTTTTAGCAATAAATACTTCAATAACCATCTTTCACGCAAATCCACAGTTCATTACGTTAGCGTATGTAAAATTGTTTGTTGAAAATAAAATAACTTTCACCTGTAACGGTAGTGTTAATGGCTATTTTTGACATACACAAACTATCGACAAGGTAATTTGTATATGTGTGGACTACCGCAAAAATGTTTGGATTATTGAACCAAAAGAATTTTCAGTATGTAAACCAGGTGGTATTTTCTATAAATCTTTTGCCGAACAGGTTTTGCACAAAATTTTAAGTAGATGTCAAGATGTTTTGTTTTATTCTATTTTATCAAGTTTCTACTATAATTTAGTATCTAATTTAGTTTTTTTTTTGTATTTTTTTATTACTTATCATACACGCCACAGCCCAAGCCCCCGTCCCGTCATGAGCGCTTTATTCACGATTAAAAACAATGTTTTAAAATAAAATAGACCACAAATTCTTATCGGGAAATGATAGACCAAGGTGTAAAGTTAAATTTAGGTCATTGGCGAAATCAAACATAATGTTTTTACTTGTATTTTTAAGACTTAAAAATCCTAATTTTGCGTTTTTCTTAGTTTTAAATTATTTACTTGAAACAGATCAAGTTTACAGAAACACTACAGAAGATCTAATCGTTCTCAAAATACAAACAGTAAATTTATATAAATTTACTGTTTGTATTTTGGGAGCGATTTCCGAAGTGGAAATTTAAACGTCAATAAACGTATTTTAACCTTTAATTGTGGCTTATTCCCAGTTAAATAGTAATTAATTTAAAAAGCCACAAGAAAATAGCTTTAGAACAATATTAAAATATACCTTTATTATGAGTTTATAAGTTTTTTTATATTTTGTACCTTTCTGGGATTGATGTAGAGAGAGACTGAATAGGGAACGAACCTAGGGCTGAGCAGTCGGGCAGAGCACCATTCTGATGGATGGAACGGTGAGCGTTTTTCTCTTGAATATCCTTAGGGTTATTCGAAGAATCTCTCCTCTCGTTTCTTCCAACAGTACGGTGTTGCTTAACGCCCTGGTCTTAATAAGATAAAGACGTTACAATATCTTATAGAAGTGGTTATGCAAAAAAATCTTTTCGCCTTGCTATGTCGATCATTTGAAATATTCGGTGGTCCTTTTTTTGTTATTAAATGAAAATGTTTGTTATCTATCTATATAAAAGGCATAAGTAACACCGTTTATCAAGTAAACTAACGACGCTATCTAGACAAGAAAGCTGAGCTACAACCATTTGACATTTCAATCATATTTTGTTCTTGAAACGATACGTTCCATTAATAATACTGTATTAATTTCATATAAATATAATTATTAATTAATTTTAATATTGTTTTTAAGAAAGAATTTAATAGAAAATAATTTAAAGCGTTATGTTAGTTTAGATTTAAAATCCTAACGCCACCTGAACAAAGAAATCTGAACTAGCCATATTTTACTTTTGAAACGGTACGTTTAATGACTATTACAAAAAATATTAATAACATATTAATATAATTAACAAATACTATTATTAATATTTTTAAGATACGATTTAATACAAAATAATTTAAAGCTTTATGTTAGTTTAGATTTAAAATCGTCACCTAGGAGAGAAATCTAAACAGATAAACTGACAGATAAAATAAGTTAAAATTATCTGACATATAAAATATTTATTTGCCAAATAAAGTACTCAATTGTGTTTATTATTCATCACGTAGCGCTACAACACTGGGTGGGTCTTGGCTGACTGTACAAATTTTTTCCAAATTGTTTGGTCTTACATCAACCTAGGCTCAAATGGAATGTTCATTTTCCGGAGATCTGCTTGGATGTTATCTCTCCATCGCATTCTGGGACGTTCGAGTGGTCTTTTACCTGTGGGAATCTCCGCGTATACCAGTTTTACAAGTCTTTCGTTATGCAGTCTGTGCACGTGGCCTACCCATCTTAGTTGCTGTGATTTAATTTTTTTGGACAATATCGGCGTCGTTGTAGAGTGCTTTTAATTCGATATTGGTTCTGATCTTATACTGGTTTGTGGTGATGTCATGGTGAGGTCCGAAAATTTTTTTCGTTGGAAAAAATATTTTTCGTTCACAGCGTCTGAGCTTTTCTTCGTTTGCTTTGGTCATGGTCCACGTTTCGTATCCGTATGTGATTACAGGTTTGACCATGGATTTACAGATTTTGATCTTTGACCTTCTTGTAAGATTTTTTGATTTTATAAGCTTATCCAGTGCAAATAGACAGCGGTTTGCAGATTGGATTCTGTCTTGGTGAATTGTGTATGTCTATCGCGAAAGCAAAAATTTAACCTAAAGATTGTTATTTAGTGTAGATTAGAGACATCGATAATAAATTTTTTAATGAAATAGGAGAGTATGATAAGTATGATGTTTACTGTTTAAAAACTTAGTGCGAAAATATATAAGATTTGATGCAAAATTAATCATTTAATTATTGTTATGATAAAGACTTTTTTAAAAGGTTTAGATAAATAATGCGACAGTGATCTGTACCTATTCTGAAAAAATATTGTTTACAGTTGTTAATAAATGATTATAAAAGTAGGTGTATACATATTTTAATTTACTTTTTCAAGAGATAGATTATTTCATTAATTATCAAGAATTTTCGGATCAAATTGAATCAAATCGATTATTGATTATCGAATTGACTACAAAATAGAATCAATTCGAATATCGAATTAAATCGAATCGGTTACTCAAATAATCGAATCGAACCGATTATCGCCTAGAATCGACTGTCAAATCGAATTGATTATTGAATCGATTATCAAATCGAATCGATTATCGAATCACAATCGAATAAAATCAAATATTGAATACAGTCAAATACCGAATAGAATCGCCTATTGATCCTGATTGAATCGAATATTGAATCGATTTTAGTATAGATTATTGAATCGATTATCAAATTAGTTATCGAATTGATTATCGAATCGAATTGACTATCAAATTAAATCGAATAGAATTGATTATTGCATAGAACTGATAATTGAATCAAATTGATTATTAAATCGTTTAACAAATTAAATCGATTTGCGAATCGTTCATCGAAGCAAAATTGAAATAAATCAAATATTGAAGATACTCAAATATTGAACAAAATTGTTTATCGACGAAATTGTTTATCGATCCTGATTAAATCGATTGTTGAATGGATTATTGAATCGATTATTGAATTCATTGTTTAAGCGGTTATCGTATTGATTATCAAATCTAATCGATTAACTAATTTAATCGATTATCTAATCGAGTATTGAATCGGAATCGAAGTGAATTAAATATCGAATATACTCAAATATCGAATCGAATCATTTATCGATCTTTATTGAATCGATTATCAAATCGATTATTGACTTGATTTTATAATGAAATAGATTATCGAATCTTATCGTTTATCGAAGAATCGAATCCAATATTAAATGGAATTAAATCGATTGTCTTATCAAATCAACTCGAGTGTTGGATCAAATTGAATCGACTATCAAATCGAATTTATTAACAAATGGAGTCAATTATCGAATCGGTTCCATTATGCAATGGAATCGATTATTAAATCTAATGGATAATCGATTAACGAATTAAATGGATTATCTAATCGATCATTAAATCAAAATCGAATTAAATATTGAATATAATGAAATATCGAATCTAATCAAATCTTGTGAAATGCAATTTTAGATTCCCCATTTGTTTAATTACATTTTTATCAACTTCTGTTTGACCTTGCAACTATTTGTCGGCACAGATTAAAGCATAAATCTTAATTTGGTTTCGACAATTGGAAATCTTCGGATTTCGAGTTTCGTGATTTATTATTAGATGTCGCTATTGCGTCCATATCAAAGCCATTTTAGCGTTGCTTCTATTACGACAGGAAATATTATTTACACGTTTAAAGCATCTGTAAATAAACGCTCCGAAAATTCCCTTTAGGACGAAGTACGTATAAGCGAATATACAGAGGCACTATACGTGAAATCAAATATTAACTATTTTTTCTTTCATTTTGATATACTCTTTATAAGTACTATAAACCAATCTGTCAAGGATTTTTACTTAGTTGAGAACAATTTTTAGCGTCGAGTTTATAAAAATTTTATGTAACATTGATCCCGCGCGTGGAAGGAACAGACATTCAAAATAGCCGGTCGCTTTATCCATTCTACGCAAAAAGTGCTAATAAACACTTTTGTTCAAAATTATATATGGCGTACATATTCTTGGTAACTCGATTTTTTTTTGAATTTTAATCCCCCTACGAGGTGGGTTCTAGGGGGAAGCCCGGGGGTTTAAGTGGTAAACTTTTTTGCATATATGTTGGGGTCCCCAAATTGATATTTTCGGCAAAATTGATCTTGTTCGTATGATTTTTAGTGGCCAAATCTCTAACGACTGGACTATTATGGTGTTCCGCTAGTCAGTAGCAAGCCAATAAGCTAACAAATATCTTTCATCGGAAACTGTAAAATTATGTTTGCAAAATTTCGATTACTGCGTGCGTAAGTTTCGCCTTGATTAACCATTAAAGTAATAGTTTCTGGAGTAGAAAACTTGACTAAAAATAGTTGGTCAATATTATTTTAAAATAAAAAAGACGTTTTAAAATATATTAAAACCTATTGAAGCTAATTAGTATAATAATATTCACCATACTAATTGGCAATTGTGGTATTTGGAAGTGTTACAAAGTGCAATGGAATATATCTACCTAATTCTATAAATAAAATTTAAGATTAACATACTTGGGCTCCGATTATTAAAAGTAATATCAACAAAATATTTGTAGTATAATTTTTATTAAATGTTTCTCTCATTACAATGAATTTGTATAACTTTCTTGCATTAGATTTGATGTAAAAAGTGAGATAAAATATTTATAAGTTTATATATATATATATATATATATATATATATAAATATATATATATATAATATATATATATATATATATATATATATATATATATATGTATCTCTTATAAGAATAGGAAGATTAAGATTAAGATGGGCAGGACATCTAGCAAGATCACAGCAGAACAACCTTCCTACTAGAAGAATCCTTATGTCACAACCCGTGGGAAGCAGAAAAAGAGGTAGGCCAAAACTCAGATGGAAGGATGGTGTAGATGAGGATGATAGAAAGATAGGCGCAGCAAACTGGCAACGGTTGGCAATGGATAGGATTGCCTGGCGTAATAGACTTGGGAAGGTCGAGGCTCTTTCATAGGGCTGTAGCACCATTGATGATGATGATGATATATATATATATATATATATATATATATATATATATTGAATATGGAATAATTGTCCTGTATTTGGTATCTGAGTCCATTCACAAATGTTCTTTAACCAAGAAACTTGTTTTTTTTTCCTACACGTCTACGTCCCTCTATTTTGTCTTTAAGGATCAATTGTAAAATTTTATATTGACTTTCCCTTACTACATATCCGAGATAAGACATTTGTCGATGTTAAACAGTCTTTAGTAGTTCTCTGTGTTTGTTGACGCTCCTTAGTACTTCTTCATTAGTTTTTCTTGCTGTCCAAGGTATCTTCAGCATTTTTCTATGAACCCACATTTCCAATGCTTTAATTTTGTTCATGATCGATACTTATAGCGTCCACACTTCTGCACTATACAAAAGTACAGACCAAACATAACACTTAACCATTCTTTGCCTTAGTTCTAAACTTAGATGGTTATTGCAAAGAAATGACTTCATTTTCATAAAAGTAGTTTTAGTCATTGCTATTCTACGTTTTATTTCTATGTCTGGATCTAGTTGGTCCGTTATCACATTTCCCAAATATGTCATTTTCTGAACTTTCTCAACTTGGACTCCGTTCAATTGAATCTTTGCATCGGGATGTGGGTCACGACTAAACACTAAAAACTTGGTTTTGTTTGGGTTTATTTTAATGCCTATTTCCTCTCCTACCTCCTGAATATGATCAAGCAGAATTTGAAGACCTTCAATATTATCTGATAGAATTATTGTATCGTCTGCATATCTAATCACATTAAGTAGTTCCCCGTTTATTTTTATTCAATATCTTCTTCGCATTTGCGTCTAATTCTGTTGTGAAGTATTCTGAGGAAAATTTTAAGAGTGTGGCTCATTAGGCTAATTAATCGATATTCTGAGCATTTTCTCGCATTGTGTTTTTTAGGTATTGCGATAAAGATAGATTTGAGCCAATCTGCGGGAATCACTCCGGTGTTATATATTGAATTAAAAACTATTACTACTAATTTTATGTTATCATATCTCTATTATTTTCAGCAACTCAGTTGGTGTATCATCTGGACCACAAGCTTTTCTAATTTTAGCATTATTTATAGCATATTCTACTACGCATTTCATAATTTCTGGGCCGTCAGTACAGTTTTGGTAGAATTCGACAATATTATTCCTATCATCTTCAAACAACTCTGATATATACAGCTGCCATTCTTTTCTTATTTCTTGCTCATTTACAATAATTTTGTTATTAGTGTCAACAAGTACAGAGGAAATTCGTTTTTTTTAATATATTACTCATTTCTTTTAGTTTTTTTTTGCACATTAAGTAAGTCGTGTTTAGATATTATATCCTCCATTTCTTTGCACCTTTCTCTTATCCATTTTTCTTTGGCTAATTTGATCTCCTTTTTTATTCTTCTCTGCAAGTGTCTATATTCTGTTACATTAGATTTTATCGGTCGAGGTTGTTCCATTAATTTCAAGATGTCGCCTGTCATTGAGATATTTTTCTTGATTAAGTTTTTTCTATAATCATTGTTTGTGGAGATTTTGTTAACTTGGTTTTTAAATTCACTACATAGTTCTTCTGGATCTTCTAGTTGTTTTCCGATGTTCTTTATTCTGTTGTTAATTTTTTTTTATGTTATGTGTTATGTTTATATCATCAAAGTACAGTACATTGATTTTTGGTTTTTGTCCCTGAATTCGTTTTAACCTTAATTTAATATCTTCTACGAGTGGTTGACGATCAGATCCAATATCTGCCCTAGGATATGTAGTGGCTTTTTTGACGGCATTTCGGAAACGCCCATTTACAAGTATATAGTCTATTTGATTTCTTGAAGACTCAGGGTTATAGCTATCATCAAATGAGGCTTTTCAAGTGTATAGTCGTCGCTTGGGTAGTTTATACCAGGTGTTTGCAATGATCATATCGTTTTCTTTACAGAATTCATACAATCTCTGTCCTCGATCGTTAGGTTGTCCTAAACCATAAGGATCTACAGTCTGACCTCATCGACCTTCCTCAATTTTTGCACTGAAGTCGCCTATAATATATAAAATTTCGTGTTTATTAAGTTTTTGTAAGATGTCTTGGATCTGATCATACAACTTCTTGACTTCATCGTCATATTTTCTATCTGCAGTCGGGGCATAGATTTTGAAGTAAGTTAGTTTTAAATGGTTGAGTATTTATTTGGAGTAATATTCTTCTATCCGAGACTGGTACGAAATTGGTCACATATTTACTCATATATATATATATATATATATATATATATATATATATATATATATAATATATATATATATATATATATATATATATAGCGGGTCTACTTGCATCATCGGAAAGGCGTATATATATATATATATATATATATATATATATATATATATAAGAGTAAGAAAAAAGAAGTACTTGTGACTCGTTTGGAAAAAATATAACACTGTTTTTTGATGGGTTGGAGTCAATAAAAGGGGCTATTTGTTGACTATTTTTTACTCGAGCTTTCAATTGTGATTACAATTTTTATCAAGAGCTTCTAAAAAATACAAAATGTCTTACAAAGTTGAACTAGAAATAAAAAATTTTTTGTTAACTCACCAAATAAAATTAGTTTTTTATATAAAACTACTGCTTACATAATAAATACAAAAAATATTAATAAAAAAATGCCTTATTCTAACAAATGTTTCTCTGAAAAATTTAGATGAATTTTCTTAAGAAAAAAAATTGAAATTATAAACAAATATAGAATAGCTACAACCAGCCTAAAACGTCATAAATACTAACTTAAAAATTTTTATTTTTGACATATTGTCAAAAATAAAATTTTGTTTAAAAAATTCTTCTTTGTTTAGTAACAAAAAAGAAGAAAATTTATTCACCATTGATAGATGCCCGGAAAAATGTAACAAATACATGGAAAATTCAAAATGTGATATTTTACTGACTGCATAAATTAAATAGAAATTATATAATTATAAATTTTGCTTAAATTTTGAATTTCTGACCTTTTGTTTAAATTATTATCACTTTTGCTAATACAAACCATTTCCAAAAAAGTTCTTTTAAATTTATTACTTTCATTACATAAAATTTTAATATTATCAAAATCCATAATATGGTCTTTGTCTATTACATGCTCTGCCATCTACATCTACATCTTGTGCTTTGGCAGAGCATGTAATAGACAAAGACCATATTATGGATTTTGATAATATTAAAATTTTATGTAATGAAAGTAATAAATTTAAAAGAACTTTTTTGGAAATGGTTTGTATTAGCAAAAGTGATAATAATTTAAACAAAAGGTCAGAAATTCAAAATTTAAGCAAAATTTATAATTATATAATTTCTATTTAATTTATGCAGTCAGTAAAATATCACATTTTGAATTTTCCATGTATTTGTTACATTTTTCCGGGCATCTATCAATGGTGAATAAATTTTCTTCTTTTTTGTTACTAAACAAAGAAGAATTTTTTAAACAAAATTTTATTTTTGACAATATGTCAAAAATAAAAATTTTTAAGTTAGTATTTATGACGTTTTAGGCTGGTTGTAGCTATTCTATATTTGTTTATAATTTCAATTTTTTTTCTTAAGAAAATTCATCTAAATTTTTCAGAGAAACATTTGTTAGAATAAGGCATTTTTTTATTAATATTTTTTGTATTTATTATGTAAGCAGTAGTTTTATATAAAAAACTAATTTTATTTGGTGAGTTAACAAAAAATTTTTTATTTCTAGTTCAACTTTGTAAGACATTTTGTATTTTTTAGAAGCTCTTGATAAAAATTGTAATCACAATTGAAAGCTCGAGTAAAAAATAGTCAACAAATAGCCCCTTTTATTGACTCCAACCCATCAAAAAACAGTGTTATATATATATATATATATATATATATATATATATATATATATATATATATATATATATATACCGTGATCGGCTACCATAGGCAATTCAAACCATTACTCTAACTGTCCTGTGTATATGCCTCTTAACAGCAAACCCGATATCTCGTCACTCTCCATTGCGGAGTCCTACTATTCTATGACCATCGTGCATTCCTAAACAGAATCGTGATTCGTCGCTAAATGCTACATTACACCATTCGCTAGCTAATGCTGCCGTTCTCTGCACCAATTCAAATGCGTTGATGACACTAGACTGCAATCTAAGGAAGCACTAATTGTGGGCCAAATGAAACCAGTCCAAAGGCTCGAATGCGACGGTATATTGTATGCATACTGACAGGTCTACCTACTATTCCAAACTAATTTTTAATTGTTTGGTTAACCAGTTAGTATATATATACAAGGATTTCCACAGTTTTTACCGTATTCCTTCACCAAACCGTTTTCTCCAATTTTTCCTGTTTAGCCAGTCCCCTTCCTGTAGGTTGCTTCTTCTCATTGCTTCGTTCACTTGATCTCTGAAAGATCTTCGGGTCTGCCTCTCTTTCTTCTTCCTATCGGGCTCCACTCTGTTATTCTATTTATCCACCGATTTTGGTCTGCTCTTCTGACATGTTTATACCAGGTTAACCTCTTCTGCTCGATGTAGTCTATTATGTCGGAGTTCATTCCAATTCTCCTCTTAATCTCCATGTTATTTATTCTTTCTCTTTTTGTTACTCTGCAAGGGAGCAAGTTACTCTTCCTTAGGAATTTAATCTCTGTTGCTCTTATTTTGTTTTTGGTTTTCTTATTTATTGTCCAATTTTCACACCCATAAGTAAGGATACTTCTTGTCATGGTATTATATATTTTTTTATTTGTTTTCATGCTGATGTTCTTATCCCATAGTACCGGATTCAATTTTCATATGCAGTCTCTTGTTTGTCCTAGTCTATTTTTTAAATCTTTCTTTTTTGTTCCTTTGTTTGATATTATGAAACCTAAATACTTATACTTGCCTGTTCCTTTGATTTGTTTTCCTTCGTCTTAGGTATTCAGTTTTCTTCAGGTTTATTTACATCCCATTCTTTGTATATTTCTGCTCCAGTCTTCTCATCATAAAACTGAGGTCATTCTCGTCTTGTGCGATCACTATTTGGGCGTCAGCAAAACTTAGCGTATATAGATATTTGTTCCTTTCTGGTATACCCATTCCTTCGCACTTTCTTTTCCATGGTTTCAGGATTTTTTCCAGGAATATTTTGAACAGGGTGAGGGATGTGAAGCAACCCTGTAGTAGTCTCTTTGTCGTTTTAAATGGACTGCATATTCTATTGCCCGTTTTGATAGCTACTTCGTTATTATTGTAGAGTGCTTTTACCGCATTTAAAATCTTCGTGGAACTTCGATGTCTTCCATTGCTTCCCATAGCTTGGTTTTAGGTATTGAGTCATATGCCTTCTTAAGATCAACAAAAGCTAGACGGACGGATGTATTTTTGGCGATTCTTTTTTCTATTAGTTGTTCGACCGTGTAAATGTGATCTAAGCATGCTTTCCTAGCTGTGAAACCTGCCTGGTCTTCTCCGATTTTATCTTGTATATATATTTCTAATTTTTCCTTTATGGTCTTTCCATACAGTCTGCCAATAGACGATATAATGCTGATTCTTCGATAGTTTTCGCAGTTTTTTCTATTTCCTTTCTTGTATATTGATGTCATATATGCTTGGGTCCATTCTGCCGGTAAGACTTCTCCATTCAGTGCTCTCTCAAATATTTTGTGTATCATACGGAATAACTTTTCCGACCCGTTTTTTACCAATTCATTTGGTATTCCGCCGGGACCTTCTGCTTTTTTGTTCTTTAGTATTCTTTAGTATTCTTGCCATTCGTTTTCTTTGATTAGACCGATCTTGATTATCTCTGTCTTATTTCTTTTGAGCGACTTTAAGATGCGCCATGACTCTGAATTTCTCGTTCCTTCTATGTGCTGTTTTCCCATCTTTCATTTTTTTCATTGCTACTTTTCTTTTCACTTCTATATTTGTTTTCCTTTATAGTTCCAAGTCCTTATAGTTTTTTGTGTTTAGGTATTTTATATGGAGTTTTTTTTCTCTTCTATGCATGTTAGTGTGTTTTCGGTTAATTTCGTGGTTTGGTGGGTGTATTTTTGGTCCACTTCTCCAAGAGCTTCTAGGGCTGCTGTCTTCATGCAGGTTTTTATGTGTTCGTATGTTTGTTCTAATGATTCATACCAAAACTCTTCTAGCTTTTGGTCCAATCTTCGCTTATATAGGTCTTTTATTGAGTCTTCTTCTAATAAATCGATTTTGAATTTCTTTTCTTGTGTTGAGCACGTATTGACAGGTGTAGCCGGAGCCGTAACTTGGCCCGACTCTCCCTGGGTCGGTTTCTGTTGGGTCCATATAAAGGGGAATTCTATCAAAGCGATTACTAGTTTGTGATCTGTGCCGCATTCTGCGCCTCGCTTTACTCTCACGTCTTTTATTTTTATCGAACTTTCGTGGTTTACTATAACATAATCAGTAATAGACCTCAATTTACTTGTTTCTTGTGTCCAAGTGTATTTGTGTATGTCTTTATGTTTGTAGAAGCCGTTTGTGATGTTTAAGCCAGTTTTTTTATGAACTGTTCTTTTTCTGCAATTGAGCTGTCTTCTGTTGGACCGTATACTGCTAGTAAGATAATTTTTAAGTTAAGCTTGGCAATTCTTTCGTTTATTGGTTCCCAGTGTTCGATTGCGTGTTCCCATTTCTTTTTCAGTATAATTGCAATTTCTGCTTTTGCCCTTTCTTTCTTATCTATTCTGTTCCAACACTGAACGCCTTCTCCCATTTTTCGGTACCGTTTCCTTACTTTTTCGTCTCAGTCATTATCATTATATCTAGTTTCATTCTTTCGAATCCGCTATTACCTCTCTGTCCTTTGTTCGCCATCCTTGTACGTTCCTGTTTTATTATTTTTTTATTAATTTTGATTTTACACCGTATTGGGTATTTACATATTGTCATACATTTAGTTTTTTTTGCTGAAATTTGTATATTGTATTTCTTGGCTGTTGTATTGAAGATGTGTGGTAATCTTTGGAGCTTATCTTCTGTCTCAGCGATTAATGCGACGTCATCTTCATAACATAATATTTAGATTTCTTTGTTCCCCATTCTGTAGCCATGATCTTTACGTACTTCTTGTATTATTTCGTCCATTATTATAATAAAGAGAAGCGATCTTATCGGGTCACCCTGTCTGACTCCGCTTTGTACTAGTATACACTATGTTAGTTTTTCATTTATCTTGCCTGTATTCGATTATGGAAGTGGATGTTTTCGATGGTTTATATAATATTGATTAGTATGTTTCTTTTACACCGTAGGTGTAAGACGTCTTCGACTTAGATGATATCGAAAGCCTTTGTCAGGTATATAAAACATAAATATGCTGGCTTATTCTACTCGTTGGTCATTTCTGTGATTTGTCGTAGTATAAATACGGCGTGTACGCAGTATCTTCTGGATCTGAATCCTTGTTGTCCATCTGTCAAAGTTGTCAGTTTATTGATTTTGTTGGTTAGGACTTTTGTGGTAAGCTTAAGTGCGATGTTCCGTAGATTTATACCTCTATAATATTGTTGAGGTCTTCATTATCTCCTTTCTTGAATATTGGTATTATTGTGCTGTTTCTCCTTGCGTCTGGTATCTTGGAGTGTAATATTAGTTTTTGTATTAAGTTTTTTCATCTTTAGCGTTATACTTTCTCCTCCATGTTTTACAAGCTCGTTGGTTATTCCGTCTGGTCCTGGTGACTTTCTGAGTCACCAGGACCTTTTGAGTGAATTTATACCCATTTCTACTTTCTGAAAACTGATTTCTATTTTGTGTCTTAATTCAGCTACTTTATTGTTTTGATTATTATTGTGCTTTGCTTTAAAAAGTTCCGTCATACATCTTTCTCAATCATTTGCTGGTGTGTAATTATATTCCTTCAATTCTGCCATTTCTTTTCGTTGGTTTCGTATGAATCTCCATATTTGTTTTTGTGTACCGTAGAAGTCGCTTTCCCTTCTTTTTGTAAACTGTTCCCAGTGTTCCCAGTTTTTCATTGTTTAATAATGGATGTAATGTAGAGTACATGGCTAATCCAAAATTTTGTTCATATAAATCATTGTCTAGTTAGAAAAAGGTACTATCTCTTAATAGCTACATTATAGATAATACATTCAGTTTGGATAATAGAACTATAACTATTCTAGACTTCTTATACTAACAACTCCTTTATTGTCCTTGAATAAGTTTTCTATTGTTTTTAGGATATCTACTATACTCTGTTTTTTAATCAGGAGGAGTAAACCAAAAAGACAGATTCACAACCAAGAAAGTTACTAGAAAAGCCACCAAATACAACTTCTTTTTTGTTAATTATCTCAGCCTTGCGGTAATCGAGTAATCAAAATCAGACAACTTAACACGTCAATTTTTTAACCTAACTTTGTTTATTTATGTTTGAATAATAGTTTTTTTTTTAATTCACTTTTAATATATATTACAATAATTATTCCAAAAAAAAAAACGGACGTTTTTCATATTTGGTCCCATGTATATGTATTTTATAATCTAGTGATCCAGTTTTATAGATCTCTTGAGTCTATGGTAATTTATTATAATTTTAAAGAATATTTTGATACGAAGAGTCAATAATGTTACAGATCTAAGTATGGTTTTTGACAGAAATTTGTGTTTTAATTTGCAAATAGATCGTATATGCAACAAAGCTATGCAAATGCACGTATCAAAAAGTTAGAGAAAATTCAAAGATTTCTGAAATACTGTTCTTGTAAACTGCGCAGACCATATTCTTATTCTGGTGTGATCAATTTCTTGAATCTAGTTTTTTTTTTTACCAGAACAGTTAACTTTGACCTTAATCATTATTTTTAAGCTTAATAATCCAATCTGCTGAATTGCTTCACCCAATTTTTTTTACATATTCCTTCCCGTTCACTGCTTTAGAATTTAGTTTTTCATGTTTCCCATCACAGAATAAATTATGGTTCAAGTATACGTCTGGTCCTACGTTTCATGCATGGTAATCAGTTACCTCATTGGATAGATTTGTCTTACTTATGTATCAATATCTTTAGGTTCTATTTGAAGCAATAAAATGCAAAAAGATACTTTGTATAAATAAGTGTGTACTTACAATTTCTTTAGTGCTGGATTATTGTTTTATAATTTGACAGTGAGTTTGTCCCATTTATTATCAATAAATAAAATTTAATAAAAAATACTGAATTTCTGTGAGATATTCAACAAATTGAATCTATTAGAATCAGTTTTCTTGTGATAATCTACAACCAGGAAGAACAAAACCAACTGAATTCCCTAAATTTAAAAGATAGTTGCTATTTTTCTTTTGATAATTAGATATAAATAACATACATTTATAAATTTATAAACACTTTAAACTATATTTATAAATATCATCTAGAAAAATATCACATTAACTACTATACGCTATACTACTATATTATATTTATATATTAAAGGAAAATAATACTCTGTGTATAATATAAAGAGTGGCCCAAAAGTCTGGAAACGGCCAATTATCTCGTAAATTGCTAGTTATAATTGTACAAAATTTAAGGTACACGTATTTTGGGATATGGAGATTCCATATTTGATATTTGCAATGTTGCCAGATTTGCCGTTTCTCTGATATTATTAGTAACTTTGGTTTTTCAAATGCATCACCCTGTATATTCAGTCATTATTAGAATCTTCTATTCAATACAATTTTAATTATATGTAACACTTATGATTTTTTATAGTCTGGAAGGTCTTTAATACATAAAACAGAAGTCTGCCAACGCCTAAATCTTTCAATAAATTTTTTAATACTAATTATTTTTAACTACATTAAGACGTAACAATTGATAGAATAGTTACTTTATTAAGTGTTCAAAATGTGCTCAATTTGTGAGTTGACAGTACCCTAATCGGTGGAAGAATGCGTCTACCACATTTCTCCATGATTGTCTAGAAATTATTTGAGATTAATCGATAATTCGTTGCCTTTGCTCTGCAAGACTTGGCTGGTTATGTTTGTAAACTAAATTTTTTAAGTATCCCTAATAAAAATAATCTTTAGGATTGAAATCGGGTGAACGTGGAGGCCATTCAATTCTACCTTGTCTACCAATAATCCGTACGATAAGTACGGAAAATATCTCATCTAAATAACGCTGAACATTTACACCAACTATCTGACGATAAATTTCCTTCGATAAAAAATGACCCAATTGACTAAGTACCTACTATACCTGATCATACATTTAATTTTTGTGGTCTGGTACGGTTTTCACGCATTCAGTGTGAATTTCATACGAGTTTAACTATTTAATACGAGTTCAAAAATATGTAACACTTATGATTGTATGTAGTCTGAAAGGTCTTAAATACATAAAACAGTGCAAAATATGTAGATTTTAATAAATTTAAATATTTAAATGTAGAATGCTGTGATATTGACATTTGTTCACGATTTACATTATAAACGAAAACTGACAGTAGTTGTGTTTGGAAAAGTTCTGCAATTTAAATTGCTTCTCTAAAATGCCGTTCTCTAAACCGTTCTCCTATTTATAAGGCGACGGTACAAAAAACTGTAAAGCGATTTGAGAAATCTGAAGAAGGTAAAGATAGATGGAAAGAGAAAAGTTTTGTTGAAGATCCACATACATCCTCAGGCAGGGTTGCACAAGTACATGATGTACTTGTGCAACCCTGTCGTTCTTCAGTCGTACATGTCGTTCTTCAGTCTTACGTATATTACGTAAAAATAAGTTTAAACCATACAAAATAAACTTATTCCAAGAATTAAGTGAAGATGACTTTGATCTTAGATTAGAATTTCCTAAGGTAATGATGGATAAAAAAATTATTAAAATTTCGTTAACAGAATATGTTTTCCGATGAAGCAATCTTTACATTTTGTGGAAGTGTAAATCGACACAATTTAAGGTACTGCAGTGACGCAAATTCACACTGAATGCGTGAAAACCATACTCAAAGACCACAAAAATTAAATTTATCGTCATGTATAGTACGTACTTAGTCAATTGGGCCATTTTTTTATCGAAAGAAATTTAACGTCAGATAGTTGGTGTAAATGTTCGGCGTTATTTAGAGGAGATATTTTCCGGACGATAAATTGGTAGAATTGTTTCTAGACTATCATGGAAAAACGTGAAAGACGCATTCTACCATCGACTAGGGTACTGTAAACTCATAAATTGAGCATATTTTGAACACTTAATAACGTAACTATTGTTAAAAATTGTTCTAATCTATCAATTGTTACGTTTTCATGTAGTTGAAAATAATTAGTTTTAAAAAAATTATTGTAACAATTAGGTGTTGCCAGACTTGTGTTTTATGTATTTAAGACCTTTCAGGCTACATAAAATCATAAATGTTACATATGGTTGAACTCGTATTGAATAGGAGATTCCAATAATGACTAAATATACAGGGTGATGCATTTAAAAAACCTGGCACGGAGAAACGGAAAATCTGGCAACATTGTAAATATCAAATATGGAATCTCCGTATTTTAAAATAGGTGTACCTTAAATTTTGTACAATTATAACTAGCAATTTACGAGATAATTGGCCGTTTCCAGACTTTTGGGCCACTCTGTATATTCAGGATGTATGTAAAAATCAAAATTTAATAGTTTTATTAGTCTTTCAAAATATCCTCTCTATTTATGTCTTGGTGAGGTTCATGAACAATTACACCATTTTGAATTTCTTCAGTTAGTTTTTTAGCAAAAACTAAATCTATTTCAGATATCTGAGCAAGAAAGTTTTGTTTTTAGTCAGCAGCCCAATGCATAAACTATTCTTCGAATAATTTCACCTGAAAAATAACTATGGTAAGACATTCATAATATAGACAATAAATCAATCATCCTAGAAACAGTAAGATAACCAATTTTTAGTTATGTTATGCAATATTTGCTGCAATGAATCTGCTTACATGTAAAGTAAAAAATATTCTTTTTTTCCCTTTCTTCCCTTTTCATGCTCTTATATCTGTTAAACCAAAATAGTTGACAACAATCCAGTAGAGTATACAATTAAAAACTTAAAATTTATTTTTTTAACAACTTACTTTATGAGATCATTACTTAGTACACTAATCATCAAACATACCAAGTATAATATATTTAAATTAGAACACTGACATGTAAGTACATGATAATTAAAATGCAAATATTTGTACACTGGTATGTTTCCAAAATCATGTAACACAAAAGCTGTTGTACTTATATCTATAAATAGGAACAATATTTTGATCAAACAAGAAGGTCACTATTAAAATGATTGCTCATGTAATTCCTCATAAATTTTAATTACAAAAACTACTTAGTAGTAACAATAATATACCCAAGTATAAAAATAAAACGTATAAAATGTTTTAGATAATTTTACTATACGATTATGGCCCATATATACTTACTTCCAATTGATTTGCTTCAATAATTTATATAATAATTAACGACACATATTTTGGACGATCTGAGCGGTTGGTAATTTCTTTTGAAATTTTACTTAAAGTGGGCATTTAATACTTGAAAAAGAAGCTGTGTATTGTGGTATAGATGTTTTACCTCTTTTATCGTACGTTGCAAGAATAGAAGGTCGGCCGTCAATATTTTTAGGACATCTTACTGTTCCAGTCTGCTTATATTTTTCAATTGTTTGGTAAATATTTGAATTAGCAACACCTAAAATTAGCACATTACTTTAGTAAGTCTTGATGTTAACAATAACTATTCTGCAAAAGTAACCTGCTGCCTGTTTTATTTTTGCTACCGTAGCTGTTATTTTCATTCCAGAATTATCAATTTTCATTTGTTTGTACATGTTTATAATAGATTGTTTCTCATTTGATGATAAATGACCCAAATCTACTAGGCATTTTTAAGGTGAAGAATAATTACCACTAGTACTTGCCACTGAATCTATATTTTTATCTTAATAACACTAATATGTCGCTAAATAGTTCTGAAAAGAACTGTTTTTTATATAAATGCAAAGGAAAAATCTAAAAATGTAAGGAATAAGGCAGAAAATACAAAAATTGTCGATACCTATAAATTTTGAATTTTAAAATTTTGCAAATGTCATTAGTGTCAATATGTCATAATTTAGTGGAGTAAACTTGCCTGCGGTGGATCATTACAAACAAGCATTACGTTGCGGAACATTTGAATTACTCCTGGTTAAAAAACAGACCATAGCATGCTTTTGTTATATATTAAAATAAGTGACTCACATCTTTTATTTGCACTCGGTAAAACGATTTTATCATTTATATTGGGCACTTAAATAATTTTAATAAAAATATTGCTTTTCCCTATTCGTCAGAACTTCTATTTGTAAAGATATTGTTACTTTCTGTAAGTACTTAGTAGGAACATTTCCTTCAGATGCTATTCAGTCATGATTTTTTATGATTTTTGTATAATTAAAGTCACTCTAATGTCTTGTTCTGAGATTGTTTTTGGTTTCTTTTTAATTAAATTTGTGGGAAAAAAGATAGACTCTTACTGTTTGATATCGATGCTTTTCTGCAGTGATTTTATTTCTTTCCTCTGTGGTCTTACAAATCTCTGAATTTGATCTGGTTGGTCAATGATGTTCGACTCCAATATTTTGGTAACTATCTCCTAGTGCTTGTTTTTGGTTATCTTACTAATTCCTTGGCTAAGATTTTTATTCTCTTGTGTAACTAGTACCTTATGAAGAAAAACTTTAATAAAGCTACCAGCCTCTTGGACAGATGCACTTATACAAGTTTTATCATTATGCTTATTTATTTGTTACATTTATTCTTCTTCTTCAAGTTCCACTCCTATCGGAGATTGGAAATCATTCTGGCAATTATAATTTTATTGGTTACTCGCCTGAATAGTTCAATTGAACTGCATCCAAACCACTCACGGAGATTGCGTAGCCTCGAGATTTTACGTCTTCCTACGCTTCTTCTACCTTTGATTTTACCCTGCATTATATTCCTTAGTAGTTCGTACTTTTCACCTCTTATGATGTGCCCCAAGTATTCCAATTTCCTGATCTTTATGGAATTTAAAACTTCGCATTGTTTTCCTAGTTGTTCGAGAACTTGTTCGTTTGTTTTGCGATCCATCCATGATATTTTCAAAATGCGTCGGTAACACCACATTTCGAATGCTTCTAGGTTTGTAATGTTGGATTTTTTAAGTGTCCAAGCTTTAACTTCATACAAAAGTGTAGAGAAAATATAACATCAAAGCATTCTTATCCGGAGCGATATATTGATATCGCGATTACAAAAAAGTTTAGTATCTTCTGTGATCCATGCTCCAAGGTATTTGTACGAAGATATTTGTTCAATTTCTGTATTTTATTATTATTACATTTATTAGAACCCATTAATTGCATACTTGTTGCTTCTCGCTAGATTGAACGAGTTACAAATTGCAAAACAGTTATAAATACATAAATGTAGATCAATTATTTCCATCGGTTGTCTTGACTCCATTAATAATTTACATACAGCAAAAGCTGTGAGCCTTTAATATATAAACTATCTGTCGATAATGTAAATTAAAAAAACAAATAGGGAGCATTTAATAGTTACTTAAAGCAATGTTTCAGAATATAATGAACTTTGGCAAGAAAAGCGAAGAAAAATAAGAGAAACTGGAATGTTATCGACCCTGATAATGTGCCAGTTCTGTAGCAGACGGTGTATCGTTTATTTTTAATTTGTGTAGAAATAGGAAACGTCGTAAATTTTTAGCACGACGTGGATCGCAGCCAAAAATTTTCTTGGGATTTATTAGAGTATGCGACTAGCTTACACGTTTGGGTTTTTCACTAGATATTTGCATTTTTGAATATTTTAATTAAATCCATAAATCTTGCAAATTAACTGTTCATTAAGATAGGGCCCTTGTCTTTTTATAATGCATGCCAAATTAATTGTTCCATGTGTTTTATTGTTAGATTTTATCATAGTAAATAATTAAATACGGCAAAAAACAAGACAGAGCTTCTAATAATAAATCAAAATATGCCAATTAATTATACATATATATATATATATATATATATATATAATATATATATATATATATATATATATATATATATATATATATATATATATATATAATTCTTTGGAGGGTAACTTTCGGGAAAGCGTCAAAACAAGGATCAGCTAGAGATGGTATAAGCCAGCTTGGTGTAGAACTTTATTCTATATGTGAAATTTTCGGTGATATGTTGTCACCTTCATCAACACCTAAATGGAAAACCTATTATAGTACAGTGGTGGAAATCAACATTTAAAAACCTACATTGAAAATGTTCAGTTGGTCCTAGTTGTAAAAAACACTGTCACAAACATGTTAAAAATATTAAAAAATACATTTAAAATTTTGAATAAAAACATTACAACAACAGGGTAGTTTTTCAAATACAAACACAACAAAAAGTCTAAAAATTTACAACCTACAAAAACCACATATAGAAAAGAAGAATTAATCTTCTTTTTTGATGACATATTTCTGTCAACATCCGGGTGTCATATGTAACGAGGTTATAATTTTCACTTTTGCACATCACAACCACATGGATACGAAAAGAAAGAGCCCTAGGCAACATAATAAGCAAGGAAATGAAGTCCCCTCTAAAGCACAGGTAGGTAATCTATGCATGTCATGATAAGTTCCCCACATTTTCCAGTTTGTTACTTCTTGTCAAGTCCTGTTGAAGTAGAAAGGAATAAATACAACTTAAGTTTTCAACATCTTTCTTACAGTTCATAGGAGAGCTGCAGTTATGGATGTAGCACATTTCTATGAAGTTTCTCTTAAATTGGTTGTCAACCCTCTTTAGTACTTGCACATTTTCATAGTTAGCAGTGTGTCCAGTATTCTTAATATGTTGGCTAAATGCTGTGCTGGTGGGCTTCCTCACAACATCACTCCTGTGCAAAGCTATTCTTTTTGAGAGTTTCTGGCTGGTTTGACCGACATACACTTCTGAACAAGAACCACATGGAATAGAATACACTACATTGAAGTTATCCAGTTTTTTAACTCTTTCTGTCAGGTGAGTAAAGTATGTCCCTAATCTTTTGTAAACAGAATTTGCTATCACTATGTTGAACTGTCTGAAAAGGTTTGTGATCTGTGGTGATAAACCTTTGATGTAAGGCAATCTCCCATAGAACACTTCTACTGTTTCTCCTTCTAATGTTTGTCTTTGCTGTGTTCTAACTGTTGGCATATCTTGAAATAGCAATTTATTAAGAAGCATCTTAAGGTAGTGATTTTTTCTAAGAATCTCATACAATAACTTGATGTTCTTATTGTAGTTTGAAGGGTGACAAATTCTTTTTATTCTATTTTTCAGACCTTTGATGATGTTAATCTTCTGTTCGTCTGGATGATACGAGTGAAAAGGCACATATCTACCTGAGAATGTTTTTTTTCTGTACCAATCCAACCTTACTGTATTGTCCTCATGTCTGGTTACATAGGTGTCTAAGAATGGAACACTATTATTTTCTTCTGTTTCAACTGTGAATTGTAGGTGAGTGTTATATGAGTTGAAAATGTCAAGAGTGTAGTTGATTTTGTCTGCAGGGACTGCACATATGAGGTCGTCTACGTATTGGTAAATGAAGGGGAACTGGAATCAGAATCTAATACAAAAATCAGAAATTTACAGACAAACATAGATAAATCAATAGAGTATCTTAATAACAAACTCTCTTACAACATGATGTCTGATTTCCTGAGACTACAGGACAAAAGATATAAAAGAATTTTCAACTGTATAAAAAGAAGCAACATCTCAAAACTTAACCAACTTAAAGATCCTTTAGCTTCACTCACAACTACAAATGAAAATGCATGGTTGGTAAATCAATCCAAAGTGACTTTGCCTCAAGACATAAAATCTTTTCTATCATTAGGTCCAAAATTTTCACTACCAGTCTCAGTGAAAGATATTGACATGTACACATACCTAGCAGACATTGAGTACTGTATTAAGAAACTCCCTACAGATTCACAGAATTTGCAACGTTCAAAAATCACGAATATCATTACCAACCACATCAAAACCAACCGTTATTACATCAGTCCATCCATGGCCATTGAAACAAAAACGAGAAAATTTCTGAAAGACAACCCTGATATTATAGTAACAAGAGCAGACAAAGGTAACACTACAGTCATAATGGACAGAAACGAGTACATCACCAAATCATTTGAACTTCTCAATGACCCACATTCCTATAAAAAAATCCCCAAAGATCTGACTCCATCAGTAGAAAGAAACACTAACTTACTAATAAAACAACTACATGAAGAAGGACATATTACCACCAAAACAAAAAAAGAATTAACCAACTACACCGGTACCACCCCAACATACTATGGACTTCCAAAAATTCACAAAGAAGGGTGCCCTCTACGTCCTATAATTGCTTGCAAGAATGCCCCCACTCAATCCTTGGCTAAATATCTGGCAGGTATTATTGACACTTCTTTTTCTTCTCATAATACCTACAAAATTAAAGATTCTTTTGAATTTGCAAATAAGATCAATGGGTTTTTACTACCTTCAGGATATGTCTTGGTGAGTTTTGATGTTACTTCCTTGTTTACCAACATCCCTCTTGAACTGGTAGTTTCTATTCTGACAACTAATTACCATCTTATTGAACAGAACTGTACAATTCCCAAAGTTTTGTTCCTGAAACTGATTACCTTTTTATACAACAATACATATTTCACTTTTCAAAATGAATTCTATGTCCAAATAAAAGGAGCACCCATGGGTGGAGCTATATCCCCTACTTTGGCAGAAATTGTAATGAACTCCCTACTTCACTACTGTACTCAAGAAGTTGATTTCCAGTTCCCCTTCATTTACCAATATGTAGACGACCTCATATGTGCAGTCCCTGCAGACAAAATCAACTACACTCTTGACATTTTCAACTCATATAACACTCACCTACAATTCACAGTTGAAACAGAAGAAAATAATAGTGTTCCATTCTTAGACACCTATGTAACCAGACATGAGGACAATACAGTAAGGTTGGATTGGTACAGAAAAAAAACATTCTCAGGTAGATATGTGCCTTTTCACTCGTATCATCCAGACGAACAGAAGATTAACATCATCAAAGGTCTGAAAAACAGAATAAAAAGAATTTGTCACCCTTCAAACTACAATAAGAACATCAAGTTATTGTATGAGATTCTTAGAAAAAATCACTACCCTAAGATGCTTCTTAATAAATTGCTATTTCAAGATATGCCAACAGTTAGAACACAGCAAAGACAAACATTAGAAGGAGAAACAGTAGAAGTGTTCTATGGGAGATTGCCTTACATCAAAGGTTTATCACCACAGATCACAAACCTTTTCAGACAGTTCAACATAGTGATAGCAAATTCTGTTTACAAAAGATTAGGGACATACTTTACTCACCTGACAGAAAGAGTTAAAAAACTGGATAACTTCAATGTAGTGTATTCTATTCCATGTGGTTCTTGTTCAGAAGTGTATGTCGGTCAAACCAGCCAGAAACTCTCAAAAAGAATAGCTTTGCACAGGAGTGATGTTGTGAGGAAGCCCACCAGCACAGCCTTTAGCCAACATATTAAGAATACTGGACACACTGCTAACTATGAAAATGTGCAAGTACTAAAGAGGGTTGACAACCAATTTAAGAGAAACTTCATAGAAATGTGCTACATCCATAACTGCAGCTCTCCTATGAACTGTAAGAAAGATGTTGAAAACTTAAGTTGTATTTATTCCTTTCTACTTCAACAGGACTTGACAAGAAGTAACAAACTGGAAAATGTGGGGAACTTATCATGACATGCATAGATTACCTACCTGTGCTTTAGAGGGGACTTCATTTCCTTGCTTATTATGTTGCCTAGGGCTCTTTCTTTTCGTATCCATGTGGTTGTGATGTGCAAAAGTGAAAATTATAACCTCGTTACATATGACACCCGGATGTTGACAGAAATATGTCATCAAAAAAGAAGATTAATTCTTCTTTTCTATTTGTAGTTTTTGTAGGTTGTAAATTTTAGACTTTTTGTTGTGTTTGTATTTGAAAAACTACCCTGTTGTTGTAATGTTTTTATTCAAAATTTTAAATGTATTTTTTAATATTTTTAACATGTTTGTGACAGTGTTTTTTACAACTAGGACCAACTGAACATTTTCAATGTAGGTTTTTAAATGTTGATTTCCACCACTGTACTATAATAGGTTTTCCATTTAGGTGCTGATGAAGGTGACAACATATCACCGAAAATTTCACATATAGAATAAAGTTCTACACCAAGCTGGCTTATACCATCTCTAGCTGATCCTTGTTTTGACGCTTTCCCGAAAGTTACCCTCCAAAGAATTGTATTCTTAGCGTCGTTATACACACTCTATATATATATATATATATCTCATTTATTTACAATCTGTAATAAGGATTATAATAAGTAAATTGTTTAATTAGAGAACAAGAGACTTTCAGGAGACTGTCCAGTAACAATAACCTATTAAATCATAATTTTAATAACAAAATTACTTGTGACTTTAATATAATGTTTATAATAAATAAAACAAAATTTTTTTCGTTAAAATTTTTAAATCTTGTTAATAGATCGCTTGGAGTAAGACTCTTTAGCCTTCTGTTCGCCTGAGGCCTAATAGGGTGCTTCGCTAACCTGTTGGGGTGGTTTTGCAGTCGTTTGTCAAATTTTTGGGAGTAACTGGCAATTTCTTCTTTGACCAGTATGTCGATATTGGATCTTGACGCAGACATCCATAGTTGGATCCAATAGCTCTGTATTGGCTTTAACACTGACTTGTATACTAGGATTTTATTGTATAAATTCAGTTGTGATCTTTTTTCTGTTAGCCAGAACATTTTACTCAGTTTTAGACCCAACTGTCTTCCTTTTGTGAATATGTGTTTCTTCCATGTTAATCTGCGGTTCAGATGCATACCTAAGTATTTTACATCATCCTTTTACTATTGTATATAGGTATTTAATGAGCACGAACAACAGTGCAAAGAATGGGAGAGATACATCACTGACCTTTTTAATGATGCTTCTAGAGAAAATGCTCCAAATACTGCCTGTGACAACCAGTTGGACAGAGGTCCCAATATACTGAATTCGGAAGTCGAAAATACAGCAAGCCAAAAAGAATAAAGCACCTGGACCAGATCAAATCCCTGCCGAACTACTTAAACTTTTGGATGAGGAAAGCATTGCCTGCTTAACCACTTTCTTCAACAAAATTTACAACGAAGGAAAAATACCAGATGATTGGTTAGAGTCACTGTTTATAACATTACCAAAGAAAAGCAGGCCCACCAAATGCAGCGATTTTAGACTAATCAGTTTGATGAGTCACACACTGAAGATACTCTTACGAATTGTACAAAACCGAGTATTCCTTCTATGCGAAAGTAAGATGGGTGATAAGCAATTTGGATTTAGAAACGGTCTAGGAACTAGAGAGGCACTATTCTGTATGCGCGTTCTATTACAAAAAAGTTGTGAATTCCGAAAGAATGTTTATGTTTGTTTCATCGACTTCGAGAAGGCGTTTGACAGAGTCCAACACAATACACTTTTCGACTGCCTACGGGCAGCAGGACTTGACCACTATGATATAAGACTGCTAAAATACTTATATTACAATCAAGTAGCCTCTATCCAAATTGGAGACAGTCCCACTGAAAAAATACCCATCAAACGTGGAGTACGACAGGGTTGTGTTTTGTCACCCACTCTTTTTAATTTGTACTCTGAAGAAATCTTTAGGGAGGCTTTGGATGACAGACAAGAGGGAGTAAGACTAGGTGGAGAAGTAATCAACAATATTAGATACGCTGACGATACAGCCATTCTTGCAGAAAGTGGATGGCAGTTGGAAAGATCCATATAGATCAAGGTCTGCTTTCTCTTAATGGAGAAGAGATAGAAAGGGTAAATCATTTCAAATACCTTGGCAGCTGGTTAAATGTAAATTGTGACTCTGATGAAGAGATGATATCTAGGATCGAAATATCACGTAAGGCTTTTATGACCTGGAAACCAGTTTTATGCAACAGAAACCTGTCAATGAATATTCGTAAGAAGGTCCTGAAATGTTATGTGTGGTCGATCCTATTGTATGGTTGTGAGACATGGACGTTAAAAACCACAATGCTAAACAAGTTAGAAGCATTCGAATTGTGGTGCTATAGACGAATCCTAAAGATATCGTGGGTTTTGCACACTTCCAATGAAGATGTTCTTCAAATGATCAGTTCAGAACGTCTGCTCATAAATACCATAAAAAGGAAGAAAAACAGAATACTTCGGCCATATAATTAGAGGACCTAAATACCATTTACTTCGCCTTATAATACAAGGAAAAGTGGAAGGAAAGAGATGGATTGGTCAAAAGAAACTTTCATGGCTGCGTAATATTAGACAATGGTGTGGTTCCACAGTAGAAGAACTATTTCGCGCAGCAGCCGACAGAGAAAGGTTTCAGGAAATTGTAAACATGATGAAGGCCAACGTCTGAATACGGACACGGCACCCAAAGAAGAAGAAGATTTAATGAGACAGTTGGGCATATACCTTTTCGATTAGTGAACTTTATATGTACTGACTTGCTTTCGTTAACTTTAATTTACCATGTTTGTAACCAAATCGTTTTGTCGAGATTGGTCTGGAGCAGTTGTGAGGGGATATACGGTTTTGAGTAAGCCGCAAGGATTGCTGTTTTGTCTGCGTATGTGGCTGTAACGATGTTTTGACTTGTAGAAAAATCTGCTGTGTAAAGTAGGTAGAGAACAGGTCCAAAGACACTACCTTGGGGTACTTAAGCTTTAATTGGATATTAGTTTTGCAGTTTCTTAGGATAGCGTTAAAAATCTGTGTTAAATATGGCAGTTCTTTCTTGGGAAGTTCTTTTAGAATTCTTGCAGTGATTCTTGTGGAATGTGAAGGAATGTAAAGCTAACCCAAGAATGCACTAATTTCTATAAAATCGGTTGGCGCGCAGTTTTTTGAATTATTGTATGATTACTTCATTTTATCTAATTTTTGATTGGTGCAATCAACAATATAAAAAATTATCTCATCGGGGAAAAACAATTTTCAACAATCTAGAGCTGTTTTATATCGTTTCGCTACATTTTTTACGCCTGGCAACTTCGTAATTATATTTTGCCGGGAAGTTTTATTTCTGAGATTAGTTCTTTTGTGATGTAGGCACTCTGTTTTGTCTTTTCCTCTAGAGATTGGCACATCAATTGGCAAAATAGTTATCTTTAAAGCACTTGAGGATGGAACCGGCTCACTTTCAATTATTTCCTCACTCTCACTCAACCCAGATTGTTCTGTATCGGAACAGTGTTCACTATGCCCAGACGGAGCATCTGAATCCGAGTTATTATCCATTTCCATATCACTCTCACACTCCTCGAACCATTTTATCAATTGTTCTTGTGTTTTCTCATCCATTTTAGATAATAAGTGTAAAAGACGAGCGTAAATAATCTCGAAAGACTACACGAAATAAACAACAACCTTACTCGACAGCGAGTACGCGATCACTGTCGTTCGTGTTATATTTCATCCAACGTGCACCGCGCAGTCCGCACCTCCCACTCCAACCCATTGTTTCGCTTTAAAATGCGATATATCCAAAGCATCACCAGGCATATCTAGAAGCTTTAAATCATAACTAGCCGAAAATCAAAAATATAAGGGTAAATTCGAATTTGTTAGATTTTTTCTAACATCGACAGTGATCGCGGGTTAACAAAACTACTTTGCTTCATTGCTAATTATTTCTTTTAAAAATTAATACAAAAGTTTGTTACCTTAAATTTAAATACAAAACGGCATCCCGCATAAACTTCTAATTATCTGAATCCGATCGCTGTCAACAAAACGGTGATTAACCCCTATTACAGAGACTGTCACATAGCATTTCGAGCTCAAATTACAAATCAAACCAACACTAATGGAATTAGTAACTGCCTGTTTTTAAAACTCTAACCAAAAACGATGTTTCTCCGTTCAGACCGTAAATTGTTCTTCTAACTCTCTACCCTACACACCCCGTCAAACTCGTATTTTTTAGTACCAGACTTTACCCGCATGTAACAAGATCTCTCTTTATCTAAGCTTTGGATTCGATGATATACCTTCAAATTTTTGCGGAAACTTATTTAAATCATAACGCAATTAGACCAGGTCCAACTCGATAGCTACGCAGTTAATATTAGTTTCCAAACAACTTGACAAAAACACTTGGGTAAACAAACTTCAAGTTGCTGGTCACCTATCAGACAGGGGTGTTTAAGTCAACAACTTCAGATCGCTGTTACATACTAGCCAGGGGCGGATCAACTAGTTTCTTTTTATATATTTAAATATTCAAAGAAAAAATTCATGCTACAAGTCATGCTACAAATTCATGCTCTTTTTTCAATACGGTATGATGATATTATGGTTATTTTTGATTATTGCATTATAAAAAAAACGTGTGTGTCGGAGATACTTGCTCCCAATCTAGTTATTTGGGGAGCCTATATATTAGAAGGTTAAAGTTCTTGTCCGTAACACATGTTTCCTGTCTCTGTATTATTATGTCTCTATATTATTATTATAAGATTTAATATCTACTAGGATTTTATTTTATTTCATAAGCTTGTATGCATGGTTTTTGTTTTTTGTAAACAGTTTGTATAAGTTTATTTACAAAAAAATATTAGCTATAACGAGATAAATTTTATTACGATATATTTTCGATACGTTCATATCAATTAGACCCAGCATTCTTATAAAACTAATAAAAATACATCTGTTTCGTATATATAATCCGAATATCGGTTCATACTTCACAAAAGTGACCGTAGAGAGCCAGATTTACAAGTTTTTCCTGGAAATCGAACATACGTTTTTACTCTTCTGGGAATTAAGTCTCGAGAAGTTTTATAAGTACCAAGTTTCTCTAAGAAAGAAATAGAAATTCCATCGTCAGAGTGTAATTTCAGTCAGCAGAGTGCTCCATATTGATCTGCCTGAAAATATAACTTAATATCTCAAAAATTGCCTTCCGTCGTTTGTTAATTGTTTAAAAAATTATTTTTTTTTTATGAAGTACTTTAGCATCCTATTATTCGAGCACGTAAAAAGAGATGTAATATAATTTTGTATTTTTATTCTTAGCAAGGAAAATCGTTCTTCTTCGTTTTTTTTTCTTGTTCATTTTTATTCGTCTTTTCGTTTATAATATTCATTTTTATCTTTCCGGCAATATTGTTTCAGGCTCGTTTTCGCTACAATTTTACTGGAGAGGTTAATTTAACTTTACTGTCAGATTTTACTTATCATGAGTACTGTTGTAAATTCGAAAGTTCTGTAGATTCCCTTCAGTACTTTCGAATTCACTTGTAGTAATGTTTTTGTGTGTGAGACCCACTATGAAAGTAGTTTATGCATTTATTGTTAGCTGGGTAGCTCAACGGCTTCACTTAGTAAGCTTACGTTAGGAGTTGTTCGAAATGTTCCAAGAGCAATTCTAATGCATCATTTATAAACAATTTCAAGATGTTAAGTGTCGTTGAGGCTGACGCATATCAAATTGACCGGTAATGCCTTTTGTAGTCCAGTCGTCAGGGAGTTAACCACTAAACATCATACGAACAAGCTAAATTTTGCAGGGAATATTAATTTTGAGATTCCAAAAAAGAGGCAACAAAGTATACTACTTTTACCACCGGGCTTTCCCCTAAAATCCACCTTTAAGGGGGTAGAAGCGTAAAAAATAGATTTACTTAGAATCTGTAAACCGTAGAAAAAATGTTTCAAACAAAAATGTAGCAGAGAAAATTTTAAATAAAAATATTGATAGGCGTTTTTTGTGTAGAATGAACTGTTTTCTTAGAAACAACGCTTAAAACGACCGTCGATTTTGCATTACAGTTACGCGCTCGAAATCAATTTTCAATAAAATTTGTATCAGCTAGAAGGTACTTACCTTATTTGAAATAAAATGAAAACGGTTCATTCAAAAATAATTATTTCTTTTGAATTTCTTTATTAATTTATTAATTTCCTAATCTTCAGTATAATTTTTACTATTTTTTATTTAAAAAGTAGTTGGCGCCCTTTATTTTCCTTTTCTTTCTCTGTCTTTATTTTCTCTCTCTTTTTGTCCCATAGAATAAATATTCGCCCTCTCTCTTTCTGTCCGGCAGACTATTCTGTTCCGTGTTGACAGACAAGCTAGTTTTATGATATATATAGCAAAATCCTAGACATCTATGCCAACTTCATTTAGTCTCCCACTTTCTGTCAAAACAACTTTTCTAAGGTGGTGGGATTATTTTTTGCTTCTTTCTGCAATTTATAAAAGAAGGAAAAAATTATAATAAGACTTATTTTATGGTCTACATATTCTCTTGGGGTAAGTACTTTTATCGTAATCTTTATTCTATAATTCTGACCGCATTTTCAATATTCATAACCTTATTTCTTTCACTAAACCACGTTTCTTAATTATGATTTTTTATCGATTATATGCATCTAGAAATCTTAACAAAATTTAGCTAAAGTTCAATAATAATTATATTTCATTTTATCCTTGCCATACGCTATTTGTTTAATTGTAATTTTGTAAGATGGCAAGGTAGTTAAACCTTTCTTTCTGATGTGTCTCTAATTAAAGCTGTTTCTTATATTATGGTTTATTGGCATATTGACAACTTTTCGCTTTATTGGACTTAGGGTTGGAGCTCCACCAGGAAGTATGGCTGAAATATCAGAATCAGGATACATGAGCAGTGATCTCTTTGTAAAATGGCTCCAGCATTTTATTGATTCTGTAAACCCAATAATAGAAAAAAAGTTTTTTTGGTACTGGATGGATATACAACGCACTCCAATAATCTTGAAGCAATTTTACTTGCTAAAGAGCACGGTGTAATAATGCTACAATTGTCTGGTAATACAACCCATCGTGTACAGCCTTTGGATAGATCATTCTTTTAACCTTACAAAGGATACTACACTTAATGAGTTAAAAAGTGGCTTCGTTGTAACCCGCATTATGTGGTACACAACATCACGTAGCTGGCTTAATCTCTAAAGCTTATGGGAGAGCAGCAAGTATTGAAATTACAGTCAATGGTTTCCAAACTAGTGGAGTATGACCTGTTGATCGCATGTTCTTTAAAGATCATAACTTTTGTGCGGTTGAAAATTTAAATGACCACGAAGGCAATGAAATCCCAAAATATGGTGAAAATGAAGAGCCTAATGAGACAAACAATGGACCACTTAGGTCTACAACAGAAGCTAGTGTAGAACACAAAATAATCTGGCCTGAACTACCTGGTCCCAAAGAGAGTTTAGCTACGACCACTACACACACTATGCCTACCAAAAAAACTTGCGAAGCAAACTATTGAAGCCCAATCTAAAGTCCAAGAAGGTAACGGCACAAAAGGCAATGGTTTTGATGGAAAGTCCCTATAAAAATGGATTAGAATTAGGTAAACAGCTACAGTTAGCGCAGTAACAGGTAAAACAAATAAAAATGAAATTGGGGAAGGCTAAACCGAAATCGTCCAAGATACTTGTAAGTACTCCAAAAATAAAAACTAGAAGGTAAAACTAATCTTAAAAGTAACAAAAAAGCTTTCAAGAAAAACTGGTCAGAAAAAAAGAAATATGAAAATCCTACAGAGTCTGTTCTTCTAAATACCGCGTCAAGCTCAAATCAACCTGACGTTGTTATAGAGATATGTGTTGATAAGTGGTTATGTTCAATTTGCAAGGAAAAAAGAATTGAAGACATTATCCAATGTACTAAATGCCATTCATGGAGCCACGAAATTTGTGCAGAAGTCCAACCTGGAACCCAAACTTTTTCTTGTTTTGAATGTAAATAAAAATATTATGTATGTAAATAATTTGTGATATTGGAAATTAAACAAAACATGATTAATGGTATTCACACTTATACAATATTTACACAAAAATACAATAAAATTTATTATACTATACACTGATCCTTCTATATAGGTTAGTACGGGTACAATTAAGGAAACCCATGGTACAATAAAGGCAACTAGTTTTCTAAATTTACCACGTGCAACCTACGAGAAAAGCATTTTTTTTAACAGTAAAATCAGTGATGTTATGATAGTTACAAAAATTATTATATGTGTGTAAATGTTTATTATTTATCCTAACATATTGTTTAGTTTAATATGACGTAAATTATTCAAAATAAAATTCAAAATATGTTAAGTAGTGTAATATTTGCAACTTTCTATATTAGCTGCATATAAAAAATAAAAAAACCTGCTCAACTCAACACTTTAAATAAGACTAAGACTCTACAATGCGTTTTATATTGTAAAACATACTTATTTCAGGAAACCCTGAAACACAACACCCTCTCCCAACCCTACTAAATCACTAATGTTAATTACCTCATCAGTCTTTGAAAGCGAAGGAAAACAAACTACTTGAATTCGAGAACTCGAGATGACACTTCCAGAATCCGAAGGCAGTAAAGATCAATTTGTTCCAAAAAGGGGTCACAACAATGACCAAGGCTATCAGTATATTGTGTGAATAGGAAGATAAAAATGATTAGGATATCAAAATTATTAAGATATACAATGATGCAATCTCAACAAATATTAAATAGTTTACCAGGTTGTTCTCTGTTTTAACGAAAACGCTCTACCAAAGGAAACTACATCTAATTAGTATATGTTTTAATAGGAATATGAACCCTCACAGAACTTAGTTGGTTACATAAGGGTACAGGTTGCTTACATAAGCTTACATACAGGTGACTGAAAATATGAAATAAAAATTTAAAATTTTATATATTTTTTTAATAATTGATGGTTCGACCGTTACTTGATGGAAATTCATTTTATGTAACAAAAAACTTTAAAAACTTTGTTTTCAAACTTCTACAAAAATTTATTTTAACTCTTTAAGGCCTTTATTTTGAATGTGAAGAATTTTAAATTCTTCGCTAAAAGAATGATTGTGATTTAGAAGGTGAAGTGCGTATGTAGAATCTGTTTTTCTATTATTGAAAGCCCTTTTATGTTCTGCTATTCGTTTGTTAAAGGTTTTACCAGTTTGACCGATGCAAGTTTTTGGCAGTCGCCACATTTAAGTTTGTACACACCACTGTGTAAGTTTTTTTATTTTGGCTCTTGTTGTTTTTGATATATTTGCCTAGGTTGTTATTTGTTCGGAAAGCTGGTGTTATTCCTTTCTTTTTATGTGTTTGGCTATTTTTATTGTAATTTTGCCTTTATATGTAATCGAACAGAAGGTACTGGGTTTTTTCTCTGGTGGTGGAAATACTAATTTCAGGGCTTTCTTGTGTAGTTTTTGCTTTAACAATTTATTAATTGTTTGTTCATTGTATCCGTTGTTTACTACTATTTGCTTAATTATATTTAATTCTGTCTCAAAGTTGTATTTTGACATCGGAATTTCTGTTAATCTATGTAACATAATATGATATGCTGCAAGTTTATGTTGTGTTGGATGGGATGACGAATTGTGTATAGTCGTGTCAGTCTGGGTAGGTTTGTGAAATATGGAGAAGTCATGTTTTTTTTTAAATCTGATAATTTTTATATCTAAAAAATTTATAGATTGATTTTGTTCTGTTTCTATTGTAAATTCAATATGACTATGAAGTGAATTAATATACGATAAAAATTGGTCGAGTTGTCCGTTAGTTCCTGTGAAACATACTATTACGTCGTCTACCGAACACCAGCTTTTCGAACAAATAACAACCTAGGCAAATATATCAAAAACAACAAGAGCCAAAATAAAAAAGACTTACACAGTGGTGTGTACAAACTTAAATGTGGCGAGTGCCCAAAAACTTACATCGGTCAAACTGGTAGAAACTTTAACAAACAAATAGAAGAACATTAAAGGGCTTTCAATAATAGAAAAACAGATTCTACATACGCAGTTCACCTTCTAGATCACAATCATTCTTTTAAGGACGAATTTAAAATTCTTCACATTTAAAATAAAGGCATTAAGCTATCCTTGTTAGAATCTATGAAAATCAACAAATTAAAAAACACAGATATAATTCTAAATGACCAGCTTGAGACAAACAGTTCTCGACTCCTCAACCTATTTCATTAGAGACTATAAAGTGTAAGAGTTAAAATAAATTTTTGTGGAAGTTTGAAAACAAAGTTTTCAGTGCTTTATTTTTTTTTTAACCATGCTGTCCTATTCGGGTCTATTTGACCAAAAAAAATTATTTCTTATTTTGCAAATTAGTACGCAGGGTAAGATTTTGGTGTTTTGTGACTTTATTACCCAATATGAGGTCTTTCAATTGCATATGAGATAAAAAATCAACTTCCTAATTTTTTTGATAAAAATTAAATTGTTACCTATAGTACGTTCGGGTTAATATGACTCACGTATTTAAACCGTTAAAAATTACCTGTGCACGTTAGTTTAGTTGGAAGTATTTTATATATTTTTTAACATTTTGTCAGTCAGGTACGTCTGTGAATAGAAACAAGTTTCTGCAAACTAGTATTTGTAAAAAATGTGTAGTGTAGCTGGACGATGTCACTTAGAAGGGCATGTCACGTAGTAGGAAGTGGGGAAGATAGACAACCCTATTTGTATATCCATATTTGGATATACGAAGATGACGGGTGCTGCATATGTCATAATGTTGCGTTTACTTTTGTCCAATTCTTTACTTTTAGAGCACTGTTCACTTATTTTTTCTATAATAAACTTATCTTTTAAAAAGTATTGACAAATTTTATGTACTTTTTTATTATTTTCTTTAGATAATTTTTTCTTTCGCTTTTCGCTCCCACTCAGATGTTTACCAGAACTAGATATGTTTATATCTAACTTTCATAATTAACTTACCTTTGCCTTTATTTAGAGGTTTTATAAAAATTGAATTACTTACAAAAAATTAAAGACACAAATGACCCATTTTTAAAATAATCGACTAAGAGCAGTTACTTTTAGTAATGTGTATTATAGCCCTTCATATTTAAAAATTACAAATCTGGAATTCTCCCAACACCATGCGTGTGTCTAAACAGTCAGCGAATTGTTGCATTTAACAACTGTTAAAAAACAAAATATGTTTAACCCTTCTGTACCGTTTGAGTCAACTATGCAAATGTACTGTTCGGGTCAATATAACCCAACTATGGTTTAAGGTCCTTAATCGAAATAAAATAAGCTAACGGTGCTAAACAAAACTTTATAGGCAAAAAATTATAAAGGCATCTTTTTCTTTCCCAGAAAAGCATAAGAACAAATATCTACAAAATTTAATTTTGTTTAGAACTGGAACAGTAATAAAAAGAATCTTCTTCTTCTTTAGTTGCCATGTCTATTGCGAATGTTGGCTATTAACATGGCAATTCTGATCTTGTTTGCGGCGCTTCTAAATAGTTCGACGGATGTAAGCCCTAACCACTTCCGCAGATTTTGGAGCCACAGGAGAGTGTCTTCTCCTGCCTGGACCTCGCTCACTGTCTATTTTTCCCTGGACAATCAATTGCAGCAAACGGTACTTATCGTGTCTCAATATGCGGTCTAGATATTGTAGGAATGAGTTTTACAAATATGTTTGTATGCTTGTTTAGCAGGCGGAGTTGGATTGTTCATAGACGGTTCACCAGAATTTCCATATTCTCTACTCGCTTCTGTTCATGTTCTTTTTACCAGTTCTTGTGAGTCTTTAGTTCTGAGTTTCACCAGTGTTTTTCCCACCTCCTCAAGAAAAATTCGCTGTTTTGTAAGTTTTTTGGTGTTCCATTGAGGATTTATTGATGTTCATAAAACGAATGCGTTGTAGGCAGAAATGGTCAGCATATTATAAAAACAATTATAGGCCAGCGATTTGTCTTCCGCTTAAATGTATATGTTCTAAAAAGCTGATCTATAGTATCCACTGCTCTCTTACTGGAATTAAAATCTAAAATAATTTGGGGCTTTTTATCATTTCTGTTACTAATAGCCTTATCATGATGTAAAGTAATCATAAGATTTTTATTCTTTTTAGGAATATAGTTAACAACAGTGATATCGTGCGTAAAGTAAAAAGACGAACTATGAACTTGTTTATTCGCAATTTCTGCTGAAAGCTTTGGCTTATTGTATATGTATAGTCCTCAGTATTGTATTGTTTATTTTTAGAACCCTGATTCCGTCTCCTCGCGGCACCTGCTTCCTTTCCAGTATAGATCTGTAATTTTAGAGTATACGAACTTTTACTGTCACATAAAGCCCAAATTTTATGCCGTATTTCGCTGGTTAGCTTAGAGTGTACTGTTTGAAGGAACAGCGGCCTCTAAAAGCAGCTAATTGCTCGCTGACGCTAACATTTTCACAAGTGTTCAAAAATTTTGGTATGTTTTCTACCCATTTTTCCCAAATTTTACGTATTGCAGCAAGTTTATCAGTATGTCTCCTATTCTGTCTAGTAGTCTTGTTATCAAAACGTATTACTTGCAACATTTTTGTTAATACTCTCAGGGACATTGTTTTTTGAAATAAACTTTGACCTGTTTCTTCGTTTCACAAACTTTTAGTTAATTCGCCATGGGAGTTGAAAACTCCAGCTAATAATAAAAGACCAATGTATGCTTGAAAACCAATTTTATTCAAGTCTTTCTAGTTGGTTCCTAAAACACGCTGTCCTTCAATTTTGGTCATATTTATAATTTGGTTTGCAAGTAAGTCAGAAAAGAATACGTTAAATGAATTTTTGATATCCAAAATTCATGCACATGCATACCTTGTATTTCCTGCAGCATTATTTATAATATTCTCTTTGGTAAAACGACCGCGTTGATACAGAGGATTGAGAGACCACTGCATATTACCGTCTTTTAAAAGAGCTGTTACAGAAGGTTCTACAGGATATTTTACATATAACAGAACAGCAGAATCATCACTACTTTTTTCCCCACTTTCACTACTTGTATTGTTTTCTATTTTTAAGATGCACTCATCAACATCATCAACATGCGACATTATCAACATGCAAACATAGACTGAAATTTGAAATGTAACTGAATGCGCTTGGCATATTATTGGTCTATTAGCCTATCACTTGTCTATCTCCCCCACTTCCTACTACGTGACATGCCCTTCTAAGTGACATCGTCCAGCTACACTACACATTTTTTACAGATACTAGCTTGCAGAAATTTGTTTTTATTTACAGACGTACCTGACTGACAAAATGTTAAAAAATATATAAAATACTTCCAACTAAACTAACGTGCACAGGTAATTTTTAACGGTTTAAATACGTGAGTCATATTAACCCGAACGTACTATAGGTAACAATTTAATTTTTATCAAAAAAATTAGGAAGTTGATTTTTTATCTCATATGCAATTGAAAGACCTCATATTGGGTAATAAAGTCACAAAACACCAAAATCTTACTCTGCGTAGTAATTTGCAAAATAAGAAATAATTTTTTTTGGTCAAATAGACCCGAATAGGGCAGCAGGGTTAAAAAAAAAATAAAGCACTGAAAACTTTGTTTCAAACTTCCACAAAAATTTATTTTAACTCTTACACTTTATAGTCTCTAATGAAATAGGTTAAGGAGGGGAGAACTGTTTGTCTCAAGTTGGTCATTTAGAATTATATCGTAGTGTTATAATTATATATATATATATATATATATATATATATATATATATATATATATATATATAATTTATAATATTATATAGTTATAATCATATAATTATATACAGTGTTTTTTAATTTGTTGATTTCCATAGATTCTAACAAGGATAGCTTAAGGCCTTTATTTTAAATGTGAAGAATTTTAAATTCGTCCTTAAAAGAATGATTGTGATCTAGAAGGTGAACTGCGTATGTAGAATCTGTTTTTCTATTATTGAAAGCCCTTTAATGTACTGCTATTTGTTTGTTAAAGTTTCTACCAGTTTGACCGATGTAAGTTTTTGGGCAGTCGCCACATTTAAGTTTGTACACACCACTGTGTAAGTCTTTTTTATTTTGGCTCTTGTTGTTTTTGATATATTTGCCTAGGTTGTTATTTGTTCTACATCTATTTGCACCATATCTTGGACATGTAATGAGGGGCGAAAGATTGAAGATCTTAAGACTCAAAATTCAAGGAAAAATAGAGCGTAGAAGAAGCGTAGCAAAAAGACGCATTTCCTGGTTGAAGAACCTGAGAGAATGGTTTGGTTGCAGCTCAAGGTGATTGTTAAGAGCAGCTGCCTCGAAGGTCAGAATAGCCATGATGACTGCCAACCTCCGTCGCGGAGATGGCTTTTAAAGAAGAAGAAGAAAGTAAAAACTTTAATTTAATTTAAAATTAGATATCTACGCTACTGTTTAATACAGTACTGCTCACTCTAACAGTGTTGCCATTTTACTAGTTTTTACTCGCTCGGGTTTCTATAAATTTTCTCACGGAATCACGTTAAGTTTATATAAAGTCTTACCAATATTTTTTCTGCTTCACACACTCGCGGTTTTTCCTCTTATGCAGAATATGTCCGGGCACACTCGCGGTTTTTCTAAACACGTGTTTCGCGGTACTAACACTTTGCGAGATAGAGCACGCTTTGTCTGTACACGATTCAAAATAGTATTTGCGGTATTTTTCGCGCAACTAAAGCGGGAGAGAGATAATTAGCGATAGAAAACAGTAAAGATAGATGCCGTTCTTCTTGATAAGCGAAGAGAGAGAGAAAGAGAGGACTGTTCTCAACGACAAATACCTGTACCAAGCGATAGGTAACAGGGAAGAGATAATGACGGTCTCTAGCGGTAGCCGACAATCAAGAGGGCACGACTTGCCCTAGCGGTAGTCACATCAGGAGGGCACGACTCGCTCTAGTGGTAGTCAAATCAAGAGAGCACGACTGGCCCTAGAGGTGGCCAAATCAATTGAGAGTGTTTCTTCTTTGCTATCTTAAAACTGTCTGTATTTGTAATGGAGTAGGGTTAAAATGTAAGTAGGTAGGGTTATTAAGGGTTGGACTAAGATAATAATTGGAAAATTGCGATAGAAAGATAGTTAATAATACAGCGAAAAAATGGCATGATTTTTCGCATGTGAAAAAATTGAACAGCTAGTTTTGCTTTTATATGATATTCTTCTCTTTCATTTAACGTATAACACCAATCGGACCAACAACAAAGAACACATGATGTAATGCCCTCTTAACAATGCCCCAATGTGTGTTTTCTATCTCAACATATTCGCTACCCCCTTTCCTTTCCAATAATATATTATACGTCACGACCCAACAAACTATTCTACCTCCATCACAAAACGCTGAAAAACAGAGCAGAATGAACCTTTGCATTTTCTTATGGGATTTTAAATAAGGCAGAAACAATAGTCTGACAATTTTTAATTAAAGGTGACTAATCTACAAATTCAACTAAACGGTACCGGCAACCATGTAAAATTTCAGCAGTAAACTCTTACCGGGATTATTTTTATTGTGTATGCTTCGCCCATGTAAATAAGTGAGAAAATAAGATAAATTGGCCTTCGTAACAATATACATTGGTGCGATTTACGAGCGTGAGACAAGTTCATTGAGTAGTTTAAAACATCGGTAAACTTATCAATATTTTGCTGGTATATATATATATATATATATATATATATATATATATATATATATATATAGATATTATTTCAAAATAATAAATATAAAAGAAATTAGTATTATAATATTATGATTTTTAATTAATAAACTTAAATACTGATTAAAGAAATAATTTATAAGTTATAGACTAGAGAATATTATAAAAAATATTTATATGGGGGTATTTTTAAGACATTAGCATGATACCTAATAAGTTTTTTTATTTGGTTAATTTAATAATTATAATATTATAGATATATTTAAGTGAGCCATGTGCAAAGGCAACCAAATATACACTGAATTGAGTCTGTGTTATTATGACATAAGAGTCAATTTCAACAGAAAGTGACATTTGAATAATAATTACGGATGTAAAATAGTTAATTAATTAACTTAAGGTATTTAATTTACATATAAGTTAACATTCTGATCTGAAAAACTAATGTCCATAAATTCTCGATAGAAGGGTAAAGAATTCTCTAGAAAACATTAGAACGTTAGATGTCTAGAAAGTTAACCCCATTTGCGAAGTAGACTATTCGAGAACATTCATATATCTAGGAAATAGAACAAATTCCAATAAGATTGCTTTCAAGAAAATGCGGGAACGATGAAATGATATAAATACGATGTAATTTGGAGGATAGGAGGACATTTGACAGTATTAAGTAAGACAGTATGAAAGTAAATTAGGATAGTTAACAGTTACAGTAAGACAGTATGGAGTTAGTTAATTAAGAAGTTAAACAGGAGACAGTTCGACAGTTAGTTAGTGAATTTATTAAGAAGTTAGGCAGTCAGTAAATAGTACAAGCAGTTCATAGTATATAGTATACAGTGATCAGTATTAGAGTAATAATTATACAGAACAGAATGAATATGGAAATTGGAGAATAAAAGAATTTAAAATTATAATATTTATACGGTGATTGGAGATTGAAAACAAATTAAGATTATTAAAAAGAAAAATAAACACGAAAGAAGAACAGAAGAACAATAAAGAAAGAATAATATTTTGCCCATTTATTAATGCTATTAAGAAGAAAATATTTTAAATTGGTGGAAGCTGATAATTAAAACATTGTGGTATATTTGACAAAAGCAATTTTACAAAACAAGGATAACCGAGGCTGATAAAGAAGATATTGAGTGGTGATTATACCCTTTATTTTGGAAAACAGTTTCATTTAGGCATTCAGTGATAGAAAGGTACCAAATTTTGTTAATATAATTTAATTATTGTAAAACTTTCAAATTTAAGATAGGTTGTTCTAAATTTATATTGTCTATATTAGATATATATGTGTGTTTCATATTAGTTATAATAAAGATAATTTAAAAAAGTATTTACAAACTAATTCTTTGAGAACTACGATAAAAACCTTATGCTTATATATGTTATTTTAAAATACTCATTGCTCATACACAAGCAAAACATCATAAATATATATATATATATATATATATATATATATATATATATATATATATATATAATATATATTTATATATATATATATATATATATATATATATATATTCCAATATATATATATATATATATATATATATATATATATATATATATATATATATATATTGGAAATATATTTATTAAATAGACTTTATTATTACCTTTAAAATAGTTTTGAGATAAGTAAAGGAAATTTGAGGCAAGTTTATTCTTGATAAAGTATTAACCCATTAGCGGCCGCTCAATAAACAAAGAGAAATTTGACAGACAATTAATTTATTAGATTGTATTAAAAACATATGAATTAAGACTAATTTACAACCAAAAAGATTTTTTTCTCATCTTCAAGGAGAACAGTACAATTTTTATAAAGGAACATATTGTATAATAAATGTAAATAAAATTTTAAGGTGAAAATTTTTGAAACATTCGGGGTGTACCTAAATAAATGGTATTACTTTTGCACATCCTACATTTTTGCACTATCGTCTCTTTTTGTAATGTGGCCAATATTGTCGAATCAGGTTTCATCTGGTACAGCCAATTTAGATTGACGTCCATGTACTAAGCTTGACACTGATGTAGCGGTTTCCTTAGTATTATAAATTATAAATATAAATCTATGTCGACTCATGCTTTCTCTTATAATGTGCACTACTTTATCCTCATCATTTGACCAACACATATCAACTTGAAGCAGAGTGTAAACCAGATAATATACATGCTAATAATTTTTATTTAAATCTATGTTATTCATTTCAAAATCGTGACGGTTATTCTGAGATGCATAAATATTTGTAAAATATAGAATGCTTTTTATTAATTTTTTATCAAAAAACTGTAAAAAAATTTCAATATAAGACTTGCCCCCATGGTTGGCTTTTATATTGTCTAAATATTAATCAGACTGATGTTGAATTACTACTGAGCACGAGTGAGTATCTGTTGTTACAACTTGAGACAAATTTGGATTTACAATATTCTTAACTTCTTATTCTTTTATAGTTTCACCGTGTATAATTGAGACATTGAAAAACTATATCGAGTTATATTTTAATACTTTATTATTTTTTCTAATTGAACTTCCTAAGTGTTGTAATTACGGCCTAGATTAAATTGTGTTGTAAGCTCATAGTTCAAAGTTTGTTAGTATGATAAAGAATTAACCTATGTGGTCAAGTGTACATTATTTGTAAGATTATAAATTGGGGAGTTGAGGTCATTTGAGATCAGTCTAAGTTACCTAACCAACATCTATAGTGTAATTAGTAGTAGCTGTCAATAAAACCAAAATTTTTAATTTAAAACTTCAACGTTTTATTGTATTTATCATCATCGATCGAGAAGAAAACTATTTTTGCCTGGTTTTTTCTTTATACGTTTTATCTGTGGTTCGGAGGAATATCATAATTAGATTCGTCAGAATTCCCAATCACTTGTATTTCATATGTACCTGCAATAACATATTTTATTGATTCTTCACAAATAATATTATTATCAATGTCTTCTACATCAGAAACTTTCTAGTCTAGTCTAGGCGGCAAATAAACCACGTTTAACGTGTCAACATTTTCACAATCTGAGTCTTCTTCTAAGAAAGCTGTTAACTCTTTAGTAGTTAGTGCCATCTTCATTTCATATTTCGAGAATTTACTGAAATAAACAAAAGCAACTACTACATAAACGCATTCACATGATAATAGTTTAGCATATTTCATTTTAATTTATATGAAATTTAAAATATATTTTAATATTTATATAAACAAATAAACACAAGGAAACTTTCAAATTAAGTTAAAAACAAACAAATATGACGTTTACAGCACATAGCAATTCTACAAATAGAGAATGATGTGTAATGACGAGATTGTATGTTAAAATTTCAGATTATTTTTAGTTTACTGAAAAAAATAAATATTTTCCAGTTTTCTGTTTTTTGAATTTCTATAGTAGGTACTCTCTAATAAGAATAAAATTTTACGTAAATACATCTTATATTTAATTTTACCTAAATATTTTTTTTTATTAAAAAAAGGCTTTTTATTTTCTAATTTCGCTGGTCTAATTGTATACACGACAATTAAAAAAAGGAATGAATATTGAGGGAAAGCAATAAGTGAAAATAAATACAAAACACTGTTTTCTCTTGTGGATAGCTGCGATAGCCGTAAAAATCCACGTCGATCGCAGAATATTAGCAAATAAAAAAGAACTGTTATTTATTTCACGCAAATACGTAGTATTTAATGACGGATCTATCAACCGCATTTACTTTTTGGTTCTTTTACATTCAATTTAAAAAGTATTGTAACGCTTTAGTTTTGATTTTGTAAGCTAGAATTAAGATAAATTTAATTGTTTTCCTAAAAACAGTTTGTTTTTCCATTTTGAGTTTTTTTTAAATATTATTGATAAAAATTTATTCAGGGTTAATCTTTCATTCTTTATATGGATGAACCTGAAACTAGTTCTGGGTATATTTTTTTCACGTTTGCACTTTCAACTCGGAAATTTTTTTCAAAATAAAAAGAAGAAGAAAAGAAAATAAGGTTGTACCAGTTTCCACGCTGCTCCTTTAAAAATCTCCTTAGATACGCCCATAAACCAAATTAAAATGTAAGAAGTCGCTGTGGTGTCAAATGTGGCTAAGCTACAAGGGAAATGTTTATTTGGTTTGCAGATGGGGTCAATACTAGATAGTGCTTACTGCGCACATCTCTGGTGGCGAATTTCTGACCAATTTGAGAAATAAGCGTCTTTTACATTTCTCGAAATTTTAGTTAATACTATCATTAAATATAAAAATAACTTAAATTAAGCAAGAGACGTAAATATTAATAAATTTAATATCAAACTACGCCATAACGACAATCGCTCTAAAGTCCTAAAGCTGCGCACTAGTCCCAAGTAAGCAATCTTAATTATTTATTGTATAAAATGGGTATATATATAACGTTGCCGTGGGAATACCCATATAGGAGGCAATGCTTTTCCATCAGCAGAAATTATGCCCACTTGTGTAACTAATTCTCCACGTTCACGTGAGGTCACCTGCCCTATTTGATGTTGACCTTTTCTTCCAATTATTTTAGGTACACGCTGAACTGTAGTAACCCCAGTCTAAAAAATAAGTGATATTAATTATCAAAATAACTAAACAAAATTGTTAATTGACTCACTTCATCTAAATTGAAAATCGCTGAAGATCCAAAAGGATGACGACGTAAAACTTCTTCTAATTTATTTTGAAACGTCTCAACAGTAACTTTGTTAAAACTCGTCATTCTAGCGAGACTAGTGGCTTCAGGTGTTCTAATAGATAGTACAGGATGACGTTTCATGAAACCTGAAAACCAGTCTGTTCCAGCTTCTTCATTTTCGCTCCATGTAGTAGGCATTTTAACATGGTTTTTCTTGGCAAATTCAAAAGCTAAACGTCTTGCAGCTTTAGGCGTTAGTCCATGAAACATGGAAGAACAATCTAATAAATATTTTTCAAGCATTTTTTCCATTATATCGGTAAACACTTGAGATTGCTTGAAATTTGGAGAGAATGTTACGTTGTCTATACCCACAGCTCTAGCTTTCTTTACGTAATCTAGAAGTCTAGATTTAGGAACGCCGTAGGTTTTGGCGCTATTCCGAATGCTCAATTTGCCGTCAAGCACCTCTGATGTGGCATTTTTCATAGTGTCTGCAGAAAATTGTCGTTCTGTTACCCTTGTATATGTACGGGGCATTATGAGCTGTAAGAGAAAAATAGAATAACTACAGATCAGGGGAGACTTCGGACACACAGGGGAGAGTTCGGACACTGTGTCCGAACTCTCCCCTAATGCAAACATTGGTAATACAATGGGTTTATAAAAAAACTTACCTAAATATTGCAACAACATAAACGCAAATTAATGAAATAGGTATAGTAGATTACAGCACCAAAGTTTTATACGTGGTAAGTCTATGTATTTTAAAATATATCTTCTGGATTGCACCGATATTTTTAGAACAAAACTCGACAAAACACTTCACAATAGATAACTCTGTGACTACGACCGAAATCACAGCTGTCAATACATAACCTATAATTATGTACAAATAAGGTTGTGTTTACCAAATGACAACAGTGCATCTTCAAAAATGTGCGAAATTCAAATGTGTCCGATGTCTCCCTGTGTCCGAACTCTCCCCGGTCTCCGGGGAGACCGGGGAGAGTTCGGACCATTTTTAAAAATTAATTTTTATTAGAAAAGTGTATTGATATATTTACCTTTTAAAGTAGTTAACTTAAGCTTCCAAGGTTCAGGCATAACCAATCAAGAGCAGAATATATCAAATCAATAAATTAACAACAAAAATAAAAAAATATTGCAGGGGGTCATTTGTCCGAAGTCTCCCCAGAAACGGGGAGACTTCGGACTAGGAACTGGGAGACTTCGGACAGTACTGGGAGACTTCGGACAGTACAACATATGTTACTTATAAAAATGTATTTAAAAAAAATAGACATGTTTAGATATTAAAAAATTAATGCAATGAATAATCTTCTAAATCTGTATTAAAATAGATCATATTTTCATATCTTTGACGTGTATCTTTCAAGGGCTTCGGTAAAATACATTTTATGTCTTCAAATATAACAAAAGCATCTTCTTCAGTGGAGATAAACCGATTAGAAGTGGCATGTTTTTTATAAAATTTTACGTCGTATCCTTTTATCTGTTTTTCCTGAATTTCTGCAACATAGTGCCGAAATGTAGCTGGTGTTTTTCCATAAACTCTGGCAATTATAAACTGACCATTTGCAATATTTGTTTCTTCTGTATCCACTTCGTCATCTTGCTCTATGAAGTCAGAGGATTTTTCATTGCTCATTATGTCTTCAGAGGAAGAAGAAGAAGATGTTTCAACAATTTTTTTAGTGACTTTCTGTCTTTTTTTAGGATTTCCTTTCCTTGTAACAGATCGTTTTAGTTTCCTGTTGGCAATTTCGTCTTTTTCTGGAGTATCCGTGGCAATGATACATTTGCCCTTAGGCCTGCCTCTATTTGATGTTTTACGTTCTGGCGCCTTGGGAAACGGTCTAACCATTTCTGGAGAAATGATGTTTGGAGAAGTTGAGTGACTCGGAGAAACTAAAGCTTTGCTTGGCCCCGGTTTGGACAAGCTATCAAAATCTCTTTTTCCGAGTTCCGGTTCTGTAGTAGGCATTGGTCTATCTGTCACGTAAGAAGATAAGAACTCTTCTTCTCCGAATATATTCCTGTCAAAAGGCCAAATACCTGTACACTTGAAACCACTTTTAATATTAACTGGATTGGCAGCTCTGTCCCAAGCAGAAGAACAAATAGCAGGCAAGTCATATATAGAAAGTGTCTGACCAGGATTAGACAACATCCAGGAATTAGCACCATCATTAAAAAACTTTTTGAAAGGACCAAACACTGTTCGGTCCAAAGGTTGTAACTTATTAGAAGTATGAGGTGGTAGTGTCAAAACAGTAATTCCATTTTCTTTGCAGTAATCAAGTCCCTCCACTGAGAGATGGACTCGTGGTTATCCATGATTAGTAAAATTTTATTAGTATCAGAGCAGAGTGTATTTTTGACAACATGTTTAAGTACTTTCAAAAAATTATCACTTGTCATCCATCCTGAAGGAGATACTAATCCTAAAGCAACTTGAGGAACCCCTTTCATCATGCGGTTTTCATCAAAACGTTGCCGTGGGAATACCCATATAGGAGGCAATGCTTTTCCATCAGCAGAAATTATGCCCACTTGTGTAACTAATTCTCCACGTTCACGTGAGGTCACCTGCCCTATTTGATGTTGACCTTTTCTTCCAATTATTTTAGGTACACGCTGAACTGTAGTAACCCCAGTCTAAAAAATAAGTGATATTAATTATCAAAATAACTAAACAAAATTGTTAATTGACTCACTTCATCTAAATTGAAAATCGCTGAAGATCCAAAAGGATGACGACGTAAAACTTCTTCTAATTTAATTACTATTTATAACTGGGAATAAGCCACATTAAAGATAAAAATACATTTATTGACGTTTCAATTTCCAATTCGGAAATCGTTCTCAAAATACAAATGGTAAATTAAACAAATTTTGTTTAATTTACCATTTGTATTTTGAGAACGATTTCCGAATTGGAAATTGAAACGTCAATAAATGTATTTTTATCTTTAATGTGGCTTATTCCCAGTTATAAATAGTAATTAATTTACAATGCCACAAGAAAATAGCTTCAGAACAATATTCTTCTAATTTATTTTGAAACGTCTCAACAGTAACTTTGTTAAAACTCGTCATTCTAGCGAGACTAGTGGCTTCAGGTGTTCTAATAGATAGTACAGGATGACGTTTCATGAAACCTGAAAACCAGTCTGTTCCAGCTTCTTCATTTTCGCTCCATGTAGTAGGCATTTTAACATTTATTTTATTTTATTAATGTATTATTTTATACATTTATATGTATATATATATATATATATATATATATATATGTATATATATATATATATATATATGTATATATATATATATATATATAATATATATTTACGGCATAAAGTGGACTCCGCCCATGTTAAAATTCAGGTTCAGGTGAGCTCCGTGGTCAAGTGGACACCGATATACGGAGCTCACTTGCCATTCCATAATATTGGCTCTGTGGATTCGTCAACATGTATAGTTTCATAATTTTTAAAAAAAATTTGGAGCCCATAATTATCCCTGTATCATAAATGTATATCGCTTAGTTCACGTGTATATATTATAGGGGTCGTTCAGATCTTTTTCACTGTATATTGGAACCATAAGTATATCGGTTTAAGTAAGCTCTGATAGTTTGGCAACTCTGCTATAAGATGTATAATTCTCGCGTAAAGTCTGGACGGTTTATATGGACTCCTTAGTTTTGTTATCATTCATACGCATTACAGTGTGTAACAGATATGTATACTATTAACTACCTGTTTTTGGTAGGTACGAGTTCTCTAAAAATAGCTTTATAGATACAAAAGGATTTTATTACCAAATTGGATTTTGTTTCATATGCGGAAATTTCCTAATGTATTTTGTTAACGTGAATATGTCTTCATAAGTTTTATTTAAGAATCCGATTAATAAGAACTTCTTTTATTTCATCCATTGTTTTATGATATCTTGTATACAGCTTTTTTATTATTTTATTTCTGGTTTTATCTATGTACTACATATAAGTTTGGAAAAAAGGTTATCTCAAAATAAATATTTAAGTGCTAAAACAGATATTTTTGTGTAAAAATGGGTAGTAGTGCACAAAAAAAGAAAGAATTTATCTAACAAGCATTATACCACTTGTCCAATATTACATACTTCTGAATGTTTTATTTTCTATTTAGGGGTAATATGTTATCAATATAAGTGGAGTTAGTTTCAAATTTGCAATGATCTTTATAAGTAAAAGCTTACTGGCTATACTTAACATGTTTAGTTCAAATAAATAAACCTTGTCCCTTCAGAAAAGAGCGATTTGAAATGAAAAGTGAACTAAGAAAGTGTGATGAATCTTATACCACCCCACATTCACACAGGTTAACCGGTGTTTACAGGCAAGAGTCCTCCAGGCAAATTTAAGGAAGATAACAACCATAAGGAAGTTCCTTTCGAGGGTTCAGATGGCGAGGAGCAGCTTATATTTTTTTTGTATATCTTGCAGATGTGATGATCTGATGACTGACTAATTTATAGCTAAATATACTTACGTGTTAAGTATGTGTTTTTGTCACCCATACTAGCAAGGTATATTCGGCAGCATAAGCATAGAGTTTAAGTCTACGTTTTAAGGGTGGAAGAATGTGCTTCCTATTTTGAGCTGACAAGTTTGCGGAGAATATTATTTTTCTGGTTCTAGGTTGCCATTTGGTTTTAAACAAAGTTCTGTGATAGAAACTATCTTCAAGGTATTTATAGCAAGTCCAGAGTTTAAGGATTTCATGACACTATTGGTTCAGGTATATCTTCAGATTTGTGAAAGCGTCTCTATTAGGGACATTTCCGGGGTTTGGCTTAAAATTGATTTATAATCTATTTTTATTATTTCAAATCCTATTCCTATTACTACTTAAAACTAAACATTTGTCATCATTGTCCGGTTTATTTAGTAATTCTTCTTTCTCTACTCGTTGCTTGGCCTCTCCTTGGTTCTTTTTATGTTGCTCTGGTAGTTTTTTGAACACGCTATTTCCAACCCCTTTTCTTCTTTAGAGCACCATCTCCATTCCTTGCCGTCCACTGTGATTTTATTGTATCCTATTTTGACCATTTTTCCATTTTCCCTCATTTCTCTTGCTTTATCTCTTAAAGCTTCCATTTTCTATCTCTCTCCTTTTGTGAGATCCTCTGTAATCCATATTTTTTCGATCTTCACATTCTTAAGTTTGTATTTGTTTCTTAAGATTGTTGTTTTTTCTTCTTCGCTTTCAAGTTCAATTAAGCATGTATTTGTTCCTATTTTTTGTGCTCTTTTAATATTGGTTTTGACTCCAAGATGATTTTCTAATATAGTATTCATTCCCTCTTTCAATGTTTATGGGTCTTCAGAGTCTATTTTTGATCCACTGATGATTATATTCTTTTTTCTTTGTCTAACCTTTCTAATGAGCGTTTTAGATCATTTAATTCTTCCGTTATCTTTTTGTTATCGGTTTTGGTTAGTTCGTTTTCTCTTTTCAGTTCTTCTTTCTCTTTTGTTCATTCTTCCTTCACCCTTTCTATTTCCAGTTTTATGCTTTTTATTTCTTCGTTATTTTGTTTTATCTCTTCTTTAACTTTATTTATATATCTTCTCATCTCCTTATTTTCTTCCTTCATTTCTGTTTTCAGCTCTTTTATTTCCGTTTTAATCTCCTTATTTATTTCTTCTAGTAGTTTCTTTAGTTCTTCCATTTCGCGATTTTTTATGTTATCCTTTGAAGATGTTCTTAACGTTTCTTTGCTTCTTTTGAAGGCTTCCTCCTCGTCGAATGAGTTATCGTGTTCTGGCTTATTTCTTTTGCTGTTAATTCGATTTAGTTATTGTATTACATTTACTTTTAATTTATTATTTTAATTTAATTTAATTCTAATCCCAACTTTAATCAAATCTATTTTAAGGCCAGATCTGGATTTTTGTAATAAAATTATGTGGCTTTTATTTTGATCATTAATTTCTTGTCAGCACTAATTACTTTCTTATCTGCCAAAAAAAAAACAAAAAACGCGTAGGAATGCCTAAGCAGGTCGACCCTTCGAACATTCGCCAAAACCACTTTTTTAATCTTTCACTCAATTATTCATTTACTTAAGACTTGTTAAAATTATTAAAATAGTTCTATCTTACTTGTCTGATGGTATTTTCTTTATTAACTACTATCACCTGTATGCACTTAACTTTTGATACTTATTTTTAAACTCGGTTGAATTTTCTAACTTGTAATTCCCGAATAATTTTAAGTTTATTACGAAGCGAAATTAAATGAACCTACTGTTGTCACTTGCAGGACCGTTTCAAATAGTCAAAAAATTAATAAACAGCCTACTAAAATAGAAATATCGCCTATTTAAGACGTAATCCATTACCGGCCTAAGGTACAAAGCACTCCTAGCATATGCTAATGATATAGATCTCATAAGAAACTCTCTCGTCCGCAAACATCTTCAATAAAGTGAAGAGAGCACGAAAAATTTTTCACTTAAAATCAACGAAATGACTCAATCATACAAGCGAATCAACAAAAGAGACCAATTCAATAAATCTAGATAAAATATTAAAGTTAACAATCACAATTTCCAAAATATGGAACACTTTAATGCCTGGTTGCACCAACATATCTTAAGCTTAAGACGTGCCTTAGGTAGGCCTCAGCTCAGACTGATAGACCGACCACGACCAAACCGTCCGACGGCGATCAACCAAATTTTGTATTTTTATTTTTAAGAATATAAAGAATATTTTAAAATCAAAAATTATGGTGCAACGTAAGTGAGAGTTAAGGCAGCCCTAGCTATAAGCAGAGCTTGGCTAAGCTGGAGCTTAAGATCTATTGGTGCAACCAGGCATAAATATCTTATAAGATAAATTATCACGGTTAATAATAATGCCCCTAAAAAATACAGAGAATAATTCATACTTTAGACCTATTTTAATACATGGATGCGAATCATGGACAATGAGTAAAACAAGTAAGGAAGAATTACGAATATTTGAAAGAAAAATAATGAACATTTTTTAACCTCATTATCATATCGCTACAAATCTGCATAGAATAAGAACACATACTAAATAAAGAAAGCTCTTATAACGATATTGTTCCGGAAAATAAATCCCTTAAGGTAGATCGGACACATGCATAGACGCCAAGATGTCAAACTTATAAAACTGGTATGGAAGGAAGTTGGCAGAGAAAAATGCCATATCTAAAAAAAATAACATTTCAGTTGATTACAGATTCGTGGAAAATCGATCAACTTGGAGAAAATTTGTAGTTAGCGAAGACCCACCCAGTGTTGTAGCGCTACGTTATGATAATGATAAAGACAAAGGAGAAACAGTGACAAAAAGCAACAAACATGGACTAATGGAGTGAAGCTGCTTTAAAATCTTGATTGGAGAGGATTAAAATGAAAGTATAAGAAATACAATGTACTTTCTTAGCAGTGTACTTTTACCTCTTTCAATAAAGTATGTTTATATGGACTTCTTATTTTTGTTATCATTCATACGCATTACAGTGTGTAACAGATATGTATACTAATAACTACCTGTTTTTGGTAGGTACGTGTTTCTCTAAAAATAGCTTTATAGATACAAAAGGATTTCATTACCAAATTGGATTTTGTTTCATATTATGCGGAAATTTCCTAATGTATTTTGTTAACGTGAGTATGTCTTTATACGTTTTATTTAAGAACCCTCTTAATAAAAACTTCTTTTATTTCATCTCTTGTTTTATGATATCTTGTATACAGCTTTTTTATTATTTTATTTCTAGTTGTATCTGTGTATTACATATAATTCTGATAAACGGTTATCTCGAAATATAGTGCTAAAATAGATATTTTTGTGTAAAAATGGGTAGTAGTGCACTAAAAAGGGAAGAATGCTTAATTTATCTAACAAGAATTATATCACTTCACGATCATTACATATTTCTGAATATTTTATCTAGTATTTAGGGGTAATGTGTAATCAATATAAGTGGAGGTAGTGTCAAATTTGCAATGATCTTTACTTTATAAGTAATAGCTTACTGACTGTACTTTACATGTTTAGTTCAAATAAATTAACCTTTTCCTTCAGAAAAGACCGATTTGGATGATAAAGTCAACTAAGAAAGTGTGATGAATCTTGTACCACCCCACATTCACATAGGTTAACCGGAGTCCTCCTGGCAGATTTAAGGAAGATAACTACCATCAGGAAGTTTCTTTCGAGGGTTCAGATGTCGAGGAGCAGCTTACTTTTTTTTGTATATCCTGCAGATGTGTTGATCTGGCCAGTTTTTTCTTCGATTCTAGTCATAAAATGGGCTGGTATGCGTGGAGTTGATGTTACGAATCTAGACTTTGTTTCTTTCGTTCTTTAGCTACTTATCTTCGGATATTAGGTGGATTGATAGCTACGATATTGTAGAGCTTATGTATGGATGTGAGTCTTAATAATTACCATCATTAAGTTTCTTTCGAGGGTTCAGATGTCGAGGAGCAGCTTACTTTTTTTTGTATATCCTGCAGATGTATTGATCTGGCCAGTTTTTTCTTCGATTCTAGTCATAAAATGGGCTGGTATGCGTGGAGTTGATGTTACGAATCTAGACTTTGTTTCTTTCGTTCTCTAGCTACTTATCTTCGGATATTAGGTGGATTGATAGCTACGATATTGTAGAGCTTATGTATGGATGTGAGTCTTAATAGAGGTACTCTGAATTTGACTGACTAATTTATAGCTAAATCTACGTATTAAGTATGTGTTGATGTCACCCATACTAGCAAGGTATATTCGGCAGAAGCATAGTTCAAGTCTACGTTTTAAGGGTGGAAGAATGTGCTCCCTATTTTTAGCTGACAAGTTTGCGGAGAATATTATTTTTTGGTTCTCATTTCATTCTTATAGTAGTATTAGGTTTTCATTTAGTTTTAAACAAAGTTCTGTGAATAATAAAGTGTGATAGAAACTATCTTCAAGGTATTTATAGCAAGTGCAGAGTTTAAGGATTTGTTGACACTATTGGTTCAGGTATATGTTCAGATTTGTGAAAGCGTCTTTGTTAGGAACATTGAAGGAGCATACCTAACTTTTGCCGGGGTATGGCTTAAAATTGATTCAGATTCTATTTTTATTTTGTTTAAGGTATTATTTAGATTTTTCTCTACTTTAGTAACAAAAGTTTTTGGTTATGCCACAATAGATGTATCGTCTACATAATAAAAGTCCTACTGTTTACCGTTATGGGTTGTGTAAATGTTATACAGCGTAGGTGCGATTACGGTACCCCAAAGAAGACCGTTCTTCTACGTTCTCCATCTGCTATTCTTACCGCTGAGTGATACGAAAAATCTTATGTTGTGTAGGCATACAATAGGTAGAAAAAGGAAGTCATGGCTGCGAAATATTCGAGACTGGACAAACATGACTGTAGACGAATTATTTCACGTTGCAAAAGACAGAGAAGCTTTTAAAAATGTGGTCGCCAACCTCCGGAAATGGGGACGGCATAGGAAGAAGAAGTAGGCATACACGGATAATACAAGTGAGTTTATTACCTAAGGGGATATCACATAGATTTTGAAAAAATGCCCTCTAATTTAAGATGTCGTAAGCGGCATTGAGATTGACAAATACGACTCCTCATACCTGATATTTTTCATACCCGTCTTCGCTGTGTTGGGCAAGATTTAGTATTTGTGATGTACACGATCTTCCCTGTCATATATAGCCACTTTTGTCTTTTAATTTTAGTTCTTCTTCTATTATCGGTTTATATTAAGCATCATGTGCAGATTTATTTTGTATAGCTGACAAAATAAATAGATATATTGGCTGATAGCTTTTGTGGTCGTTGGAGTTTTTGCCAGGTTAAAGCATAGTGATAACTTTGTCTTTGCTTTGCTTGTCTACAGACTTTAGATATTAGCCATTGTAGTATTTTTGGTCAAAATTTTATAATTAGTTTTGTGCTCAGAACCTTAATCGGGAGCCGTAATATTGTTTATTTTATACGTGGATAGTGGATCCAAGCTCAACATAGTTAAATGGTTCCCGCAGTGACTAGTTTGAGTCCTCTCTCATTTTAAGTTTTTCTTTGCTTCTTTGCCGGCACTTATTATGTAATCTTCTGCGATCAGTTTTATACCAAATACCCTAGGTTTGGCCCTCTATGTGCTTACTGCACTAGAAATACGTCACATTTGTGTTAAGCGTTTATGTCTGATAAGCTTAAGTAAAGTAGAGCGTATGTATAATACCCAGTTAAGTGACAATCATATTATTCATGTTAATGTAAAGTTAATATACTTTTTGCTTATATAATTACTCAATATAGTATTTGCTTTATTTATTACACCTTCCATCAGGCTTACGAATTGTCTTTATCTCTAGATATAGTTTACTTTATCTCTATAGAATAGTTGGTCCTAAAAAGGACCGATTTGACAAAACTCATATTGGACGAGTGATTGAAGAATTAACCAATTAATTAATTATTCATTACTCAAGGTACGCCCGATTGCGGTGGTCTTATTAGTACTTAAATTTTCGTGAAGGCTTCTACGTTGAACTCCATAAAAAATGACAAAGTATTTACTTTTGACTAAAAATCTAAATTTTACATACTGTTACTTTTAGACGATATTTCGATTTGTATAATTATAAGTTATAAGATTTGTATAGTTATAACTGTAGCCATGGACGTATAAACATAGATGGACACAGCAATAAGATACCTTTAACACACAATGTTTTGAAGCTTCGATAGAATGTGATGCTTCCGCATTGAGTATAAGCGTGCTTGAATTTTTACTCGCGGGTAATTATTCAGATTTTAAAAATTGGAAGTAGTAATAATGTATAAAAAAACGTTTAAAGAATTTAAAAAAAAACGAGAATTTAACTATTAACAAATCACGTCTTTATAGAAAAATTAAAATACAATTTTATTATATCTTATTGAATACATTAATAAACATGAATAAACCCAATGGTACGCCTATTAAAATGTAAATAAACACGCTTTTTCATTTCCTCATCTTAAATAATGTAAATTGTATGTACTTACAAATGAAATGAGAGACCGGGATGTAAATATTTCGTTTATTTTATTTTACTTTTCACAAATATCACTCAAAATACAGCCAAAATATCTAAAAACAATTTTTCCTTATTTCCTCAATCGTTGTAAACAAACATGGAATAGCTTTTGAAGTTTGACGTAGAACCGTAAAACAGAGAAATGTAAACAACCGTTGCCATTTATAAATAGTTTTCAGTGCTTCTAAATATAGAATAATTGATTGATATCTATTATACGCTATTATTAAATGATAATGAACGGAGGGACCGCAGACGTTCGGATACAATTAGCGTCTCTTAGCAAAGACAATGACGTCGACTTTGCTAAGTATCAAGACAATTACTCTACACACACAAACACTCACACTACATTAATAAACTTATCTTGATTGAGACTGACTGAATGACAATTGTCCAAGCCAAAACACACACAAAAAAAACCACACTATGTGCACACTTGATATTTTGATTACAATTAGATATATTAATATAACCAATAAATTATTATTTTGGTTTGATAGCACCTGTAGAGTATAAAATACGGAGTAATATTTTCAGCGACTCGCGAATAAGAAATTTTAATAAAAAAAACGTGACAACAGTTGGAGGTGCTGAGAATGTGACATATTCAAATAATTTTGACTTCACAATTTTATGTAAATAACTGAGTCCATCTGTGTTTATACGTCCATGACTGTAGCTAATATATAGACTCTTTGTAAAAAGTAAATGAGTTTGTAACATCGGTCGCAACTCATATATGGATAATAAGGAAACAAACAGGTTAAAATAGGTGTACAAAATTTTAACTACATATATATCGGCGCCATTGTTCAGGAGATGAGTTTATCCCAGGTTTTCAAAGATTACATTCTTTTACATGGATATTCTAGGTTCTATTTACTTATTTTCATTACTAAAAAGTATATTTATAATAAAGGCTTTAAGCTGTCTTTAGATTCTATGAAATTTTTTTGGCATAGACTTTTAGTCATTCAGCCAGACTCAACATGGTACAAATAGTTGTTTGAGTTTATATTAATAAATATACAAAACAAAAGACAGGTAAACAGGGTCACTCTCTTCTCGCCTAGGGCCCCATTAAGGCATTTTTTAAAAAGACGTACAACACTAGGCCACGGTAAGAAAGGACTTTGACAATTGGGTTAGAAACAAAGGTTACGTTATTAACTAATGCATAATTATTTAGATGGTTATTTTACTATCCTTTAAAAACATAACTAAGGAATCATACACTGCTCTCGAGTCTAGTGATCTCCATGAAAATTTAAACCTATGGAAATTGGCAAATTACAAAATACAGACATAATTCTGAATACCAACTTGGGACAAACAGTTTTCCCCTCCTCAACTTATTCAGTTACAATCTATAACGTGTAAACGCATACTTGTTTTATTGCTAGATACAATGAATTTCCATCAAGTAACTTTCAGCAATGTGACAACAAATTGCTATATAACAGTACGAGGCAATATCATCATATTTGCGTTACATTAATATTTATGTGGCAATAAGCTGTAAAAGTCATTGCCGTTTTTCCGATCGTATCATATTTTAGCATAGTCACATTAGAATTCTTTTTAAGCAATATACTGTGTCATATTCTTCTGATTTATTTTGTTGACAATTTATTTATGCTTATTCGTTCACCTTTTGTAAAGCAGTCTGTTTAAATATTAGGGATTTATATAATCTTTTTGTTTATATAATTTGTTTATCGATTTTACTATTTTAGATAGAGTTTCATAATTATAGTTTTTTTTTATTTTTTCTATGGTAATACATATAAATACCCAATTCGAAAGGGAGAAAACCAACGAGTTCTAAATTGAACATAGACATTATTCTCCATTTCTTCCTATATGTTATATAGAGATCATCGTCATCGTATAGTCGGAACGCAACAAGATTTTATAACCATTTCTTCCTTTTTGTCTCTTCATTCCTATTGCAAACTCAGCCACATAAATGGCCTTTCCTAGGATACTTTTTTTAAGCCTAGTTCGTTTGATTACATGTAATTAATTTGATAGTCCTTAACAGATATGTATTGATTGTAGGTACGATAGCAGGTGTTGATAAATATGATGAGTCGGTAAGTAGTCTCATTATTCCTAAATCTGCGCCCTTCATCCGTGGACATCCTAAGGGCATTTTTTCTCTCGGGGCATCCTACCAATTTAACTTGGGAATGCAGTTAATGAGAGAGCCTTTGGATAAAGCCAGCGCAACTTTAGAGTTGAGATTTAGGTTCTTGTACCTCGTTGCTATCTTTATATATGTGTTTGACCTTGGCATTAGTTTCGTTCGGTATTGCTTAGTACTCGGACATTTGTAAGTCGGGAAATACCTCTGATGGCTTTTCTAGCAATCCTGATCTAAATTAATACGTTCTCGTTACATATCCACACATTAGCACTGGTTCACTGTTTTATATATCCTGATTTTAGAGATTTATATTAGGCTTCTGGATTTAAAAGTGTTATAAGGGTTCTATATACATCAGTTAGCTACCTGAATTTTCCCTTTTATTTCTTATGTGACAACGTTACCTACGATATCTAAGACGCTGCAATCTTTCAAAATTATATAGCTTTATTGTTACGTTATGCCTTACTCTACATCCTTTCTTTTGTATGTTAAAAAACATTTATTTGATTTTCTCATTAGTGACTATTATACCGTTTTTGCTGCTAGTAGCATTATTTTATAGCATTCTAATATTTAATTTATGGATTATATTCGGATAGCAAATAAATATTCTTTACTTACTCGGAGAAATAATATTCTAACACAAAAAATCCTATTAAATGGCCAAAAACCTCCGTACATATTCTATTCACTTATAAGGGCAGTATAGTCCTGGACTGGCTAATTTTTTTATAATAGGAAACATGAGTGTAGCAGTTTTAATGTTTTCGGGACTGCTACTTGATATCGTGTAGCAGAAATATCATACCAAGGTATTGCATATAGGAATTATTGCTTTAAAAAAGGAGAAATAGTGACAAAAAGTAATAAAAATGGACTAATGGAGCAAACCTGCTTTAAAATTTTGATTGGAGAGGATTAAAATGAAAGTATAAGAAATACAATAATTGATTGATGGATTCGAGAAACTTGAGACTTGAGAAAAGCACACTGACGTGTATATCCATATTAAATTCCTTAGATTTTTATACTTTTTTTTAGACTTTTATACTAATAGCTTTAAAATTAAGTGTTTGGTGAAAATAGCTACGCGACTTTAATGCATCAAATATTTTGTTAATTAAAAATCAACTTATTGAAATTAGACAGCAAAAAATTATAATATTAAAGAATTAATTTATAAATTATTATAGTCTAATTTTAACTACTTCATGAAATAAATATTACACGCCATAAACTGCAGTAATTGAAAAATTATAAAGATCTTACAGAAGAGTTTCTTAAACTGTTAGACGATTACGCTACTCGATGTTCATATTAATAGGTTCCAAAATGTACCACCTATAAAATTTAAAAATCTACTACTAATACAATTATTGGCAACATCGCAGGAGTTAAGAAGTGTACGGGAAAAGTTATATACGGATCCCAAAAATGTTTGATCCTATTACGGAGTCCACTTGATCCGACGTATTGGTCGGAGTCTACATAAAGCGCTACTCAGATAATAATATACACGGCGTATATTCTCCTGGAGTTAGTATAATACCGTTTTAGTACGGAGCCCATATTAACCGCTAGAAGTATATATATATATATACATATATATATACATATATATATATTAATATATATAAAATCCGTATATATATATATATATATATATATATATATATATATTGTTATGATATGTAAAATCAAGAAAATATCGGTTTGTTTAAAAATATTTCAAAGTTCAAAAACATTAAAATAATTCAGATAAGTCAAACCATAAACTACAAACATTTCGAAGAATGAAAGCCTTTTAATTTTGGATTACCTGTATTGAACAGTACGTAAGATATGCATAAATTATTTTCTTTGTTAAAATATATTTGAGTGACCTCGCATAAAGTTGAGTGAATTCCTATTTGCAGCGGTTTTTCCAAATAAATGTTGTGGAGTAATTAGGACAATAGAATAGATTTTAGAAAGATATGTTTTTGTTAGTTTTTAAGAATTGGTAGGAAAATATTATTTTGTAAACAAGTTTTAGGAATTTTATAATTGTAGGTAAAAATTTGTGTGTTATCGAAATGAAGAAATGGGAGATGTATTACGCGTTTTGATTGGATGAGATTGGAAAAGGTGGGAGGTTTGGTTTGAGAATGAGACTTTAGTTAGTTTTTGAAGAAAAAAGAGAGTCAGTTGGTTTCCAAGGGTCCAAGGCGAACGGCCGTTGTTGTCGGGTAGTTTCCCAGAGGTAGGAAGAAAGTTTGTGAGTTTTCGTGTAGTTAGTGTATCTGACAGAAGCTGATCCAGTAAAAGATTGTAAGTTATATTTTCTACTTATATTCCAAGAGTCACTGTTCAGGCCAACGAGAGATTCAGTTTATCGTAAACAAAAGATATTCCAAGAGTCAGTTTTCATTCAGGCCAACGAGAGATTTAGTTTATTAAGAGAAGAAGAAGCTAGCATAACTTGAACGATTCGTGCATTTGAAGGAGATTATTAAGGACGATTAACTTGCAATAATTTGTTGTAAGATTGCTGATTACCTAGGGAGCGGCTAGATATAGATATTTTGATTAGAAGATTTAGAAGATTTAGAATAATATTTGGAATTTTGGAGATTTTAACTAATATTGTTTGTACCATTAATTTTTGAAGGTTCACGTCCGTAGAACAAAATTTTGAGAATCATTATATGATATTTTGTTTATTGAAAATTTTTAGTGTGAATTTTATTTTATTATTTTATTTCAATATATAATGTTAGATCCTATATGTTTTTTATTATTCCGGTATTCTTTGGACCTTACCTTTTACATGTAATAGCTTAGATATTAAAGCACGAATAGAACCCTGAGCACGAAGAATTATAAAGTGTGATAGAATCATAGTCATATCATTTAAATAATTTTAATTAATTAATTAATGAATTAGCTAATTGATTGCTTGGCGCACTAAGATTTTAAATATCACAATAATATATATATATATATATATATATATATATATATATATATATGTATATATATATATATATATATATATATACATATATATACCTATATATATATATATATTTATATATATATATATATATATATATATATTTATATATATATATATATATATATATATATATATATATATATATATATATATATATATATATATATATAGACAAGGTAGTCCAAAATTTTTTGACTAGTTTGGAAAAAATATGTAAATACTTTTTTCTTTTTGGGTGTGGTAGTCAATAAAAAATAGAGCTTTGCTAAGGCGTACTATCTATTCTGAAAATCGAGTTTTCGGTGGTTGTTTGCCACCTTTATCAAGGTCTACAATGAAAATTACTGTGTTCTTAGTAAGTTCTTAGGTTAGTTTTGGAATATACGGAAGGGCATAAAAATACACACTTGTTTGAGAAGAATTGTTTTGTGGTGAGGGCACTGATTGAGAATTAGTGAGAATGTTATTTCTGTTAACAATTGGAACATTAAAAATTAATTTATCAATCAGTCTTAGAGGATATGAATTTTCAACAAAAATATTTCGTAAGAGGTTAAGATCATGTTGGAGATAATCTGGATGTGATAACCTTTTGACACGTTCTCTTATTGCTAGGACTAGGTTGGTTTTCATTCTAGGAGGATAGAACTTTCATTCTAGAACTTACTAAAATTTTCAAAGAATTTAAGAACATCAAAATAGCTAATAAGAACATCAAAACCATACGTCAGCTATATAGCAAAATAAAACAACCCCTAACTACTTTAGAGTCAAGAGATGTTGTTTATTGCATTCAATGTACTGAATGTCCATCCACGTACATTGGTGAAACTAGAAGAAATCTGTCTAGTCGTATCATTTCTCATAAGAGTGACTGTAGACTAAATAAACCCACTTGTGCTTTGGCAGAACACACTATCGATCTTGACCATAAGATAGATTTCAACAATGTTAAAAAAAATTTGGGCCAGAGAGAAAAATAAATTTAAGAGAACATTCTTAGAAATGGTACATATCAGCAGGAGTGATAACAACAATCTGAATAAAAGATCTGAGATCCAGAATCTTAGCAAAATTTACAATTTTATTTTGACTTTTGACTAGGGTTTTCTGCATCTCAGAGTGTTTCATGTCTTGTTTCTTAAATTCCATTATTAATTGCTATAATTATCATGATTAACTTCAGTTATTATTCAGATGTTCATTTTGTTTTGGTTGTTTGTTTTTTCTAAACCTACTTACTAAATACTATTTTCTTTTTATTGTTTGACATAATAACCTTTTTTATAAATTTCCCTTTCAATTCAAAGTTGGTAACATGGTTGGTAGTACTTAAAATCACAAACGGCATTTTGTTAGACATCAGTTTGAAAGTTTGTTTTTTGTAGTTACATCGAACTATTTAAACAACAATAGTTCCTCCTACTACCTCTTTCTGTTCGTGAGATGTGACTGAATTCAAACCTGCGAAGACGGCTGTTTTTTGTCAAACATGTCGTCTTATTTTTTACTTTTTAAACTTTGTAACATGTTCTTTAATTTTTAAGTTATTTTAAAGTTTTTAAGTTTTAATGCCTTCAGTAATTCAGATCACATTATGTTATTTAACGTTGTGTTTTATATGCTATGAATCTTACTTTCTGGTAAGTTTTTATAACTTTTATATTACATCAGCCTAATTTTATTATTATTAACACAGTAATTTTCATTGTAGACCTTGATAAAGGTGGCAAACAACCACCGAAAGCTCGGATTTCAGAATAAATAGTACGCCTTAGCAAAGCTCTATTTTTTATTGACTACCACACCCAAAGAGAAAAAAGTATTTATATATATATATATATATATATATATATATATATATTTATATATATTTATATATATGGTCAGATATATTTCCGCGGTCAGATGAATGAAAATCACAATCATTTTACCATCGGTCGTCTTTCTGTCTTATGGTATATCCAGCGAACTTCCACTTAAGTTTTGCTATCTGTGTTGATACATCGGTCACTTTTGTTTTGTTGCGGATCCAAGTATTTCTTTTTCTGTCTGATAGCGTGATGTTCAGCATTTGCCTTTCCATGCCTCTTTGGGTCTTTGCTATTTTTTCGATGTTTTTCTTTGTTAACGTTCAAGTTTGAGAACCGTAGGTAAGAACAGGAGGTATACATTGGTTGAAGACTCTTGTTTTTAAATATTGGGTGTATTTTCAATTTTTTAGTATAGAGGAAAGTTTTTCGAATGATACTCAAGCCAATCGTAACCTTCTCTTTATTCCTTCGGTCTGATTTTCTTTATTTAATTTAACTAGTTGTTCCAAATATACATATTCTTTAACTTGTTTTATAGTTGTTTGTGCAATTGTAATTAATAATATTTATGGTTGGTTGGTCATAATTTTCGTTGTATTATAATTCTTTTGTGGTCCTATTTTTGTTGATTCGCCATTTAATTCATCCATCACATTTTGTAATTTTTCCCTTTTATCTGTCAATAATACTATGTCGTCTGCATGTCTCAAGTGATTTACATAAGTATTGGTCATTTATGTTAATACCCCGTTTTTTCCATTGTAATTTTCTCATAGCGTCTTCCAAAGCTTGATTGAATAGTTTGGGTGATATAGTGTCACCCTGTCTGACTCCTCGCCGTATCTTAATAGGCTCCGTTTGTTCAACTATTTAAATGGATGTGGTTGCTTCATCCTATATATTGGAAATTAAGTTCGTATATCTATAGTCTATTCTCTCATTTTTTAAAGAGTTCTTTACAGATCAATGTTCCATCTTATCGAATGCTCTTTCAAAGTCCACAAATGCCAAAGACATTGCGATTTGATATTCGTTGGCCTTTTTAATTAATATTTTTATCGTAAGCAGATGGTTGCTTATACTGAATCCTTCTTGCTCTCTTGACTGGTAATTATCTAACTTAGTTCTTAATCTGGTTGTAAGTAGTTTAGTTAACAGTTTATACATTACATTAAGTGGATTTATGGGCCTATAGTTTTTCAGATCTTTTCTATCGCCTTTCTGAAATAGCCATAGTGTTATTGCCTCGTTCTATATGGTGATTTTTTTTTGTGTTCAATATTTTATTCATTAGTACATAAAAAACTTTTACGGTAGGTTCCTCCCCATTTTTAGCATTTCCACGGTTAATCCATCTTTCCCATGGGTTTTGTTATTTTTCATTTCTTTAAGTGCTTTTTTATTTCATTTTTACTAATTTCTGGTTGTAGGTCAGAGTTAACGTTATTTATTTTCAGTTGTAGCTGATTACTGATTTCTTGGGTTGGTTTTTTTTTCTGTTTTATAGAGATTTGTATAATATATGTGCGTTATCTGTAAAATTTCTTTTATATTGTTGGTCTTCACTCCTTCTTTGTTTTAATGCTATTAATTTCAGGTTTCGCTTTAAGCACTTTATATTTCTATTTTTTTTAATTATTCTTTTCTTCTTGTACTCTCCTTTTACACTCCTTGATATTTTTTTCTAACAGTTTTGTTTATTTCTTTATATTCCATTTTATTTCTGTCCACTTGTTCTAGTAATGTTCTTCTTGTGTTCATAAAAATCCTTGTTTCCTAAGATATAAAACTTTCTTTTTTTGTTGTTGTCTGCGCTATTTCTGTACCCACTTTCATTAGAGTTTCGGTAAATATCATGTTTATTTCATCGATATTTTTGTTTTCTATATCTTCCTTCGTCGGCAATATTTCCTTTATTCTCTCTTCTTACGTCTGTTTTTCTTGTTTTTCCTTTTCCATGTCTAATTTCTGATTATTTTTCATTTTCTTTCTTGTTTGAATCTACTATCAATGATCAGTTTGGCTCGGACTAGTCTATGGTCGCTACCAGTTAAGAAGCGATTTAGGACTATTACGTCTTTAACGATGGATTTTTCCATTGAAAGAATATAATCAACTATGTTTTTAGTTTTACCATTGGCACTAATCCACGTCCATTTTATTTGTTTTTTTTTTAAGAATGTAGTTTACTGATACGCAATGTTAAATAATATGCGTACTGACAGTCCGCACAAGCCTTAGTAGAAAATTAAGATGCTCTAGCAGAAAAACCAATACAAAAAAAATATATTATTTCCAAGAAAAATATAAGTTCATCCTTAAGGATAATTTTCTTCCTTAAAAATATTTTATTGAACATAATAATTTTAAAAATGAACAAATTAATTTTAATTAAGATTAAGGAAATAATAGAGCAAAATATTCAACATTTTATAAAATAAAGAAAATATTTAATTATAATAAGACCAGATAAAAGTTAATTAACCCTATTATTTTCTTGTACTATTTTAGATATTTCAAAAATTCCAATGATCTCGTATTTACAAACAAACCTTTTTTCAAATTTATTTAATTTCCTATGATTGTTTGCAAGTTCTATTTGGATAAGGCAAACTTGATTCCGTTGGAATTTATGCCCCAATAAATCTAACACTCTAATTACGGGACCATCAATAACTCGTAAAGTTTTATATCAAACACTAAATGGCCGAAGTAAAAACGGTAATAAAATTTGATTATTTGAGAAGAATAAAAATATGGGTAATACCTTACAGATCTTAGACAATAAAAAAAGTTACAAACGATTTGGTTTTTGTTTAATCAGACTTTCTTTGTGACATACTAATGTTTTCTGGAAAACAAAAAATAAATATTTTTTTTTGCATAACTTATATATATATATATATATATATATATATATATATATATATATATATATATATATACATATATTTACTCAAAAATGCTTTGCAGAATTTAATATTTTTAAAATTATCCACCGAATTCGGTGAAATATATCTTTTTTAAATACTTTATTATATATAATTGTATGTTTTGAAAAAAACAATAAACAAAATTTAAAGGATTAACAATTTATTATTATTATTTATAATATGTACTATAAGTATATTTTTTTAAATTTGTATAGGTAGAGGAACTAATACTTAATATGCCGTACCTCTTGCATCAATGCAAGTATGAATGCGATGTCCCATGCTTCTTATAAGTGTATTAATGTAGTTCTTGTCCATGGTGTCCCATTCTTCAATCTCTGCTATTCTAAGGTCTTGTAGTGGCCTTGGGGGTTGCTGCCGGAACCGAAATTTTCTTTTGAGCATACCCCATCCGTGCTCAATGGGATTGAGGTCAGGTGAGCAAGGTGGCCATTGTAATCTGACGATATCTTCTGCCTTTAAAAAATCTGCCACATGTATCGAACGATGGGGAGGCGCATTGTCGTCAATAAAAATTAATTCTGGACCAACAGCTCCTCGCCACAAGCGTACAACAGGCTTGGTACAACTAACAGAATGGTATCAATATAAATTTGTCCATTCATGTTCCCACCAATAGGAATTAAAGGAGTTTTATTATTTAGCATGATGCCGCCCCAAAACATTATGGAGCCACCTTGATATCGGACTTTTTGGACGGCTTGGTTAAGTCTATCCTGTCGATTTGGGTTCCTCCAAATCCCTAGATTTCGATCCTCCAAATTCGGCAAGTATCCGACAAAAGGCTAATTTTGGTTTCATCAGAAAATAACACGTTTCCCCATCTGTTGGGGAACAGTAACGTCGACTTGTGTGTGGCCTTCCCCAATCAAAGTAACGATTCTAGCTCTGTTGAACTCAGATATCACTTGTCTATTGATATTGTTCACTACACAGTAAATAAAACGCTAACCAATTTTTAAAAATATCGGTTTTCAAAAAATGATGAACGCAATATGAATACCGAGAGTCTCCGCGACAATTAAAAAACAAAAAATTTGGAAACCTCTTAGCTCAAAAATTTGCAGTTACTAAAGGTCTCAGACAAAGATGTCGTATCTCTCCGACTCTATTTAAGATTTATATCTCTGCAGCTTTGAAACAATGGAAAAGGAAAGTTAAAAGAATGGGTATACAATTGAACGATCAGGATTACATATATACTTTACAGTTTGCAGATGATCAGGTGGTGACCTCAAATGACAAAGACGACATGGAATACATGCTTAGAAAACTAATTGAAGAATACCAGAAATGGGGATTAAATATCAATTTAGAAAAGACAAAATCACTCTCTATTGGAGCTGAAGCAAAACAACTCGATATCGATGACAATCAAAAAGTAAAACCATGTAACGCATATAAATACCTGTGCGTCATCTTCGACCGTAGTGGAAAAGACGAACGAGAAATAGAACATCGAATTGTACAAGCACTAAGACCTATAGCATGTTTGAATGGAGTTCTATGGAGTAAAGAAGAAAAGAAAATGGAACATCTGTGAGACAATGGTTAAAACTAGCCTACTTTATGGAGCTGAGACATGGAACATAACCGAAAAATATAAGAAAAATGTCGAAGCCACGGAAATGGATTCCATCAGAAGATCTATGAGAATATCAAGCGCCGACAGAATACAGAATGAAGTGATAAAACAACAAATGGGTATAGAGGGCACTATAGTTGAGGATATTGAGAGAAAACAGCTTATATGGTATGGGCATATGAGCCGAATGGGGGACGAAAGATTGCCTAAAAAAACGATGATGTGGCAACCCCCAGAGAAGAGAAAACGAGGAAGACCACCACAGAGCTGGAAGCTGGGAGTTAGGAAAGCGACTAGCGCTCGAAATCTGGACGAAGACCTAACTCAAGACAAAATACAGTGGCGTTTGGGAGTCGGACAACGTCGTAAGACGTTATAAAACCGAATATATATATATATATATATATATATATATATATATATATATATATATATATTCATGTTCAACGAAGTTAAATCAAAATATTAAATGAAACGTACTTCGATGTGCAGATAATTATAATTGATATCTACTACTGTCAATGTAATAATTACGAATGGCTATTATCCAGGTGGATGTGCTTTATAAAGTTAAATTTAGTAAATATATTATTTATTTTAATTTTTGTTTATTTGTATTAGTATTCGTCGGGTTTGACGATTAATAATAATATGATGAAAAAAAGATTAAAAAGCAATCTTAATATTATTTAAACAATCTGCCAAAATATTTTAGCTTTATCGAATGCGGTTATGATTTGACTGGGTGGTCGCCACGGAACTACGTAGTTGTGGAACATCTCGTGTTGTTGCCTTACTTTCTTTTAATTCTTGATATTATTTTAAAGACTTTAACTGTTTAAAATATATTTATTTCGTTGAAATCATATAATAGAAGTATAACTTCTTACGTGCGTACACACACTCTTTTTTATTGAAGTGTTTATTTTTATCACTATTAAGGAGATTGATTGACTCAACATTAAACAGCTTGAACCTCATACCGACGATTACTAGTATAAATATAAATATAGAATGGTAATAAATAAATTTAAAGAAAGCCACAACAATAAAGTTAATATTTTTAAGGAGATTTAATATTACCTACTTTTAAGAAATACAAAATTATCGAGTGAATTACAAAAAAAAACAAATAATATTTTTAATAGCTAGCACAGGGAAACAGTGACACAAGTGCAAATTTTTCACAAATTGAGTTATCAACACTACAATCTTACTAATACTCGTCTGTCTAGGGACCCATGAGTCAGAATTGCAACTCTTCCTTTTGTCACTCGTGACTTTGACCCATTTATGAATTTAATTGAAGGAAAAACATCAGTTTGGTGGTTATTGTATGTCACTCAATACTATACTAAAAGACATTGGCTTTAAATGGCTAAAAGATAATCCAAGGCGACGACTGATGGAACCATCTCATATTGCTGTGAAGAGAGTAAAATCTTTGAGATTATATAAAAAAATATAAACAACAAGAACTGTACAAGTTTGCTTTTATAAATGAAACTTGATCTATAGATCTTTATGTCGCTTAGGATGAGAATAAAATATGTGTACAATCTATTAAAACTAATATATTTATATTCACCATAACATATAAGCGTAATTATATTGAAAACATGAAGGTGTTGAAATACTTTTTTGTAGATATGTTGTTTTGTCATGCTGGTAATGAAAATGGCTTTATTAAGGGTGCAGCGGCTATATTTTCCTCTAAATGGGTTATACTAGACTACCATGAAGAAATGAATCAAGCAAATTTTTTATCATGGTTTGAAAATCAACTATTGAATAATTTGTCTGCATCATCCCTAATAATTATAATATAAGACGCTCCATACCATAGCATATTAAAAAAATAATAATAACAATGGTCTTCAAACAAGACTCCAATAAAAGATTTGGTAACTATATAATAATAAACTGCTAACCGAATGCCAATCGAAATATAAACTCATGTATTTTAATTCTCGCCATTGTCTGAATCTAAGCTATCACCAGGATTTATTATAATTGGTTGAATGTCAACATTCACCATACTCTTGTCTGGGATATACCATTTTTTGATCATTTCTTTAGTATATCTGACATATTTCTCCCAAATATTTTCATTACATTGTTCCAGTTCCCGATTTTAAATATTTCACATATTTAAAACAGCAGTATCCAAATGCCCATGCCCATCTACACCAATATGCTTTTTATAATACGTCTTGCAATTTGCCCAAATTAATTCTATTATGCTAAATTCACAGTGATAAGGAGGCAGTTTTAACACCTCATGACCATATTCTCGGAGCAACTCGTTAATTATATAATTATATAATTATATTCCTTTTGTGAAAGCCACAAAAATGTGGGTTATATTTAATATTATTTGTTATTAACCAACTAATAATCTCCTTATTTCTTTGAAGTAGCTAAGCATGTTTATTTAAAAGGGCACTGTGGTAAGAAGCAGTATACATTACAACCAATGATGACTTTTCTTAATTAGATATTAATAATTTTGGTCTTATCTACTTAGTAAAAAGTTTGTTGTTCATTTCTCCATGATAATCAGCTGGGTTCGTTAGATTTTGAACAAAACAATAAATTTGCTCCCGAAACAAATCCTTCCCGTGAACCAATGTGAAAAATTACAAAACGTTTACCATTATAATCTCCTGGTTTTCGAAAACTTTTGGCAATATTGACTTACCAAGAATGTGTTTTATTTCCATTAAAGTAAATCCAAGTTTCATTTTAAAAAAATGAGTTCTCTTGTTAATACATTTTTAAGATTTTTTATATATTTACGAAGAAATCTGACTCTTAGAGCAGCAACACTATTTAAATTCGATGTATTTTAACAATGTACTAAATTATTCTTTATCTCTTAATTGACATGTCAAACTCCGCAGAGTAACATGCTTCTCTGAAAAAAAAAAAAAAAATTCATTATCGTCTTCTATATTCAAAAACTGGGAAATAAAAAAAATTATTGAAAATTTAATTACCTACCCAGGTTCTTGTTTATCATAAAATTCACACTGAAGAAATCAATATTTAGTCTGTTGTTTCATATCAAACAACGTATTTCGTACTGCCATTTTTGATGCCTTGGGCATATCAGTCGCCTGACTTTTAAGACGACGACTATTTTTGCCTTGTTTTGAAAAGACGGGATTATTTTCTTTACTTTTTTTTATCGAGTATATTGTCCGCCGTAACATTTTTAAAGTATTAGCAACTGTCTTAAAAAATCATTATTTAATAGTAAGTGATTAACAAACATGCATTTAATATTTTACGTCTTAAACAAATGTAAGAGGCTCCAAACGTCCTCCATTCTTCTTCTTCTTCACTCGCTTTACAACTCAGGGTGAGTCTTCGCCCCATCCACTATCGCCCTCCAGCTTCTGCGATCTTACGCTTCTATTTTCCATTGTTGTACCCCAATTCTAGATAAATCGGCTTCAGCATCATCTTTCCATCATTTTCTCGGTCGGCCTACTGATCTTCTACCATCTGTTCTTTTAAAAAATACTGTCTTTAATACTGTGTTATCCTCTGATTGCACCACGTGACCTACCCATATTATTCGGTTTTCCTTAATATGTCTATGTTTTCAGTTCGATACAGAGTCTATAATTCAGCATTGCGGCATCTTCTCCAATCCCCTGTGAATTCATCTCTTTGAGGGCCAAATATTATTCTGAGAACCTTTTTTTCAAATACTAGAAGCTTATTGATTTCCCGCTGTTTAAGAGTCCATGTTTTACTGCCATATGTAATAATTGGGTGAATAATTGACTTCCACAGTAGTAATTTAGATTTGCTTTTTAGCAGCTTCGATCTCAATAATGTTAAAATTAAGTATAATGCTTCATTTCTCGCAGCTATCCTTGCTGAGACCTCTTTTTCTGTGTGGCTGTCAGCTGTGATTATCGCCCCCCAGGTATTTAAACTCCTATACTACTTCAAAGTTGTGATCATTAATACTGATGTTCTGCCCAACTCTTGGTCTTGGATTTTTGGCTACCACCATGTATTTTGTCTTTTCTTTATTTATTCGGAGACCCAAACTACCTGTTTTCTTCTCGAGCTATAAAAACACCTCTCTCACGTCTCTTGTAGAATGCGTGACTGCATCTATATCATCAGCAAAGGTCAGCAACAGTTTTTATCCTTGATCAGCGAATCCTCCTGTCAGCTCAGACGATATTTTACTTATTGCATATTCTAAAGCAAAATTGAACAGCAATGGTGACAAGGGTCACCCTGTTTAAGTCTTGAATTTATACCAAATGGCATCGATTTTCTGCTTCCTATCTTTACTTGCGCATATAAGTGTGTCACGCATATTTGCGTTAATTCGACTACTTTTCTTGGTATTTCAATTTTTAACATTGCTATCTACAATTTGCTTCTTTTATAAAATCATATGCTTCTTGGAAATCTACGAAAATTTGGTGCACATCGCGGTAGAATTCCCAGTTTATTTCTAATATTTGTTGGATGGTAAATATCTAATCTAATATAGTTGACCTTCCAGCATAAAAACCGCATTGGTAGTCGCCTAGAATATCTTCCGAATATGGTGTGAGTCTCTTTAGCAAGATTATTGATAGTACTTTATATGGTGGGCTAATATGTGATATGTCTCTATAGTTTCGGAATTGATCTTTGTTTACTTTCTTATATATGGGAATTATAACACTTTTTGGTTGACATCATTCAGAATGATGTCATACAATTTTTGGTGTAAAAGCTTTCCTCTCTTTTTAACCAACTCTTCATAAATTCCGAAAGTATTATTTCCATCGCTTGACGATTTCCGTTTCTATTATTATGAGTTCAATGCTTCATTTCTCATAGGCTGTGTTACTCCAACACTTGCATCTTTTCTGACTGACTTTACTTGACTAAAGAATTTCCTTATTTAATTCCTCTCGCCACTTTTGTCCATTTTCCGGATTTGCTGTTCTATGTAGCTCCTCTTTTTAGTTTTTAATAGTCGCCTTGTTTGTGCTCTTGTTTTGTTAAAATGTGCTTTGTTCTCACCTGTGGGGTCTTGTAGCATTTTCAATCTTTTTTTCGTTTTGGTTTCCAGAATTTCTTCGCATGCTTTGTCAAACCATTTGCTTTTGGGTGAGTCCTCTTTTTTCCAATGGTTTCCTTGGCTGCTTGTTTTATAACTAATGCACCTGCTACCATGCTTGTTCTAATTCTGCATTATACTCTTCCTCTCCCAGCAATTGGAATCTGTTACTTATTGCCACTTGATAATTCAGTTTTTTATTTGGTGTTTGTAGAGCTTCCATGTTTAACATTTCTCTTTTTTCTTGTTGTTCCAGTTTCTGTATTGATAATCACGTTCTTAACTTTAATTTCAATAGAAAGTGATCGCTATCGCTCTTAGCTCCTCTCATACTTCGCAAATTATTAATGCTACTAGAGTGTCTTGCGTCAATGAGGACATGATCTATTTGATTTTGTGTTCTTCCATCATTTAAAACCCATGTGACCTTGTAAATGTCCTTTCTCTCGAATTGGGTGGATTTAACGATCATCTTATTAGATATTGCGAATTGTGTTAGCCGGTGTCCATTATCATTTGTTGTGTCGTGCAAGCTATGCTTACCAATTACTTCTCTTAAATAATCTTCCTTACCTAGGTTAGCGTTGCAATCTCCCATCACTATTATGACGTCGTGTTTTGGAGCAACTTTATATTGTTGGTCTAATAATTTATAAAATTCTTCCTTCATATCTTCTTCGGCATCTTCTGTTGGGGCATATATTAAAAATATTGTGAGATTGAACCACTTACCCTTGAGTCTAGTATAGCAGATTTGTTCGTTTATTGGCTTAAAATCTATCACTGCTGATTTTACTCTTTTTGCAATGACAATGCCATATCCGTGTTTACGTTTATTCTCACCCCCCGACCAAAAGACTACAGTATCTTCCATTTTCAAAATTCCCTTTGCTGTACATCTTATTTCCTGTATTGCTGTTCTATCTATGTTATATTTTTGTATTTGTTTAATGGCTCTTGTCGCTATTCAAAGTCTGTGCCAACTTAACACATTCCACGTTCCTATGCAAATGTCCTTATTTCGTTGCGAGTGTTGTTTATATTTTCTATCCGTCCTGTTCCGAGGCAGTAGTTTCTGTTTCGTGGCTCTTACTTTTCACATGTAACGCCCTGGGAACGCCAGTCCATAGCACAATCCCCTTTTCGGAGGACTATTTCACCCGCTCTCATCAGTTCCCGACCTTTCACCCGGGTTGGACACCGGATCTCCAATTGGGTTGCTCGGTTTAATGATTCGATGGAGATCCATCGCCTAGAAACCATTCCACTTTCAGATTTAAACTACAAAAAAAAACTTAACATACTCAGACAAATAGCAGTCAACAAGGTAAATGATCACAACATCATCAACAAACTCATCCACAAAAAACGCCTTAAGATCCTGCAGGAGACTGCGTTCCCAGAGACCTTGACACCAAGCCCAATTACGTTTTACTCCGATATCATCACGAAAGCCTTTCTGGAGATATTCGGAATCTCATCCAACGTTCGGTTGAAAATACCCATGTTTCTTTCAAAGTACCCAATAATTTTGGTCAACACATATCTAATTTCAAAGATCCCATTAATTATATGAACCGTAGTGTAGTGTATAGAATAAAATGTTCAGATTGCGATTCCACCTACAAAGGTACAACATGCAGATCACTCTCTTCACGCTCTCTAGAGCACAAAAAAAGAGAAAATACTTCCACTTTCTCTCAACATCTCAAAGAACACAACCACACCCTCAATATCCCAGAAGACGTTTCACTTATTTACAATATCCGCCAAAAAAACTTCCCCAAATTAGACTTATACAAAGACTTCGAAATTCTAAAAAAAAAACAAAAAAACCCAAATTAAGTTAATTATCATATCTCATTCAATCGAGACTTCCTCCCTTTCTATCACCAACTATCCTCATAACTCACATTTTCATTTTCTGGTCAATATATACCAATAGTCCATTCAATTTATGAACTTATAACTTATCCTTTTATAATTATCATGTACCCAGTGTTGCTTTATAACAGATAGGGCCTTTTCTTAAGTTATAAGTTGAGTACTATATGATCAACATATTACAAAACCACGTCCCAACCATAAAATTTTGTTCATTTCATATAATTGTTAACACACAAAGAACAACTAAACCACTTCTTCCGTTAACACTTAATCAGATATTTATGTTCATGTACTTGTAACTTAAAACTTTTAAATTTACCAGGTATCAAATGTTGCTTTTTGACATACAGATAAAACCTCTATACTCTGGGAGTATTGGATTTTAGGAAGTGTAGAACTTCCAAATTTCAGAAGAACTGAAAGAGAAGTGATGAAAAAAAATACTAAAAATAGGGCTAAGCTCAGAGGAACAAATTTAAATGGCCAAAGAGACACTAAATCTCAAGTGAGTGTTCGGGCTAGCTTCAATGCACTGGATTGTGGCTTTAAAGATATAAACAACAATAACAAGAGATAATGAGCTAATGAGAGAAGAAAGAAATGAGACCTGGTAATATCAAACGTGATACAACTGAAGAAGGTCACTGGGAATAAATTTATAGAAAGAGAACAATAAGAAGAGAAAAGAAGGGCGCCAACTCAACGATAGTTCAGATTTTGAAGTAACAAATGAATCTGGAGATAATACTCTGAAATACAAAAATACTAAATACTAATCTTGTTTTGCTATGTTATATACTGGTTAGTAGAACTGAAATAAAACTCAAAATAGCAACAATAAATATATTTATAAAAAATGTATATAGGTACATGTGTATACACAATTTACATATAATGCAAAGCCAAATAACAGTGGTAGTGGATGGTGTACAGATACAATGGGACCTAATAGCCCCTCAACAAACGAATAGTCACTACCACTGGAAAAATAGAAAATAAGAAATATTAGTATAAACCAAGAATAGTCCGTAGGGTAGCCTAAGTCTTAACACTAAGGTTGGTAATTTAAATTTAAATAGTTCTACTTAAATGAGAAATAATTACTGTATTGTACAGATATCAACAATGATAACTCTGTTACAATTATATTATCTCAAAAGTGAGTTCTCAATACTCATTATATATATTTAAAAAAAACACACATTAAATTTATGTCCCTCTCTCAATATCAAATTGTATTATATTAACAAAAATATTATATCAAAAAAAAGTGAGTTTGGTCAGACTCTGTATATCCTATTTAAAAACCCAATAAAACATGTAATGTATTTTCTTCTCCCCAATATTTTAGAATTAGATTATATCAAAAATTAAATTATTGTAATGTAAGCGTAGCAAGTGAGTGAGAAGTTGAATTAAATGGTTAAGTAGCATAGAAAAGATAATAATTATTCGAGATAATTATTATATATTCCAAATTAAATAAGGGATAATTAATACAGTTAACTTATACATTTAAATTATACAAAGTATAACAATTGACCTAGTTATGGCATTGTTTGATAATTGTTTAAACGTATAAAAAGCACGAAACTATTAACAACAACAGCCGTGACCCAAATAGACGCATAACGCCAAAACTGCAACTCAGCGAACCTACGACCTTGGTACTAGAACCGGCGTTGAAAGTACGACCACAATAAAACAAGAAAAAACGACGGACACCAGACAGTCGGTAGTTAGTAGTCAGTAATAGCGGGCCACCGTAACTGCCCGCTCAGGGTAGTGATCGCCGGACGCGATAGCGTCCAGTACGCGGGACAGTCGGTGATTTTCCGGGGGCCGGGTATCTTCTGTCTGAATTCGCGTGTAGTCCGGTTATTGTGGCAGCTCGAAAGTTCGCAACCCTCAACTGACCGAGTTCCAGAAGACTGAACGTGTCGTGGTTGAAGCCCTAATATACACATAAGGTAACAGATTTCTTATACTAACCTGTGTAATTATATTTGTACCTCTGTCAACTTTTCACTATCTTGCTACATCGTCTCCCGACGCGCAGAATAACGTGTTAACGATTGTATTAGGAACTTCAGGGTAGATTCAATATATTGTTGACTCTAATATGGTTTTTTTTTAATGTTCCTTCGTCCGACTCACTAGAGACTAGGAGAACACGAGAATTCTGCGTATACATATCTCCGGCTTCAAAAGTAAGCCCATAACCTCTACTCTTTACAGGACCTGAGACCGAGGAGTTCTTACCCCTATCCCGCTTCCTTACCTTCACGTAAATCTGTCCCAATGTATTATATTTACATTGGTGACAGCGGTCCCGGTTTGGGGGAATTTCGGTAAATAGGGATAATTAAGTCACTTCTTCAGTATCCTTGTAAACTTTTGCAAGTTTTGTAGCTATAAGAAGCCTTCATCGTTTCATTTCGCCAGTGACATTCCAATTTTTTTTTCTTCTCTTTCCTAAGACGACAACAGATTAAAGAAACAGTGAGGTATCCAGTAAATATTGTGTGGAGTGCAGGACTCCCTCTTCTGGAAGAAAATCCTTTTTCTCTCTTTGTTATATAAACTTGTTAGTGGTTTTACACAAATTATTCGTATATAGTAGATTTTTTTTGTTTTTGTCTTGTATCACTGGAAAATAACCTCATATCAATTCCTTCCCGAGACTTAGAATCCTAAATTAAGATAGGTGAATTGCTTTTATGATATATGTGAAGAGATGACAAGTACAAATTTTTTTCAAAAATACATACTAACACATTATATGATGTTCTCTATATAATTGTTTTTTAATTACCATAATATTGCACTAAAAATATAAACTATACTGTCTAACAGAACATATGATACAATATGGCATAACAGAGATTAGTAATTATCAGTCGATTATATGAATTGGATATAATTATTCGAAGAAATAATAAATATATTGTTTACTAACTAGTTGAATATAAAGAATTTAAGTTAGTAGGTCAAGATCAAGTTCATTTGAGTGTACGAGTTTATTGCTTTCAAAAAGCGCAAAATATAAATTCTTTAAATATTGTTTTACTAACTAACGGTTTACATAAATATTATCAAATTCTTTTGTTTAATGTATCAAGTGAAAGTGAAATATGATACTAATTGCTCGACGTGTGTTTGAAAAATATTAAACGCGCTTGGTCAAGTAATATACACTGAAAAATTAGATATGACTTTGCTAAAGTAAATTGGGATATTTGGATTTATAAATAACCTTCAATTGGTAAAAGAAAAAGAATTTAATAGAGTTTAATTTTTCAAAAAAATTAATACTAACACCTTATTAGATATTTGACTATTGATTGATTGATCGATTATTATTTGATTTGATTATTTGATATTTCCTACAGATTTTTTTTAAGTTCGGCAGCGTATATTTCTAAGTTCTTTATTTTAACAAAAATTTGGTTCTTTATACAATTGTTGGTTAACTTCATAAATTGGCACATCATACTGAGATGGACATATAAAAGAGGGAAAAGAGTTTAATGGAGCTTTGAAAGATAATTGACCGTGGCGTCAGAGGGTCTTTTTCACTATTTTGGAATGATTTCCACGAACATATGAGTTCGGGAATGGATTCATTATGGAAGAGTCAATATTTTGTAGGCGTAGAGCTTGCATCGCATGGAAAATGCATAGAAGCACGTAAAGTGATTCTTTGGGCTGTGGCCCATATTTAAAGAAAATTTGAGTCGAATCTTTGTCAACGTCCTATAGTGATTTTGACAAACGTAACTTGCGAGACAGTAGGAGGCTTGCTGCAGTCTATGTACCAGGGAAAAGTGCAAATTGGACAGGAAGACCTAAGGGCCTTCACTGAAGCGGCCGAATCGTTGCAAAGGCAAGGACTCGCTGGAGACGGAAAAGTTATAGTAGTTACTATCGTTTAAAGTAACAATATAGAGACTTCGAACGAAGAAGGTACTCTGAATGTAGAAGAGTTTAAGCCAGTTTCTTTGCTTGAGACAAAGAAGCAGAACCATAAAGAAGAAGGAATAATCAGCGGACACAGGTGGGATGCCACAGAAATAGAGGCATATCTCACACAGCATACGAAGATGAATACAGTGCCAGAAGTATATTTTTTTACAGGAATGTAGGCAAGCTGTATATGGTTCGACCTTAAGGGGTGAAACTTACGTCAAGTAGGAGGCTGCTAAGGGGATAAGCTAGGGTGGTACTAGAATCCCAACCCGCTAAGAGTCCCGCGGCTCCAGCACGACAATACAGTATCTACAGGATGTAATAAAAACGCAAAACGAATCTGGAATTGTGATTTTCGTTAATAAAGTAAATGGAAAAGTGAAGAAAAAGAAGAGTTATAATTAATACCTTCCACATGTTACAGGAAGGATATGGAAGAATAAATAGGATATATAGTACAGAAATATAAGGAGAATATTATTTCTGGAACGAATTAGGAAGAAATGTTGGGACATATGTGAAATGTGAAGAGATGCGACGACTGCCAGGGGCATAGCACTCAATATAGTACAGAAATATAAGAGAATATTATTTCTGGAGCGAATTAGGAAGAAATGTTGGGAAATATGTGAAATGTGAAGAGATGCGACGACTGCCAGGGGCACATGCACTCAATCAGAATTAAGGAAACCCATGGACACGGACATGGATGAAAATGGAAAAAAAATGTATAAGAAAACACAGGGGAATAAGAAAGAGGAAACCCATGCACTTGGACATGGATGAAAATGGAAAAAGCGTATAGGAAAATATAGGGACAGGAAAGCCATACGTAAGGATATGGATGAAAAATGAAAATAGTGTATAGAAAAACACAGGAGAATATAAATATATAAAATTTGAATTTGAGAGAATTGAAGATGGAGATAAGGTATATCTGAGAGACTTAAGTAGCACGACAGGTCTTTCAAAATAAGTTACAGAAAAAAAAATGGTACTATCCATACCATTACAAATTATAGAAAAAGTTGGACCAGTGACGTATGCAGTAACTACAAAAAAGGGAAAAAATAGACAGGTAGTGCACGTCAACAGGTTAAAGAAATATTACGGGAATGAAAAAATGGAATACTCCACGGAGGAAGAAGAAGAAATAGGAGAACCAGAACAAGAAGAGACGGAAGAAGAAAGAGTTGACCCGTCTAAGGTGGCAACACTGCCATTATGGGGACCAGGAACCCCAATTAACAAACCGCAGAGAAGAAGAAAAGGAAGTCAGGGAGACACCAGCCAACCAAAAAGATCAGAACGAATAAAGAATAGACTAGGCAAGATGCCCGAAAGAAAATGTTGCGGCATATTCCACGAAACGAAAAAGAAAGGATGGAATACATACAACAGAATAATAAATAAGAACGAGACAGCAATAGTAACACAGAAGGATGAGAACGCAGAAATGTTTTTCGACGCAATAGAAGAATAGTGGAAAAAATATCAAAACAACTATAAGAAAAGTTGAAAGCTTGGTATTACAAGGGACGGCCGCTCAAATAATACTAAAATTTTAACAAGGAACGAAAGACAAAGCACAGGTAACATAAGCATTCATAGTTAAATATTAGCACAGTTCAATGAAAACAAATTTTCTGAAAACATAATAGTAGATCATAACTAAAAGCAAGTTTTAAGAAAGAGAAATAAGTAAATTAATTTAAAGTTATAGGGGTCTAAGCTGCTGTTGATTAGTAAGAGCTGGATCGGTAAGATACCATACGCCAATCCTTTATTGCTATGTCAAAACTGATTGACAGACTTGAATTCCTATCAACTAAGAATGTAGTATAAAGATTGAGTCAGAGCATTGATAAATAAACAACTAATACAGGTCAAGTGTAGAAAACGTTTTTTTTAATTAAATAAAAATAAATATTGTAGTTTATAACAGACACCAAGAGTTCATTATACCAGTCAGTATCAAATTTCATCAACAATGTGAGTATATAAAAAATTCAGCTCTCAGCAAAAACGTAGTTTAATAGCCTTGAAACATAAATATCATAACATTGAAAACAGGTCATTGTGTTTGACGAGAAATCAAAATAAATTTCACCTTTGAATTATTTTAAAAAAAAGATTTGGGAAAGAGTGAGAAATTAGTACAATATTTTCTGACTCTTTATTAAGGATAAATATAGTAATTAAAATATTCGTCAAATAAGGAAAATTCGTTACACATACGTAACTTTAAACAATAAGTGATGACAAGTTGAGAATTAAAAATATATGACTCTAATATACAGGGTGTAAATATAACAGAAAGATCATATATTATATTGTAAATATTTAAAAGTAAAGTCCCAATTATCAACATATTAATAGTGCTTTAGATATCAATTTATTTATCAGTTTAGGTATAGGCAATAGGCATACTAATATGCAATCCACTGTAGGTTAGTTTATAAGTCAGATTTATGTAAAGCTATCGCTAAAATTGTCTGCAATAAGCAGCTATACATGTATTTATAGGTTAAGGTGCATTTGAATTACGCGTAAAAAATACTAATGCGAACTAAAGTCTGCTTACGGGAGTGCGACCGTTCGGGAAGTAATAACAGTGCGATTTGTGACACTGGAGAGACTCATTACGGTGGAGAGACTCATGTTTCACTGTGGGAGGTACAGCCACACGTCCATAGTCAATGGAGGACTAGACAGCTACATCAAGAAGATAGGAGCAGAAGAATGCTGAAATATACACTGCTACCGATCGATACGACTCTACAATAGGCTAAATAACCTGGGAACAATACAAAGACAACAGTTGTGAAAGTCAATTGTCACAACTTTACAGAAGGCACGTTGAAAAGATCACTAATAAACAATCACTAAAAGAATTGATAATAGTAGAACAAAATAAAAACATATTTGCTCTAACACTACACAAAAGGGCTATAATATGTAACACAGAAGTATGGCAAACAGAACACCCCGAATCCTAATAAATTTCCTAGTAAACACAAAATAAATCCTAGTATGCCACTCCTACCCCAAAACGTAGACCTAATGACCTACATCAATAGCAAATTCCTTTACACCAAACAATCCTACCAAAGAGAAATAGAAAAGTTACACTTAGACATAGTACTGCGACGATGCCAAACAAAGAGAGAAATTAAAAAAAAAAAAAAACAGATTACTAATGGCCCCATCCTTACCTAACGCCGTCAGTCAACTCATGCAGAACAGGCCAGGGTACACATGCAGCAAACACATACCAGATACCAATTTAGCAGAAGTATAATGCGACAAAGCAAAGCAGTATCAACCTGAGACGACCACCCAGCAAGGACAGACCAATGGAGGCAGACAGCAGCAGTAACGCATCAATATAGTTAACTCGACACGTGGAATTGGCAAACGGACATTAAAACAGCCAAGACGTCGCGAGTGAAGTGCGGACAATTCCCTCAGGGATACGCGATAAAGTGAACGCAAAACGCGAGTACAATCGTATAGAACAGTTAGAATACGCTTGTCGTAATGGACACATGTAATCACAAACAATTGTAATAAGTTAGGAAAGTCTTTCACTTGTTAAGTGTCAATAAGATTAATACAAGATTAACTCAACTTGTCATACACATAGGTTCAATACGGGGGCAGCACGATACATTCGCTGACCACGGTACAATAGTCTATAAGAAACAGTAAATGATAAAATATAAATTGGGACTTATATAAAAAATATATATAGTAGATTATAAGTAATATAATATGTAAGTAGATAAATTTATTGTTGGAAAAGGAAAAGGCCCCTCGGCCCTTTTCTTTTTTTGCGTAGGGAGTAATGTAATGTAAGCGTAGCAAGTGAGTGAGAAGTTGAATTAAATGGTTAAGTAGCATAGAAAAGATAATAATTATTCGAGATAATTATTATATATTCCAAATTAAATAAGGGATAATTAATACAGTTAACTTATACATTTAAATTATACAAAGTATAACAATTGACCTAGTTATGGCATTGTTTGATAATTGTTTAAACGTATAAAAAGCACGAAACTATTAACAACAACAGCCGTGACCCAAATAGACGCATAACGCCAAAACTGCAACTCAGCGAACCTACGACCTTGGTACTAGAACCGGCGTTGAAAGTACGACCACAATAAAACAAGAAAAAACGACGGACACCAGACAGTCGGTAGTTAGTAGTCAGTAATAGCGGGCCACCGTAACTGCCCGCTCAGGGTAGTGATCGCCGGACGCGATAGCGTCCAGTACGCGGGACAGTCGGTGATTTTCCGGGGGCCGGGTATCTTCTGTCTGAATTCGCGTGTAGTCCGGTTATTGTGGCAGCTCGAAAGTTCGCAACCCTCAACTGACCGAGTTCCAGAAGACTGAACGTGTCGTGGTTGAAGCCCTAATATACACATAAGGTAACAGATTTCTTATACTAACCTGTGTAATTATATTTGTACCTCTGTCAACTTTTCACTATCTTGCTACATCGTCTCCCGACGCGCAGAATAACGTGTTAACGATTGTATTAGGAACTTCAGGGTAGATTCAATATATTGTTGACTCTAATATGGTTTTTTTTTAATGTTCCTTCGTCCGACTCACTAGAGACTAGGAGAACACGAGAATTCTGCGTATACATATCTCCGGCTTCAAAAGTAAGCCCATAACCTCTACTCTTTACAGGACCTGAGACCGAGGAGTTCTTACCCCTATCCCGAAATCCCTTATCTTCTCGTAAATCCACGAAGACGAGCCAGCCCTCCAGACCAGTGTGACCAGTATTCCTTGCAGCCGCTCGCAGGGTTAGCATCCCTTGAGGATCTATTGTATTTTACATTTGGTGACAGTCTTTACAGGACCCTATACATAGAAGTCCTTAATCCCTCTCCACTTCTCATAAATCTGTAGTAGATTATTACATTATCACAAAGGTATTCACCTTATCATATGCATATGATGAGTTAACAGTAAATAGATAGTAACAAAAAAAATTACACAGTCAAACAACTTATCTTTACAGCCCCATAAGTCCATAGGAAAATTCCTCTTGGCACGGTTACATCAGTTTTTGGCTGTAAGGACAAACCCAGGGGAGTCTAATTTAGTCAAACCAGGTACTGGTCTATCTGCTCCGAGAAATCGGTAACTCCATAACCGAGTTGTTAACTATTCAATAAAGAGAATAACTATTCCTTGAGGGAATATTCTGAAGAGAATATCCTCAAGTGAAGTGACGGAATCTAAAAAGGTTATTTAATTTAATAAATACAATTCAATAGGTGTAGCAGCATGGATTGACTGCACCAAAACAAAACATCAAAACATTAGGTTATGTCAACATATCAGAACTTCCGTATTTACTTCGTAGACATGACAGGCTTGCGCCATGAAAAGAACATGCGCAGAATATAAAAGGCTGTCCAATATTTGTCGAACCTTTTTATATTCCACCAAAAAAGTTAGATACAAAATGGGAAACAAAAAAAGCTTAATGATAACGACATGGACTAAAACATAATTTAAGTTTAACTATATAAAAAAAATGACCTTCTGTTCTTTGCAAATAAATCAAGGAAATTTTAAATTTAAATTATTTCGGAACTCAAAAATAAATCTCTAAAGAAATACTAAACTGCAAGGATAAATTTGACTGTATGATAAAGAGATAATACGTATGAAATGATTTACTTACATGGAGCCGCAGCACGCCAAAAAAATCTTCCGTATATGTGGAACTCTTATAAATATTGATTTTTAAAATTTACTTATTATTATTTTTATAATATGATTATTAAATTAGGTACTATTTTATTCGTCCCAGATTATTTGATTGCTCCAATTCCGTCACTTTGAAGGTGAAAAATTTCACCGGTTGACGTGGCTGCGTTGAGTTCTGACCAAAACTGCTCGATCCGCTTCCGCATAAAATCGATCTTCCTTTCAAAGCGCTAACAGCGCGTGGGTGGGGAAATGTCGATTTAAAATCAATTGTAGGCGGGTAATAAGAAATTTCTTGAGGGGTTAATCAGTAGCGTAAGAGCCTTCTATAATCAAGTTTCTATAAGTAATACATATAAGTAAAATATGACATAAACATTATATTACGAAAGTTTTTATTTTATTTACTCAATACCAATTTCAAATATAAAATATATTAATTCCTATCCAACCAATAACAATAAATTTTCAAGAACCCAACTCTCCACATGTGTCTAGTGTCCATTTTCCAGGTACCAAATGTTGAAGAAACATAAAGGGCCTTATATTAGAATCTTTAATTCATAACACTACTAGACACATGTCTAGTTGGTTGCCTAAGTATGGCCACATAATTTTCTCACCATAATTCATCTCACATACATAATTGAAAACAACATCATTGATGATTGAGACTGTTATATTATTTTATTTTAACTTTTACAATTTTAAATAGTATAATGCTTTTATTAGTCCTAATTTATTGTCTTTATTCTAATTTATTAAAACTCACGATAATTTATCAAAAGTCTTTTTTTATATACTAATTTATTTTACACTTAATAATTACAAATAATTTATTTGCGTTCGGTACAATTTAAACCACGATATCCGCGGTCTTCTTTTTGACTAACTGTCCTCAATGAGAATCGCCGTTATTTATTTGAAACGCCGTTATCTGGAAGGATCTGGCGTGAAGTAGACGGAAGTTGACCTGAATAGCCTCGAACCTGTTTCCAGAAAGATCGAGTAGTAGTTGACCTCTTTCATATCGAAGGGAGATCCATAGTTTCAGGTACATTTTTTACCTTCGTCTCGGCCGGTTCGTGATTTAGAAAATACGTGATTAGTCATAATGGATTTACAGTTTTTACACGTCATACTATATTCATTATTTATATTTTATTTATCGTAACAATAGCGTTGGCTTCTGTCTAAAGTAGACACATAAATTTACACTGACTGCTCTGTTACGACTTCCGTCCTAACTTGTCAAGATTCCCATTTTAATCAGTTGCTTTCATAAAGTCCTCGTAGACACACCTGTCTCAAGACTAGCAAGTTCACGTGGAGTCATATGTCGCCATGTTACCAAATCCAACGCTAACTTTCACATTATAGTAATTAATAACAAATAATGTAAACTAAACTTAACGAATAATTTTTAACGGGTTTTTACCTACATATTTAGTGGCTTCATAAATGTATACCTAGTAACTATTAACCACATTTTGCATTAAGCTTGGTCAAAATTTAAATTTCACGTTCTTTTTAATTAAGTGGTTATATACTTTTTAGGACACTGATGATGAAATATGGATTCGGAAAACGTTTTGTGTAACATAGCCCATGTTGAGTTTTTAAATATATACCTTTTATAAAGAATTTTTAATAAAACTTTTTTAAAGTAATAATAGTTTGGTATCTTAAAGGCAGACAGACCAGCTTTAGATTTTTTTAACTAAAAGCATTACAATTGCTTACGAGCAAAAAGGTCGACGTCCAAAGTAAGTTACCCGTCAGTTTTGAAAAACATAACAAACTTTTCGTTATATTTTTCGCATACTCCTAAAATAATCGTTTTTGAACATGATTTTCGGAGTGGAAATTCAAACTTCAAACAGTAGTTAAAAAAATGTATTAAATACATTATAAACTTTTTAAGTTTAAACTAAAACACATTAAAAACAAAACAATTTATTTAAATTTTTAACTGTTAATTAAATGTATTATTGTATTTTATTCCTTAAAAAGCAAAGTGAAAAAATTTAGATAAATATAACTTAAAATCCGGTCCTTTTTTATTTTAAATTCAAAAACCTTTATTTCGGCTAAGAAGTTAAACATAAAGCGTTATAATGAAATAAATGATAGATAGTGTCATGGTTTCACGAGTAATCAATTACTCACGAGGGATTCGTACAGTAAAACTATGTACGTTCACTGCGGTAAAACTTTAAAACTAAAAAGCATCAAAGGATTTTATTTGATGGATGTAGTAAACCAAAAGCACAAACTTTACAGAAGTCACATTTTATTTTAGTACATTTTGATATTAAAGAGTGATTTTTCAAAAGTGAAAGGCAGCTTGAGCGCAGTTACCTTAAAATGTGTCTTTCTTGTCAATAATGAAAGTGCCACTTTCAAACTACAAACAAGACACATAAATTCCATTACGAGTTTAAAATTACTTCTGTTATTCTCTCATTTTAAAGTTTGTTTTAGAAACTGCTATACCCTAAAGGTACATAAAAGTTAAAAATGGTCGAAGGAAATAGGTTTCAAATGTTATAATGCAGTTTTTAAATATATAATTTTTTTGGAAGGAACAAAAAAATACTTATGCAAAAAATTAACGCAATAAACAGCGTAAAATTTTTATTATCAGTTCAATTTATGAGTTGAAAACAGCGATTTTATTATTTTTATTTTATTCTCTTACTACTTCAAGTTAATTATTTTCGGATATCATATTTTTTGCCGCATATCTAGTAAACCCACCAGTTCAATTTAATCAACCTGACTAGAATTTATGTTGTGCGACCAAGCTATGATTTAATAAAAAAAATTCAGTTTACAACAAGTACTGTATATTCTACAATATTAAATATAAATAAAACACAATTTTTAATACAACCATTTTATTACATTAATTATTATATTTATTTATTATTTTATTATTATTATATATTTATTGATTTATCATTAAATATAATATAGCGTAAGATTAAAGTATAATATAAGTAGAATGAAGTAATATTTTAAGTAAAAAAGTATAGGTTAGAAGGTAACAAATAGGTTATATTATATAAAATGGATTTAACATTATGTTGGCCAGTATTTTTCATGAAGCCTATTGAGAAAAACTCGTCCATATATATGTTCGTCGGTTAAGCGGCTTCTCTCATCTGACACAATATCATTCAATGATGACACCAGTCTCTATGATGCTCCCGATCTTCCGACCAACGACATGTATTTTTTAGCTATAAAAACCAAGCCTGGCATAAAGGTTCTGTTCTGCTCCCAGAATAAAAACGGAACACTTAATCTCGGCAGCAAAGGCTGCTGCAGATATAGAGTCAGTTCATTTGGAAAAGAACTTTAAATTCGTGTGTCCTAAAAACTTAAACTGGAACCACTGTTCACCAACTCCAGATCGTGTGAAGACCAAAGAGTGTTTGATTCCCTTTTTTGATAGACTCCCTTTGGCTTTTTTATTCTGGAAGGAGCAGAAAGGAGAAAGTTTTCCGATTTCGGTATGGTACGTCCTAAATTCCGAGCCTTAATTGGATGTGACTGTCTCCACTATAGACGGATTCAGATATGGTTTTTTGCTATATCTGAAAACCCCCCCCCCGCAAAGCAGGGGGTTTCGTAAAAGCTTAGTGCCCCTATCCTGAAGGTTAGTTATAAGCTTTGGCATAACTTTTGGGCTGTATTAAGATTTGGCTTGAGGTTTTTTAAAGATCTTTCAATAATAGACATAAGGGGGATAACAAGACTCGCAGTAATGTACTGGAAACCCGAGATCTCCTTTGTGGACTCATCGAAAGGTGATAAAATTGTTACAATTTCAATGATTAGTTTTATATCTGAACCAGAAATCATCATTGGTGCTTTTTTAATCGAGGGATCTGCCAGTAGTGCAGCTATATATGGGGACATTGGATAGAGTCACGAATGTCGAGGTGTTGAGAAGAATGAGAAAAGATAAAGAGGTCTTCAGTTAAAGTCAGAAAACTGCAATATCTGGGACATATTATGAGGGGCGAGTGTTATAACTTGTTGCAATTAATAATGCAAGGATGAATACAGGGTAGAAGGAGTCGCGGAAGAAGACGCATCTCCTGCTTCCCCAAAACAGATTTCCCCTATTAATTCTTTTACTTCAATTTTTCAGATATTTTGGATGTTTATTTTTTAGGCGCTGTCTCAAATTCTTCGTGCCTCCTCCTGGTTTTAATATTTTCAAACAAATGGAGCACTGTGCCTCATGTTGCTACGCTTGGAAAATAAATTCCACATACGATTTCGACATGGTAAAAATAAAAAATTCAAAACTTGAAGATGAAAAGAAAACGGCGTTATTACTAGATTTATTTAGGCACTCCTAAAGTATAACTGGCCTTCAATGTCGTTATGAAAATTACTTGATTACTTGGATCGAAATTACATTTGATTTGTGTGAATCTTAAATATTTGTGAATTTCAGTAGTGAGATGTAGAGAACAGTAAACCAAAATTATTAAACTACTGCTCAACAGAGAGCGCTGAAATAATTCAGCTTCTATTGTCATTGAATATATTATGAGAGTAGATAATATGCAATTATTGTATTCAATTAAATGATGCAAATTTAATTTACCCTTTGAAAATCTAATCCTCTAAAATACCCACCAATTTTCCTCTCCTCCCAAACCCAAAAAATTCCCCAACCACTTCAACTTATAAAATATTTCACAGACTCTTCAAATGGGATTTAAAAAAAATAATATCAACATAAATATTTTACTTACTAAAATAAATTGGATAATGCAATTCATCTTATATTTTTACTACCATCAAAAAAAAATTATCATGTATTATTTTTAACACGTTTGCATATTTGTTTAATAGGTACATTAACTCATTTTAATACTTCCTGTATTGTTTTGAAAACGTAGGGAATTCCTTGGAGATTCGTATTCGTATTCGATAATTCGGTAATTCGATATTTATAGTCAGAACATTATTATTTTTGTTAATCAGAAAAAGCCATTCACCCCCTTTTAATGTCAAGAGTTAAGTGTGAAAAATATGGAATGTACCAGATCACTGTAAATATTATGATTACAAATACCTTTTCAACGAAATATAACAAAACTTAATTGTTTCTGTCTGATATGAGTTTGCACTTTCAGTTTGCTTCTGTAATAATAAAATAAAATAAAATTTGAATTATGGTTTTGTTTAAAATAATTACTTGGGAATAATAATTATGTTTGGAATACAAAATAATGCCTAAATAATACTAATAAACTAATAAAACTAAAAAACCTAATAACCGGTTTTTACTTTAAAAATAAAAAACCGGTTATAACCGGGACAAAAAAACAACCGGTAAAACCGGTTATTGCGAAGTAAAAAAACCTGTTTTCGGTTAAAACCGGTAGGTTTTTCCCATCCCAACTATCTACCACCCAGATCCTCAATGGAATGCTACATAAGTCACTGTAAATCTGCCAATACCAATACCTAGGACACAAAGATAGCAAGTTTATAATATTAGGTAACTATAATTTACCTTAGGTGATATCTTTGACCATAAAAACGGATAAACTTGCCTTGTACCGAACCGTTGAAGCAAAGATCTTCCGCGAAAGATAAATTATTTAGCAAAGTCACAGCATAAAGAGGTTCCACTGGAACCTCTTTATACTGTGGCAAAGTGATTAATAAATATGTTTGCCTTAAATTGTAAAAGTAAATGTTTTATTTGAAAGTACATACCTACATATATTATTATTTATATATCGTTGGTATATCTCTTCTTGTTTGATATTTAAAAATAAATTTAAAGGAGGGTAATTTTCTTTTGGGTGAAAGTTTCAGGTTAGGTAAAAGAATATGTAAAAAATCTATTAATTTATTGACCACAAAACAAAATAGCTTTTGTTAACTTACTTCTAACTCTTATAACATTATTTAGTTTTTCACCTTTGTGGTACAATCTAATGTTGCAATAATGGAAACAAATTATCTTTATTAGATTAAACAAATGGTTTGTTTCAAAATCATGATCCAACATATGTTCTTTGTATGCGTTAACCACAGAATCATGCACGTTACTTATGACATTTAAGATCAATTTTGTCATTATTTTGGAATCGTTTAATTTTTTTGAATTGTACATAAATTTAATTTCGCTTTCAGCAATTTTGCAAATATGAATGACGTCTTTAGAAGATTGAATTAAAAATTTTTTGGTTATGCTATAATTTTTGTATCTTATTTAGCAGGATTGAGCAAGCCAGAACAGCATTTACTAATATGAGAACCTTGCTAAGCAACAGCAGCCTTAACTTGACGCTTCGATATCGCTTTGTAAAATGTTACACTGACTCTATACTGCTATAAGGTGTAGAAACCTGGATCATAAAGACCAATGTGATGAACCGATTGAAAGCCTTTGAAATGTGGGTATTTAGGAGACTACTTAAAATGTCTTTGACAGATCACACAACAAATGTCGATAATAAAAAGAAGAAAAACTGCTTATCTGGGTCATATATTTAAAAATTTCAAGTACCAGTTCTTAAAGCTTCTTACGGAAGGGAAGATACAAGGAAGACGGGGCATCGAAAGAAAGAAATACTCATGGGTTAAACACATAAGAGATTGGACAAACCTCGATGTCCATGTACTCTTTAGAGCCACACAAGATGGAGAGGAGTATTCCAGAATTGTTGCCAACTCCACTAATTGGATATGGCACCATAAGAAGAAGGAATAAAGAAGTATGTAGTTACCGTTGTGAGAGTGGGTATTTAGTTTTTTAATGATTTTATGAATCCCATTTATTTGTGAATAACCAGATCTATCCCAACACTATCTCTTCTAGTTTCCAGCCCACTCTTTACAACTCTAAGTTTTTTTTTCAAACACTCACCAACAAACTTCTTATTTGAAAAAATCACCTTTAGTAGCCTTGGGCTGCTTTTTCCCACACGTATTGATTTAAAGTCCATTGTGTTAATAGATATTTTTTTAAAAGTAGCTGTTATTATAAGGTTATCATGATTTATGCGTTTTTTGACATGCTTTGAGTGTTATTTAGCTACATTAAACATACTAATGTTATTGGATCTCGTAGCACGATCCTGCATTTCACTCAAAATGTCGATTGTGTTGTTTCCATTTGGCATGTTAGTGTTTATTTCCCATTACTTGCTTCTAATTGCGAAAGTTTATTTTCCAATTTCATGACTTTGGTAGTGACCACCTCCAAATCAGTCCTGGTTCTGTGTAGCTTATTTCACAAGTCAGTAACTTGTCTCACCAAGCTAGAAATCTTTTTGAAGGCATCGCGGCAATCAACATAGAAGAATATTAGCGATCTGCTTTTTAACACTACTGCCCAACATTTACATGCAAATAAGCTCAAGCATTTATCAGTGAAGTGGAATATCGGCATGTAACTGTCGCAAGAAACCCTTTTATTTTTTTCTATAATGTCGGTATTACATGTCGAATAGATCGAAGTCATTTCTAACACCAAAAAAAGAAGTTAAACTTAAATTAACTTAAAAATATAATTACTAGGATAACTGTAATCATTTTGTAGAGGTAATACACAAAAAAAAATTTTTATTCAAAGGATTACTTAGAAAAATTTGGAGATAATTTTCTAAATGTAACAATAACATTGTGTTTTTGTTATCGTGGTGTATTGCCATGATAACTATTCTAGGAAATTCTTATGAGGTGGTTTTCCGTTGCCTTCCCCATCGCAGTACCACAACCATTCAAACTGCTCCAGTCATGCTTGTGGTAGTCCAGTTTCAAGCCGATCCAGGATCATTTCCTTTGCGCCTTGAGCTGGTACTGATGATCGCTGCTGCTTTTCATCATTTGAGATACAATAAGTACCGTCTGCTACAATTGATTGTCCAGGGAAAAATAGACAGTAAGCGAGGGCCAGGCAGGAGAAGACACTCGTGGCTCCAAAATCTGCGGAAGTGGTTCGGGCTCACATCGGTCGAACTATTCAGAAGCGCTGCAAACAAGATCAAAATTGCCATATAGCCAACGTTCGCAACGGACAGGGAACTTGAAGAAGAAGAAGAACAATAACATTGTCATTCACATTATTGGACACTTAATATTGTAGAATATACAGCACTTGTTGTAAACTGAACTTTTTTTATTAAATCATAGCTTGGTCGCACAACATAAATTCTAGTCAGGTTGATTAAATTGAACTGGTGGGTTTACTAGATATGCGGCAAAAAATATGATATCCGAAAATAATTACCTTGAAGTAGTAAGAGAATAAAATAAAAATAATAAAATCGCTGTTTTCAACTCTTATAAATTAAGCTGATAATAAAAATTTTAAGCTGTTTATTGCGTTAATTTTTTGCATAAGTATTTTTTGTTCCTTCCAAAAACATTAAATATGTAAGACCTGCATTATAAAATTTGAAACCTATTACCTTGGACCATTTTTAACTTGTATGTACAGCAGTTTCTAAAACAAACTTTAAAATAGAGAGACAGAAGATATATTTTCTCTCTCGTTCTCTCTCGAAAATAAAAGTGTTCCTTATATATATATATATATATATATATATATATATATATATAATATATATATATATATATATATATATATATATGTAATTATATAAATTATATATATTAATATTATTATTTATGTGAATTGTTTGGTATTATATATTAAATGTTCATAATTATTTTAGACTTTTTTATTTCAAAATAATATGAGAGTTCGAATCCCAATATGAATTTCCTTTTTATTTTAGAAATATTTAAAAACCCTACGTTAATCTTATTAAATATATGTAATATACACAAAAATGCTAAATTTTAAAATACAATGAAAATTTACAACATAATTCGAGTTGTTGGTTTTTTATTAGTATATAGTTTATTCTCATAAATTGTGGAGATAATTACAACATACTTAACATATATACTAGCGAAAATGAATGAATTTATTCAATATGCTAACGTGAAAAAAAAAACGAAAAAACGAAATAAGTCCCGCACAAACAACTCTTTTCTGAACTTTAAAACTTGATATTGTTCTGAATATTTGTATAATATAGTAAACTACAGTATATAATATACTGAATAGTAAATTGAATTTACTGTTTGTATTTTGAGAACGATTTCCGAAGTGGAAATTGAAACATCAATAAACGTATTTTTATCTTTAATTGTGGCTTATTCCCAGTTTAATAGTAATTAACTTAAAACTTGAATTACTGAATTTTTAGGTAACTGCAATAAGCTTCAGTTTTATTAATAGCGTCTTGGTTCCATTTTGTAAAATACTTTTAGATGGTACCATGGAGAAATTAATTTATTATTCAAAAGCACTTATATAAATCATTAGGTCCCTAGATTTTTTTGATGCACCGTTTCAAACTCCCCACTGAATTGTGAAAATCTTAAAATTAACTCTCGGTGAGAGAATAACTCTTTCTGCCCAGATGGATAACGTCACTTGTATTATATATATATATATATATGCCAAAAACTCATAACTTAGAAATAAAATTGACCTTTTTGCGCGTATTGGGACCGTGCAAGTTCGGAACAGCGACACCTGGTGTCGTAAATCAGCAAAATTTACTGCGCTTTCATGTTAGATCGAGGTTACCGGATAACTGTCAAGGACGTAGCCCCAAAAAAGAATAACAAGAATAAGTAAGATTGAGGTAACAGGTATGTTATTAAAAGGTAAACGTTGTATGTAGTGTAAATACAAATAAATATATTATTAAATTACAGCATTACTGTTAATATGGATACAATAATAAAAACTGGATTTGAGAAAGTAAATCACCAAATAACTTTTCAACCAAGCACTGAGTCAAATGGAAAAGCTTTAGCGGTGGCAAATGTCAAAAAAGAATGGAAGAATTAAGAAAAACAAATTACCATAAATAATGCTGATACATAAATGCATAAGTTAGCAGGTTAAGCCCATGATATCATCATATTGGTTTGAACAATTAATTCTTTCCCTGTAAACTTTTGGACAGCGAATATATATTAATGCATCTCCAGAAAAACTTGAACTTGATGCATTTTTGTAAACTTCAAAAAAATAAAATTTAAACATTAAACTTGATTTTTGGGTTAAAATGAACTCTACGTGAGTGTTATGAAACTAAAATTTACACTTAAAAGTGAACTTTAATTTATTATTTATTTCAAACTGACTTTAAAATCGGGCGCAAGAATAATGCATAATTTAGGTTATGTTACTTATGCTTTTTTATGATATAAATCCACTTTTCTCTTTGTAGTAATTTGTGCTTCGAAGTTGGAAACGAATCAAACTTAAATTGACAATTTTTTGTTGTATTTTTACAATTTATAACACAGCATTTCCCAAATCCCATTTTCTTCAGTGACAGAAGGTGTAAATAAACAAACGAATATGAAATATGACAATTGACAATATGAATTTATGAAATCTATGAAATTTGCAGTAAAAGATGCAAGATTTCTTCGCTAGTCGCGGACGATCGTTTCTCGTATCACATCCAAGTACTTGCACGTCACCAATAGAAAAATAACTTCAAAAACTGACAAACTTTCAAGTGACATGAAGTAAAAAATCACAAACACAGACCTATTAACATTACATGTCTAGGTCATAACTAACACCCTTAGGTCACTAGTATCCCTTAGTTCTAAATTTTTAAAAACAATTTTTTTTACAAATTAAGATTTTTTTCGTAAGAAAATTTTCGCAGATTTTCCTAGGAAACCCCACAGTTTTCATATATTTTACTCTCATTTATTTCATCTTTTACAACTCTCAAAGGCATAAGGGAAAAATCGTAATTGAATATCGTCGAAAATCAGAGGGTCTAAAATTAGTATGATTATAAGTCACAAAAATATGATTTTTATGCACTGTGTACAGTTAAAACAAATTGTCTGTTTAATATACACAATGTTTATTTTCTAACTACAAAAATACGTGACTTGTAATCGTTGAATTCATTAAATACTTTTTTTGTTATATTTTGTTATATTTTTATCTGTATTTGTATCTGTATTTCTACAAAATTTTGAAATATCCCAAAGGCTATTGTTGGTTATAATATTATGTATATACGGATACAAAATATTCAATATGTAAATCAACAACATAAATGATTCTGGTAAATATGCAAATTGGATTTTAAAAGTTATTTAATGGAAAAATTTTACGTAAAAGGATTAAAGGAATAAAAATATTTATCCTGTTTTTGCAATCATAATTTCCCTAATACAACTCTTCGTAATTAGCTCTCGTTCTGTCGATGCCTGCAGTTTTACCGTTTCCTATAAGATAATTAAGGAACGAGCTGTGCTATTGATCTAAATAATTTGTTTGGCAGCTTAATTAAGAGCCATAGATTTGTCCGTACACAAAATTAAAAAATATATCTCTATTAAGGAAAAAACGTCACCATTCAACAATATAGGTATTTTCCGCAAATCGCCAGAAAATTTTGACATTCCTGTCAATATTTATTGAAGGAAGAAAAAGTCAGGACTTCCTTACTGTAAGGAAATGTCATTTCCTTACTGTAAGGAAATGATATTTCCGTACAGTTGTTAGTGTTCTACATACATAAGCGTCAAGTTTGACAATTCAACCTCAATACGTTTCCATAGTAACCCAAGTAATTTTATTAGGAATTTCAAAGCACCATTTATTTGGGAATAAAATTATCGCGTTTTTTTTTTAAATCAATCAATATCTGTCGAATTTTAAATGATTTGCGGAAAAATAGTATGTTTACCTCGTAGGAAAAGCCACATTCCTGGACTCTGTGTTGCTAAGTCTCAGCTTGCGCCTCGACTTAGCAATCTTCACAGTCGTCCAGGAATGTTAAGTTTTTCCTACCCGGTAAACAATGTACTATTGCATTAAAAATTGTATATAAAAATAATCTTGTTCTGGAAAATTAGCATAGGCCTAAATCAAGAATTTGCAGACAGAGAACGAAAAATTGTTTTTTTTTTAATTGATAATGACTGTTTTTAAAAGTTCTTCACTCTTATCCGGGCAAGGTGAGTCCAATGGGACCGAGACGCCAATTCTTTTATCATAAACTAACAAAAAAACTTTTATTGAATTGTATGCGTCACTGAATTTGTTTAGAAGTATGTTTCCTTCAATATAGTCATGAGCAATTTAAAATATTCATTATCATTTTTAAAATTATTTCGTCGAAAGAATTATATCACGTTAAGGGGCAACGTGGGCCGGTCGGACCCTATTTGTATTTATACCCAAAGTCTAAATCTTTGTTACAGAGGTTGTTCTGGCAGCCAAGTAATGTTTTTGTGGATTATGTAAACGACTTTTATGATTCCGGAAATCCAATAATACAGTCTAAACGTGTAACAAACAATGTAAACATCTCTTTAATGTGAACATCAAAGAGATGATTACAATAGGTGTTATATATATTCTAAATGAATTTTAATAACTGATAATCATTGTTGAAATGTAATAATCTTGTTAGATAGTTACCTATACAGATTTTAAAATAAATAATGCATCTGCTATCAGTCGTTTGATATCGATGTTAGTGTCGACAACTAAGCTCCAAAAATGATATTAAATTACAGTGAAAGTAGATAGTGCGAATAAAATGTTCTAAAAACCATTACCAGCTGAATAACTGCAAGATATTGCTAATAATTTATGGGATTTCGATAATAAAGAATCTCCTGAAGTAGATGGCATTGGAAATGACTCTGCAATTGAAGATCATCTTCCTGAAGCAATTGAAGAGGATGATCAGCAAGTAATATTGAGTGATAATGAAGAGGAATGTGTAGCTACAAGTTGCTAGATTTCAGGGTGTGTAATTTTTTAACCTAAAACTCGAACGTAGAATTAAAACACTTTAGTTATATTTGGTATATTTAATTAAAAATTAAATTAAGAAATCCAAAAGGATCAAGTTCAGAACGTTTTCGGTCCAATCAGTCCATCTTCAGTAAACCATAGTTAGCATCTAACTTTCCTACAATTCAGATGTAGAAGAACTCTTTCAAGTAGTAACTTATGTTCCCTGAAGGCAATCCAAGTCCATCGGCATATAGCTAGATAACCTAACAATTTTGAGTATGGTTTAATCCATTGAAACCCAACCACTGTTTATTTCTGAGGTTATTTTGCAAATACTACAAAGGTAATTGACCACATGTTTGCATATAATAGTCAACATTTTACTCTACGTTTTTATTAATTTAGTGGGATTACTTGTTTTTTGGTTTACTGAAGATGGACTGATTGGACCGAAAACGTTCTGAACTTGATCCTTTTGGATTTCTTAATTTAATTATTTTAACCTAAGGATAGAATAAACTGAAAGAGTCAACCACAACCAACAGGATGCATACGATCCTGCGACTTAATAAAAAGCAAAGTGAACAAAGTAATATTAGCCCCTGCTCAAAGTGTAGATGATCCTGCTGATTTCTTTTGTTTATTTGTGGACGAAAAAATACAATCCTGCAGCATGATCCTTATATGTCAACAATGATTATCAGTTATTAAAATTCATTTAGAATAGATATAACACCTATTGTAATCATCTCTTTGATGTTCACATTAAAGAGATGTTTACATTGTTTATTACACGTTTAAACTGTATTATTGCATTTTCGGAATCATAAAAGTCGTTTAGATAATCCACAAAAACATTACTTGGCTGCCAAATGCAGGACGCATACGATCCTGCGACTTAATAAAAAGCAAAGTGCACAAAGTAATATTAGCCCCTGCTCAAAGTGTACATGATCCTGCTGATTTCTTTTGTTTATTTGTGGACGAAAACATTGTGAACGAAATAGTGACGTGTACAAATAAAGAAGCCGAAAAAGTCCTGAGGAAAGAAAACTGGAAATATTACGACTCTACAGAGCTATATGCTTTTATTGGACTAGTACTAACTGCAGGGTACCTGAGTGTCAGCATCCATAATGTAGATATACTTTGGAGTTAGTATTATGGACCTACTATATATAAAGCTACCATGGGTTTAAAACGATTTAAAAATTTGCTGACACCCAAATAAATACCCTGATAAGAAGTATCCTGACATATGGGTCCGAAAACTGGACAATAAACAAGAGAAATAGAGGTAGAATAAGAGCAGTAGAAATGGAGTTCCTGAGAAGAAGCTGTAGACTTACAAAAAGAGATAGAATTGAAAACGCAGAGATTAATCAGATAATGGGAGTGCAATCAGACATAATCGACTATACAGAGGGGAAGAGACTATCCTGGTACGGCCACGTCAGAAGCGCGGACAGAGGACGCTGGATAAACAAAATTACAGAATGGAGCCCGATCGGAAGAAGGAAGAGAGGAAGGCCCCGAAGGTCATTCAGAGACAAATTCGACGAGGCTGTGGAGAAAAGAACCCTGCGAGATGCAAACTGGAATGACAGGGAAAATTGGAGAAAACGGTTGAGTGAAGGAAGACAGTGAAAACTGTGGAAATCCTTAGTAGTAGTAGTGAAAATTTGCTAAGATTCGTTTGATTTGATAATAAGAACACAAGGACTGAACGAAGAAGATACGTCCAATTAGCAGCAATACGCGAGGTGTGGAATTAAGTCAACCAAAACTTTCAGAAATACTATTTACCAGGAAAAAACATAACAAGAGACAAGCAACTTGTTCCGTATCGGGGTAGATGTCCTTTCAAGTAGTATATGCCTTCAAAGCCAGATAAGTATGGGATGAAAATATGGTGGGCCTGTGACTTGGAAACATATTACCTTTTAGGTGGAATACCATAATAAAGAAAAAAAAACGGAAATAGAGTAGCCAAAGGTTTGCGTCTTAAGTTGTAAAGCAACTCGTTACGCCTTATTATAATTCCAAGACGAATGTGACTTTTGATAACTATTTCACTGATCTTACTCTTGCACATAAATGACTGGCAAAAACAAACTTTTTTGGGCATAGTTAAAAAAATACGAGATTTATGCCTCGGGAATTTCTACCAAACAAGAACTGTTTGGAGAAATCTTTAATTTTCGGATTCCCTCCAAAATCATTTTTTGTTTCTTACGTTCCGAAAAACCAAAGAAGTGTCGCAGTGCTGTCTACCATGCATTATCTACTGTGCAGATGATGTTGGCAAAACCAGATAATGTTACTCTATTATAAAAGTACAAAATGTGGTGTCGATACGCTAGACCAAATGGCTCATAAATATATGTGCAAAAGATGAATTAACCGTTGAAACTTTGCATTTTTTATCAATATTTTAGACGTGGCTGTGGTAGCCTTATTTATTACTTGGACAAATTTGCATCCAAAATGGAATGCAAACAAAAATAAAAAGCGAATATTGTTTCTTACAACGACAGCAGACAACTAGTGTTTCCTAAAATTTTGATAACAAAATTAAAAGAACTACAATGGGAAACAAAACAGTGTATTGAAAATTACTTACAGGAAGTTGAACCATAAAATAAAAAGCAAAAACTAGAAAAACCTCCAGTTCTAAAAAGGAAAAGCTGTCACATGTGCCCAACAAAAAAGGACAGAAAACAAAAACAAATTTGTAAAATATGCAGTAGAGAGGTGTGTAACGATTACTGTATAATTAAAAAAATGTAAGTATTGCAATAAACAAAAATAAATGACTATTTATAATCTATGGCTTTTTTATTTTAATTATTTTTTTTAACCTAATACTATAATAAATTAATTTGTCATATTAATTTGCTATTCTAGTTGGGAATAAGCTAATCTTGTGGCTTAGTCCCAACTAAAATAGTAAATTGATATGACAAATTATTAATTTTGTGAAAGCAAAATAATTATATTATTCTGACTTATGCGTTTTATTCATTTTGTACAGATTGCTTTTGTCAGTACTTCCTACATAAGCTGCTAATTACAATAATCTCTTCTCAGAAGGGTTTTCACGCAAAAATGAAAGGCAACAACACCGTAATCTTTTGCATTGGTATGCCTAAACATCAAACCCTCTTTTTGAATAAAATGGCCTGGTAGATTTACAAAAATTTTTATTTATTTATTAATAAAGTTTTTATTTGGCTACAAATGTTTATTACTTGTGAATAAATATTTTTTCCGCAAATCGCCAGGAAATATTGACATTCCTGTCAAAATTTCTTGAAGAAAAAGTCAGGACTTCCTTACTTTAAGGAAATGTCATTTCCTTACTGTAGGGAAATGATATTTCCGTACAGTTGTTAGTGTTCTACATAAATGATAGAAAACACATTGCTTATAAGGAATTAATTTATATTTTGAAAATATCAAGTCATTGCTGAATACATTTTTAAGCTTAATTTGTTATATTTACAGTAATTTGACAGTTAGTACAATTATTGAACATTGGAGGAACACTCTTAGAACTATGAGAAACATTTTGGACAACATGCAGGGTGGAAGTGTCATTTTGTTGAATATTTTGTACTGTGAAAATTTTATTTGCCACCTCAACCTTATTGTTAAGCGATTCTTCGATATATCCTTCAGCAACGTTTGATGACTTCCATCCGCCATGCCTCTTTAAACTAGTTATGTCGGCACCAGAGTCAACCAATATTGTTGCAGAAGACCGACGAAACAAGTGACCAGTATATTCTGTCGGATTTACCAAGTTCATATAAGTAGCATTTATTTTGGGCATTTTTCTAAATTGATGAATTCCTACCACTTGTCTACAACCCTTCAAACATTCAAGTAGATCTGATTAATTACAAATGATCTTGGTTTGTTGGTTTTCGAATCAGGTATGCTGATTAAAAGCTTAGATTCTAAGTCTTCTATATCGTGTACAGTCATTCGGACTAACTCATCCATTCTACAGGCCCCACAAATACCAAATATTACAGCCACCTAAAAAATAAATAAAGCTATAATCTAAATAGAAATTAAAACCTTGTAAATTACCTTAATCATTAAATTTTCTTTATCTGGAGCTTCCTGGATAAATTTTTCAATTTCTTCCTTCGTTAAAATCTTAGATTTCTTTGCCCTATAACCTTGAGCTTGCCGTTTCAATAAAGAATGAAGTTTTGAGTATGTAGATATATCTACATTGTGTTTAAGTGCAAGGGTTGACTTCAGCATTGAATAATTGGCCCATAATGTTGAAGATTTCATCTTTAAACAAAGGTCTAGGAAGTATGCCATTACAACATTTTCTGAGAAAGAACTCGTATTTTTACTCATGCGATAATCCATAAAACGTCTGTATGCATTTTCGTAATTTTCTCTTGATTTTTTTGGCAATAATTCTAATGAAGCAGTATTCACTGCCTCAACCAGCTCTGGAGGAGTCCCAGGAATAGAAATTTCATCATCACTTATCATTTTACTTTCGAGAACACCAGCAATTAAATTTATAAGCGTCAAGTTTGACAATTCAACCTCAATACGTTTCCATAGTAACCCAAGTAATTTTATTAGGAATTTCAAAACACCATTTATTTGGGAAAAAAATTATCGCGTTTTTTTTAAATCAATCAATATCTGTCGAATTTTAAACGATTTGCGAAAAAATAGTATGTTTACCTCGTAGGAAAAGCCACATTTCTGGACTCTGTGTTGCTCAGTCTCGGCTTGCTCCTCGACTTAGCAATCTTCACAGTCGTCCAGGAATGTTAAGCTTTTCCTACCCGGAAAACAATGTACTATTTCTACAAAAGTTTACTCACATTTTATTATTTTGTGCAAATTCTCGATCAGGTAGATCGCACTCTCGAGGTAGATCGTATACTCTAGTAGCACCTTTTTTTATTCTAGACAATTTAAATTTAAACTTTGATAGTATACAAGGCAACTATCGAACACAGTGATTAATTAAATCTTGCCCAAGTATTTTCGATCAATAGATCATCTTCAGGGGCATTTCGTCAGTTGTGGCCTATCCGACATGGGTTGAGTGTCATACATGTAAATTTGGAAATAACAATACAATACACAAAGACAAACAAACACTTTAAAATTTTTTTAAAAAGGAGAAACTACATGTTATATAGAAGCCGGAGACAGAATGAGCTCCCGGTCTAGCGAAAAAAAAAAATCTTAAAGTTAAATTTAAATTTAACTTTAATAAAAAATCTAAAAATATTATTAGAAATATACGGGTAAATATGAATAGTATATTCAAGTACAGTTGTGGGCCCAACGGACCCGAATTGCCCGGTTAAAGGTCGATTCAGACACATCAGTCCCGTCATAGTCTCGGCGCCGAACCGGTCCTGTTTGGTCACAGAACTATCAACTATCTGACAGCTGGGTAACTGTTTGTCAACTGATAAGTGTAAATGCCGGCAACATATTTGTATTAAAGAATATTTTGTATGACGGATTGTTCGGTTCGGCGCAATCACTGTGACGAGACGTGACTGATGTGTCTGAATCGACCTTAAGTAAGTAAAATGTTTCTCCTGGATACGGATTAACAAAATCGACACATCTTTACCTAATTGTGTACAACCTGTTATCTAGGACTGTATCACAATATGGTGGGTAAACTAGGTTCATTCTTCCCTGATCGCAGAATACAATGTTAATTAAAATTTGTCACTTTCCTTTCAAAATTTTTTGTTACTGATGGGAATAATAAAAAATTTTCAATTTGTTAAGTTACGCTAGTTTTTTTTGATAACAAAGGTGTTTGGTGTAAACCTTAGTTGCTGGTTAAATGAAGTTAAAATAATAATGGATAAAGGATACAATATTTGGAATGTAAATACATTAGCGAAACATAGCAGCTCCCAATTGTAAATAAATGGTAACTAGCTTTACTCATTACTGTTGTCTGTACAAAAAATCGACTCACCTTTTGAAATATTTGTAGCTGGTCGATTAGATTGGTAGCGTTGACCGTCGCGATGCCATCCCAGGTACAAAAGAAGGGACGTCCCGTGCTTACTGTTCGCTGTCTTGGTGAAGTGTGTTTCGTCTTAAGACTTGAGATTGAGATGGTCAGAAAGAACCTTCTAACCGTTAAGTGGTTTATGGACAAGTGCATCCCATAGATCGACCCTATTGTAGGGCGCTTCTGAATAGCGACAATCCAATTCAATGGTAACAATAATATAATACTTCACACGTTTTGTGTCTAGTGATAACACAACATAACAAAACAAAAAGTCAAATTCTCCGAATATAAATCAGAATAAATGAGCTAGCTAGTTTAACAATATGATTTTACGAAATAACGGAAACAATATATTTTAAAGCAAAGTCGTTAGAATACACCATTAACTTAGATCACATTAAAGTACAATAAAAGAAAAATATTAAATGTAGAATATGAAAATGAATACTACCTACTTTCCTAAACAAAAGGAATTGTTTATAAATATAGGTTTTGGGATACCCAATATTTAAATAGGATAAATACTGATACACTAAATATTTTTGGGTTTAAGCCGAGAAAAATTAATAACTGACATTGACTCACTTGATCTGTGATGGTTATAAATTTTGAAATTATCTTTTTCGTTTAGTTTTAGATATAGCCACACTTAAAGTGGAAGGTTTTCCAGTCATAGAAGGAGGAATCCGAATGCAATCTTGTCCAAAACGAAAACTACATAATTAAAAAACATTGAGAGGACTATAAAAAAATCGGTAGTTGATGAAAATATTCTTGACATGAATGCTCTTCTCGTTTTATTGTGGAGACTTGTGCAATTCTACGTGGGTATGGTTTTATTGCTCTAACTATGTTCTCTTGTTTGACCCATAAATTCTTGTATTTTGTAAAAACAAAGAAATCTTGATCTAAGCAAAGTTGTAAAAGTTGAATAATGGAGTTTGTGGTAAATAAGGTAATGGAGTTGGCTCTTAGAACTGAGTGAACCAGATTAATTGTTTCTTCTTTAGGGACAAAGGTGAATAAATTGCTAACATCAAATAAAAGCATAGTAAGGTTGGAGTGAAGATAAACGTGTTGTAGGTTATTGACTAGATGACTATTATTTTTTACTGAGAGTCCAGGGGTAAAGTTCGTTATGTTGTTAATAAGATTTAATTTAAGTTTTGATAGGATGGAAACTGGAATGTTTATGAAACTAACAACTGGACGAATAGGAATGCCCTCCTTGTGATCTTAGGTAAACCATACAGTCTGGGTGTCAAAGGGTTGCTTGGAATTTTGTAGTATGGTGCAAAATGTTCTGAGAAAAAGTCTGTAAACTGTTTGATGTGTAAAATGATGTGATAAACTTTTTAGAGGGGTCTAAGGGTTTAGAGGAAGAGACTAAGTTAGATCTAAGATCACTAGACAGTTACCTTTAACAACTTTGCTGATAATTAAGCTGTTGGATTAGATTTTGTTCTTGATAGATTTGAGGATATTAAGGTGTTCATTACGTTGGTTTTGAGAGAGTTTAGGAAAATTATGTGTGAAATGAATATTTTGGTCGGTCAAAGAAAAGTTAATAGATGAGGGGGTGTTGATATTAAGTAATGTTGAAGAATTAAAAGAAGAATTTTTGTTTTTAAATTTGTGTATAGTATTAAAGCAGGAGTGTCTGATTAAAGTTTTTTGATTTAAAGGAACAGAGAGATTTTGAGTGATAATATCTAGCTCAATAGAGAGACTCTGAAAGTCTTTTTTAATAAAGTATTTGAGGCCTATATTTAGTAGGTGAAGTTTATTATTGTCAAAGGTAACTGAAGATAGATTTTATAGTCGTGGGTTAAAAGAAAAATTAGAGAATTTACTGTTGGTATTACTGTTACTATTTGATGAATTAGATTTATTTTTGATACGATTGTTTAATTTTGATTTAAGTTTGTTGAATTTGATAAAAGACAATTTAACTTTTAGATGAACACATTAAACGTTCTACATACTTCTCAGAACATTTTTGTTACCATATTACAAAATTTGAAGCAACCCTTTGACACAGAGTGTATGGTTTACGTAAGATACACAAGGAGGGCATTCCTATTCGTCCAGTGGTTAGTTTCATAAACACTCCAGTTTTCATCCTATCATAATTTATATTGAATCTTATTAACAACATGAAGAACTTTACCCCTCAATTTTCAGTCAAATATACTAGTCATCTAGTCAATAACCTACAACACATTAATCTTCACCCCAACATTACTATGCTTTCATTTGATGTTATCAATCTATTCACCTCTGTCCCTAGACACGAAACAATTAATCTGGTTTACTTTCTTCTAAGAGTCAACTCCATTACCTTATCTACCACCAACTCCGTTATCTAACTATTACAACTTTGCTTAGATCAAGATTTCTTTGTTTTTAACAATAAATAATATAGACAACCTGATGGCTTAGCCATGGGTAGTTGTCTATTTTCTCTATTAGCTGATGTATTTATGGATCATTTAGAATCCAAACATATCATGCAAAATCCTGAAATACTCTGTTGGTTTCGCTATGTTGACTACTGATTATTCTTCGTTTTAGGTAACTCCAATTCAAATGAACTATTACTTTCTAAAATTAACCAAATTCACACCACTATCAAGTTACCATGGAACTAGAATCATCCATGGCAATCAATTATCTTGATCTCATCATTACCAGATTAAATGACCACTTCGACTTCAGTATCTATAGGAAACCCACACAGACAGACCATGTTATACCATTCTCATTTAACCACCCCATGTTACACAAATACGCAGCATTTCATAGTTACATCCATCGCTTAGAAACCATTTCACTTTCACATTTTAACTACAAAAAAGAACTCAACATTCTCAGACAAATAGCAGGCAATAATGGATATGATCACAACATTATCAACAAACTCATACATAAAAGACGCCTTAGGACCCTGCAGGAGTGTCTGCACTTTCTAGAAATCTTACCACAAAAAATATAATTACGTTTCACTCCCATACCATCACGAAAGTCTTTCTGGAGATATTCGAAATCTCAACCAACGTTTGGTTAAAATATCCATGACTAATGAACAGTTGTCATATTACTTCTAATAAATACAAGAAGCAGTGATCCATTACCCCCCAAACCATTACTCCAGCTGTCCTGTGTACGTTATCCAGCATTCTGCCATCCAATGCCGCCGTTATCTGCACCAATTCAAACATTGGTGACAGTGGTTTGCAGTGAGGTTGCAGGAAGCACTAGCCGTAGGAGGAATAAAACTAGTCCAAAGGCTCGAATGCGACGATATAGTGTACGCATACTAAGAAGTCTACGTACTAAGTACGTACTTCAAATCACTGGTCAGCAATTTGACGCGTAGTAGCAAAACGGTCTCGCAGAGCCACTAATCTAAAGCATCTATCTTAAGGCTCTGTGGTATGTCGCGGTTGACTAGTTGGTCTTCTTTATGTTAATCTACTTTCGTTTGTCCATACACGACAGACACACATAACCGTAAGATAACACATATCTACACCTAAGAGACCTAGAAGTGGATTTATTAGCGTGAATGTCCAAAAGAGACATAACTTGACAGTTGTTAATAAATAACTATTGTGTGTAAAAAAGTTAGATTTTGTATAATAGCAACAATACCACTGGGTTAATATGACAATAAATGGGAACCTATATTTTATTATGTATCTATCTTGATTTCGCAAAACAGTAAACAAACAATTTATTTATAAAAACAATATTTTCAATTATGTTTAGCTTTTGTAAAATAGCTAGTTTAAATTTAATTTTTATAATGTTACTATTTGATGATAAAATTCTTTAAATAATAAACAATTTATATACGCGTTGGAGTTTGTAATCCCTGCCTGTAAATTGGCCTAATATTTAAATGTTTTCATTGTGAAAACATAGTTAGTATACATACGCTTTAATATATATTTTTCATGTACCTTTATATAAAAATAACGCGCTATTACAAAAAAATAAAAATATTGCTATTCTAACACAGCGAATTCACTTGTGTTTGTGTACTTTGATGTCGTTGTTATTTTTAAAATATTTCTCTTTTTGTTTAATTACCTCGTGTCAGATCAAAAAGCCCCTTAAAGGGAGTGTTTCATGTTTATATACAAGCATGTATTTTTTAGTATTACTGAATTTGTTTGTCATCATTGCATGTACGTTCCGCTACGTAGTTTCCTCTTTTTATTGAAATTATACTGCATAGACTTTTGGTCAACGAGGATATCGGTCAAAGGAGAAATAATACAAGGAAATCACAGTTCCATTCCTATATTTGTAGACGTTTTGCATATTGAATTTACAAGCTTCATCAGTTCAATGAATGATGAGTAAAGAATAATAAGGTGTAAAACAAACACACCATTCTCTTGGTATCTGTGGTCAAAATATTAAAGTGTTAGTGTTGAAATAGTAGCTTAACTGTTTTTATGTAGTAGTATTGATGTATAACAATGCGAAAAAGTTTTATTTAAACGTGAAAGAATGAATAAAAACTACTACAAAGCTCTATAAAAACTCGTCATGATGCACGTAAAAAACTAACTTATAATAGTAAAGTGTAGATATAAAATTAAAAAAATTGACTAAACAGACTGGCACAGAGCTATTGTTACAACAAAGTTAACATTAAAAAAGATTGTGTACTTCACTTTAGGGCGGATTTCAAATTATACCGAAAAAGAATTTCAAATTGCCGGCATTTACATTGTATATGTAAATACTCCTTTTTGGGAATAAACTTAATTTTTGGTAACATGGTAGATTCACATTAAGAATGAAACGATAACGTTATCAACAATTTTTATTAATGCAAGTAATCAAAAAAAGTTAATAATATGTTTACCGACTCCAGAGCTGAATACATTCCTGTATACGTCTAGGTATTGGCAAAATCAGATGATTGGTATCTGCTTATGGTACCTCGTTCGAAACAACTTTAACTTCATGTATTAACTGTGCCTGACTCTGCGGAGGATGGTGCAAAGAGGACAGTCTCCTTCCCATCATATCCCATACATGTTTTATAGGATTTAAATCCATAGTACGTGGCGGCCACGACAAAACATTAACGCCAGATTCTAGGAGAGAGTCCATCGTTTGACGAGTAATATGGGAATGTGCGTTGTCTTGCTGAAAAAGGACGTCACGTCGGCTGTGGAGATAAGGCAGTAAAGTGATTTGTAAGATGTCATCAACATAATGCGCAGCTGTCATTTTATCTCCCATAAACACAAGTGGTGATCGGCTACCATAGGCAATAGCCCCTCCCAACCATTACTTCAAATGTTCTTTGTACGTGCCTCAACAGCAAACCTGATACCTTATCACTCTCCACAGGGCCATCTTACTATCTTACGACCGTAATGCATTTCTAAACAGAATCGTGATTCACCGCTTAATGCTACATTACGCCATTCTGTTACCCAATGCTGCCGTTCTCTGTACCAATTCAAACGTTGATGGAAGTGGTCTGCTGTCAAAAGAAGCACTAGTCGTGGGAGGAATGAAACCAGTTCAAAGCGTCTATCTTGACGCTCAGTGGTACGCCTCAGTTTCTCTCTTAATAATTCTAACCCTGTCAAAATCGCTAATATGGTGGTAATATTGATGTCTTCGAACTCGAGGCATTTTCTTAGATTGAATACAATTAGACTAAGGAATAATAACTAAAAATTTCTATACGAACCGGTTTACAAAAAAATTTAAAGATAAAACTTATTTTTACAAAAAGTAGAAAAGATAGAACATTGGTACTGTTATTATAGCATGTTTTAAATAGAGTCATTCTGTCGCCAAAAAAGTTCAAGAAATTATTCCCTCTGGGTGTAACATTTCTAATGTCGCTGAGTATATATACATTTATATATTTATTTATATCAGAAAATAATATTCCTATAATTAGAATATATTTTGTTAATGGCATTTTGGTTTAATTCGAAAAAGTATAATATTATCTACAATGATATAGTTTAATAAGTCCGAACCTGTTTCCAATTTACGATTAGTAAAAGCTTTCTAGAAACTTACGAATGATCATACGAATTTCAAGGTGTCCTACAGAGCACATCAAAATGAAATATATTTCCGTGATAAGAAAAGATGATGATGAATAATGTTATTTTCTGACACAGTTATTAGAAATCTCCATCAAATTTTCGCTTAATCTGTACTTCTCATCAAACCTTGATATTGGTTTCACATAAAATGACAGATTTCTCAGAGATGTGTTCTGAATTATTAATGTAAAAATAAATTTCGATGTATTAGAAGGTGGCAACCAAACTAATACGGGTATTTTTTGAAAATACGAAACGATATATATATATATATATATATATATATATATATATAATATTGTTATGATATGTAAAATTAAAAATAATATTGGTTTGCTTTTAATATATTTTAAAGTACAAAATAAAGGATATTTCGAAGAAATAAAAGTACATTATCCTGGATTACCTGTAGTTAACAAAATTTTAAGATATGCATAAATTATTTTCTTTGTAAAATATATTCGAGTGACGTGAGTGAGCTTAGTGAAATCGTGAACAATGCGAGCGGGTTTTCCAAATAGATTTGTACGTCGATATATAGTTAATAGGACAATAGAATGGAAATATTTAGAAAATATAATTCTCCGTTAGTTCTTAATAATTTGCAGAAACTAATTAGCAAGTTAACAGTTTTTAGGAAATTTATAATTGTATGTAAAATTGTTGTTTGTTATCTAAATGGTAGATGGGGATAAATGTGACTTACCTACTCTGATTGGAGATTAAAAAAAAAGTGGAATAGGTATGTAGGAATGAGAGTTTAGCTAGATTTTTGAGG